>JALMGF010000053.1:1465000-1915000 GCA_023333645.1 Sceloporus occidentalis | reverse complement strand
ATCTTCCCACTAGTACCCACAGATTGTGGGCAGCCAGGGGGATCAAGGTGACTGTCCTTCCCTTCGTAGATTCTGAAGGAAACAGTATATCCCGTCCCACTCTCGCAAAGTTTATATAACTTTACACCGTACCTCGCTCGCTTGGACGGGATATACTGTTTGAAGTTCAGTCTACCCTTGAATAGGACCAGGGACTCGTCTACAGCCACATTTTTGTCGGGGGTATAAATTTCAGGGAATTTACGTGAAAAATAATTAATAATGGGCCTCAATTTATATAAACGGTCAAATTGGGGGTGCTCTCTAGGGGGGCATTGGGAATTGTCAGTAACATGTAAAAATCTTAGGAGCCCAAAGTACCTGTTCCGGGGCATTATTTGGGAAAAAGCAGGGGTGGATATTACGGGATCTGTGCTCCAATAGGAGCGTATCGTGGGCTTTTTCACAATGCCCATCATAAGGGTCAGGGCCCAAAATCTTTTAATTTCATGGGAGTCAGTGGGGTACCAGGTCTGGCTTCTGTCTCCTTGGTCAGCTGCCTGACACTGGGCTGCATAGAGGTTTGTTTGAGCTGCTAGCAGCTCAAAAAACTCGGGGGCAAACATTAAATGGAAAAATGACTTTGGCTCGCTAGCATCGATGTCACATCTGATGCCAGGAGTCGCAGTAAAAGCAGGGATTACTGGGTCTATCATATTTGGGGGCACCCAATTATATTTAGAGTCAGGCTCTCCACGCCTGGCTTTGGCAGATGGACCCTGGCCATCATCGTCTTCCTCTGACTCGTCATTATCTGACGCACAGCAGGATTCCTCAGATATTGGATCAATATCTGATGCAGTCAGAGTGGCCTCGGCATCTGACGCGCTCAGAGTGGCCTCGGCGTCTGACGCGGTCAGAGTGGCCTCGGCGTCTGACGCGGTCAGAGTGGCATCGTCATCAGACTGAGTGAGGCAGTCATGAGCCTCCTCAGCGCTGAAGACATGTTGCGCCATTGTACCTACCTGGCCAATTTCTAAAACACTACACTATCCCCAATATATAATGTGGTTTTGCACTAAGCACTGCAGCTCTGCAAAACGAACTCTCTCTCTCTCTATCTATCTCTCTCTCTCTCTCTCTCTCTCTCTCCCCCAGTGTCGCACATCCGGCAGTAATGTCACTGACCCGGATGTGGTTCAGTCCCCCAAGGCTAATGACACACCAAGTTGTTACAGGAGATCGGGCAGCAGAAAGCCAGCGACGCTGGCTTCTGCTGCCAAGGGGGGGTCCAGGCTGTCAAACGACAGCCTGTTCTCCCGTGCAGCGGCAGGGATGTGTTCCTGACGCTGCACGAAAGGCTAGACGTCCCGGTACGTCTATAGGGGATTGAAGGGGTTAATAAAATAAATAATAATAAAAAAGAAAACAGCGCAATATTTTTAAACCAATTCAACTGATACTAGTAATAAAATAATAAAATGATGGGAGGTAGAGGAAGGGTGCCACATGACACATGGTTGGCATCCTAGGTCCACTTTGCCAACTACCATGTACATGGCTGACGGAATAAGTTAAATATGCATTAATGCAGAAATGCAGGGGGTCAAAACAAAATAAGGGTTTGACCCCCTCTCCTACATCAGCAATGTGCACCTCAAGTAACATGGTTTTAACTACTACTAATTCACTATTATGTTTCATTGGAGTCCAATGGTGTCATGCCCAAATGAAGGTGTGATGACGAGCTGCTCCTGAAGCTGGCAGCGCTTGTGGAGCATCAAACATTTCCGCTCCTCCTATTCCAACACGTCCCAGAGAGGCTTGGTTCTTTCCCAGGGACCTCATGGAACTCAACTCATAGAGTTGTGGTCGCAAGAAGGCACTGGTACTTAGAGCAGAGACAGCTTAGCCCAACCTGGTTGAGTCTACAAATGTTGCAATTTGTTTTTTTCACTTAGAAAAAAAAATAATGTCCTTGTAACTCCATTCCCCATTTAATGTTTAATAAGATTTGCATGCAAGGTGACACTTTATTGCACATAACTTATTGTATGTAATATGTGACTATATCTATTGACAATTTATTGCTTTTCTAGTGCTGTATAATGTTACAACTAGATGGATATATGGCTAATGATCAGTAAAGCTTTATCTTTACCAGGTTTATTTATTACTAAATGTTTTAAAAATCGATTTACATGTGCTAGCAAACACTGCATTTATGTGGTAGTTATGTTGGGGTTATTTTCAGGAGCAGATTTCTAGGGGCCTTAACACGAGGGGGCTGTTGAATAATATCAATGTGATGAAAAACAAGTATCTTCACTGTTGTTTAACCCCTTCAGTCCCAGGTACCTCAAAGCCCAGAGCAATTTTGCCATTTTTGTGGTATGCCGGTTCAGTGATTATTCTCCTTTCCTGTGAATAGTGTACTCATGTAAACTATATTTTGTTTTCTTCAAGGAGAGACAGAGCTTTCTTTTGATACCATAGTTATATGGTTAGCTGAAAATTTAGGATGAGAAATTTAGTAAAAACTAGCGGAAATTTGAAAAAAACACCTAAATGTTTAATATTTTCCCTTTGAATCCTTAAGTAAAGTGATGGAAAATCCCCTCCAAGTTTATCAATTCAAGTGTCCTGATTACAGAAATACCTTATTTATATAGATTTTCCATACTTTCACACAGGGAAAATACTATAAGGTGTACATTATTCGTAGAATTTTTTGAAATCACAAAAAAAAATGTTTTCTTTGTTTCATTTTTCAGCATGGGAGAAACATGGTTTCTCACTCTCCTCCCTGCGATCCCCCTGCACCATTCACACTGTGATCTCTATGCAATTCCCCACAGACTTGTATAAAGATCACAGTGTATGTGCCTCTTCGAAGCGCTCGGATATCCAAGCACGGTCGGTGTTTAAAAATGTAACAGTTTTCCGGGTTTCGTGCCAGAAGCTGTTACATGAGATTGGGCCAGCAATGCTGGCTTCTGCTGTCAGGGGGGAGTCCAGACAGTCAAAGCTGACAGCCTGATCTCCCGTGTAGCTGCAGGGATGTGTCCCTGCCGCTGCAAGAAGGGCAAGACATACCGGTACGTCCATACGGGATTCTTAGGATGCGTTTTTTGGACGTACCGGTACGTCCATAGGGGACTGAAGAGGTTAAATAAAAAATACTTTATTATAAGTCACATTTGCATAAGTCTCTCCCCACAAATCTCCCTTATAGGGATCTTAAGCACAGTCAGGTGCATTATGAATTAAGGGGGACCTTAAAATGGCTATTGGTTTTCCAATTGTCTGTCACATATGCTGACTAACTGCATAATAGATATCAAAAATGTTAAAATACATGTATTCCTGTTTATTAGGTAAAATACTGTTTTACCATTTCTTTAAAAATACATTTTCTTTAAAATAGCACCAAACTTTAAGGGCCAATACGGTATATATTCTTAATAAATAAATATGTGTCCGGGTATTTCAATGCATACATTTTTTAAATAAGTGCAGGTTTTCATCCCTTCTAGCCAGCAAAAATGCAGGGGGTCAAGACTTAAAACACGGCTTTGACCCCGCTCTCCTACATCAACAATGTGCCCCTCGGGTAACATGGTTTTTGCCATTATCTGTTACTAATTACTACTAATTCACTCATCATGGTGTCATGTTCAAGTGACTTGTGCAAGGTGTGATGATGAGCCACTCCTGAAGCTGGCAGTGCTTGTGTAGTGTCAAACATTTCAGCTCCTCCTATTCGTAAAGGTCCGTAAAAGGCTTCGATCTTCCCCAGGGACCTCATGGAACTCAACTCAAGTTGTGGTTGTCAGAACTTCCAAAGACACAATTACCATTAAAAACGTTACCTCTTTTGAGCCAGGAGTCCTGGTACTTAGACCATCTTTCATGATTCAGTGGCATTGCCAGTATCCCAAAAAAATTAAATAAAGAAATAGTGACAAAACAATTTAATCTATTCTTAGCAAACAAGTAGCAAGGTAAGGTCCCGGATTTAATGTTAGCAAGGTTACCAAAGGCTGGGCAAAAAAGTAATGGTATAAAATGTATAATCAATCACTCTCTGCAACACGCTTGAAATTAACATTAGTTTATCAGACTTATTCAGTATGACCTAGTATGGCTATAAATCTTTTCATTTGATAAACAATTCCATAATGATTGCAAGAAGTTTTCAATTAAAAAAGTCTCAAGAGCCAAAACCCAAGTGAAGAAGTACCATTAATGTCCACAGTAATTGAGGACCCTGCAGGTAGTGATTCCCTTATGTAAAATATTTAAGGTTGATATATGATACAAAATGTTCATTCTCTTGCATAATTTAAGGTATTTTTTTATTAATATTTTTTCGGTTACTCATTAAACGTTAAGAATTGCACTTACATTTCTCTGGGTGATATCACGGCTTAATGAATAACCTCCTAACTGACAGTGATGGAAAACAGACATCAAGTTGATGTAGCAAGGAAAAAGATAATATATAATATGCTGCAGAAGCACCGTAAAAGCAATGGGTAACGGAGACCGTGAAGGATGAAGGATACAGAAGAATAGGGACAGTTGAATTTTTCAACACTCTCAGGCGAATTTATTAGAAACCATCAGATCTAACTATGGCAGGAAAATCCAGGATTGAAACCAGGTAAGAATGTAAGGCTTCTACTTCAAATATATACTCACCACACTGGTAATAACCTCACATATTTGATTAAATCAGTGAACCTTAAAAGGTTCAGTTTGACTTTATCTGCTGAATTTAATCGTTTTGGAACGGAATCTAAACTATGGAGATACTTTGCCACAAAATAACTGTTGCCACAGCCGAGGATTTTTCGAAATCATTAATTGTTGCACTGCCACTTCTGTGAGCTTTGGGTAATTTGGATTTAAATGTAGCCCTAGACTTGTCACTTTGTACTTTTATTTGTAAATACCTAGGAAAATGTCTATGATTGATGCCATTATTCTGAAACAGAAAAAAATATTTGATCCCCTGCTGATTTTGTATGTTTGTATTTCACTCAGTAAAATGCAAATATATTTATAAATGTATTATTTGAAATGTGTTATTCTGGATTTTTTTGTTGTTTTTCTATCTCTCACTGTTTAAATAAACCTACCATTAAAATTATAGACTGATCATGTCTTTGTCAGTAGGCAAATGTACAAAATCAGCAGGGGATCAAATAATTTTTTTCTTCACTGTAAGAGGTTGTTAGAATATTCTTTGTCTTGAATATCTAAACTTCTCCAGTGATCAAACAGCAATCAAGACCACAGCTTCTATGTCTATTAATCAGGTTTATTCAATAACAAATTATCAATTCATACAGTACCGATGCTGGAACAAATGGTGATAAAAGGTACTGTAGGTCCAATATTCTTGTTGAGATGAAGGTGAGAGCGTGGAAAGAGACCTTGTCCTTGTAATGATGCCAATTTATACCCCTTTACATTTGGTTAGGGTATACGTAAAGGAATCCTATTGGAACAGTCATATGATACACCGGCATTCCACAGAAGACCCTCTAAACTACTGTCACGGACTGGGTCCAAACAGATGACTGAAAGGACCCAGCGCGCCCGATGATTGTATGCAGGAGTCACAGTGCAGTAGTGGAGTTTGGACAGGGCCTGGTTGCAGGGTGACCACACTCACCCAGGTGTTGAGCACCTAGGGTTGTGCAGCCAAACACCAGCGCCCTGATATGGCAGCGGATGAAGTCCAGAATGAAGTGAGGTGATATCCTGCAGGCATCCTGGAGCAGGCATGAAGCATATCATTAGAATCACGTGCAGGATGCTGCAGGCTGGGAGTATGGAAGCTAAGCAAAGGATATAGCAGAAACATAACAAGCAAGGGACAGGGAGACCAGGCACGAAACATAACCAGACAAGACATACATATTACAGGGCACTACAGTGAACCAGACAAGGAATAAACATTACTAGACAAGATATACATGATACAGGGCACAACAAAGGACAGGGAAGAAGGCAAGGAACACAGGGGAAGGAGAGAGGAGCCGGAATCCTCGGACGCTTCTCCTTTAAGCAAGGATAGGCCATATTAACTAGGGCAAAGGGAGAGGAGAGAGGAACCAGAATCCTCAGATGATACAAGGAAGAAGGGCAAAGGTACATAAGAGACAGACAAACATGAATACAGAAACTAGCCTAAGACTGTTTGATAACAATTGGAGATTCCGTCACATCATATGGCCATGGTATGCTTAGCCCACCACTACGCCAAAGTACTCCAATGACGGTGGGTCCTAACGCTAATCCCTGCTGACAGTGGTACGAAACAAACCAAACATGTAAACCAACCACATAGCACTGAGACATACCTTTAGACTGAAGACTGAGACAAACAGAACACACAGGTGGGGCACACCTTATAAAGGAAACAGAGCTGAAGCAGAAGCCAGGAATGGAAGATCAGAACAAAGCAAAAGGAAATCCAGGAATGGATCGAAGCAAAACAGGGAAACTGAAACTAGACAGATATGCAGCTCCGCAGCCTGGGCAGAACGTGACAGCTACGTCACTTAATTGATACTGTATGTTCCTAGCACTCAAGTTGCATTCAGGCCTAAAATGTGCAGTACAAAATAAAAGTATAAAAATGATTTCTTACAGAGGTCTACTGCAAGCTTGTTGTTCGTGTTGCTATTCAGCACTGTTCTTTAGAGATAACACATTTCTTACAGTTTAGGTGTTAACTGAGCCAAGGGACATATCTCTTTTATGTTGAAGACAGCAGATTTTATCATTTTATCATTTTACTAGTTTATGGCTAGTGTGTCTTTGGAACAGCTTAAGGACATTTAGAATAGGGCATATAGGGGATGGATTGGGACATACAAATAAGGTCCTGGAGATTCAAGTATTCACTCCCTGGCAGTGGCGACTCTAGAAACAATATATAGGGGGGGGCACACAAGATACCACAATCAAACTGGGGGGGCATTCATAATTTCCACCATTAAATCATACCACTGAGAAAATATATATATATATATTGCCAAAAGTAATGTGCTATGGAATGATACTTTTGTTATTGGACTAACATAATACTCGGTCATTCAACATGGGAAGCCTGAAGCCACAATTTAGTACGACTAATCCTTGAAATAAATATTATAGCATAACTAACACAACACCTTAACTTTTCCACTAAATGATTTCAGGGCCTTGAATGTTTTGTCCCCTGAAGTCACTACAACTTCAGGAGGGCATTTTATCTCTGGATAAGTATAAATTAAATAATTCCAACTGCCAGGAAACAGATAACCAAACACACCAGGACAGGTTCTGCCACACTGACACCCAAACACACACACAGGACAGGCTATGCCATACGGACACCCAAACACACACACCAGGACAGGCTGTGCCGCACCAACACCTATACGCACACACACCCCAGGACAGGCTCTGGTACACTGATAACCAAAAATACACAAACAGCAGGACACAATCTATGTCACTGACATCTACATCAGGATGCATTTTTCACACTGCATTGTTGTTTATACCCCCTTAGTGTTTTTGACCCTTGTGTATTGATGCCCCAGCCAGCACCCTTTTAGTATAGATTAATGTGGTGCCCCCACACCCTTGTATAATCGCCTCCAGCCACCACTATTTGTATTAATGCCCCCAGCAAGCCCCTCCTTTTATTATTGATTTATGTGATGGCCCCATCACATATACGCATTAGACATGCATTTTTATCTACATAATGAGTACTTATCTCTTTGAAGTAAAGACTATGATTGAAACATGATTTCAAAATTACAGCTGAACTGGCAGTTTTGTTAATATTAGTTCCTGCTGCCGATATATATAAATATTAGATCCTGCTGCTGATATATATATATAAATATTAGCCCCAGTTGCTGATATATATTAATATTAGTCCCTGCTGCATATATATATATATATATATATATATATATATATATATATATATATATATTAGACCCTGCTGCCGATAGCAGGTATAGATCAACACATTAACACACAAACCCAGCTTTGCATGCATAGATCAATTGAAATTCACTTGTGATCTCAGCACTGAAGGTATATATCAAATCAACAGAATCAGACATACAAATCCTGTATTTGCAGGTACACAATAACAATATATAAAACGTAGCATTGCAGGTATAGATCAAATAAATACATGGAAACAGCATTGCAGGTATTACCGTATTTGCTCGATTATAAGACAACCCTGATTATAAGACGACCCCCCAAAATCTGAATATTAATGTAGGAAAAAAAAGAAAAAGCCTGAATAGAAGACGACCCTATAGGAAAAAAGTTTCCTATAGTAAATGTTAATTCATGTAAACTATTTTTTTTAATAAAAGCTATGATTGAGAAAAATATTTTGTTTTTAATTCCTTTTATTTTCCAACCTGCCCCCAGTTATGCACATCTGCCCCCAGGCTTGTCACTCTGCCCCATAAATGCCTTAAACCCCTATATGCCACTGGGCCTCATGATATGCCTTTTAACCCTCTGAATGTCACTGGGCCCCATGATATGCCTTTTAACCCTCTAAATGCCACTGGGCCCCATGATATGCCTTTTAACCCTCTATATGCCACTGTGCCCCATTATATGCCTTTTGACCCCCTATGTTCCACTCTGCCTCCAGAGATGCCTTATACCCCTATATGCCACTCTGGCATTTAGGGGGTTAAATGACATATTATGGGGCAGAGTGGCATATAGGGAGTTATTTGGCATTTCAGGAGGCAGAGTGGCGTATAGAAGGTTAAAAGGCATTTCTGGAGGCAGAGTGGCATTAAGGGGGTTAAAAGGCATTTCATAGAGCACTCTGCCTACAGAAATGCCTTATGCCCCCCATTTAACACCCCCCCAAAAAAAACAAAAACTTACCGGTGCTTCTGACTTCCGGTGTGTTGTCCGGGCAGCGTGTAGACTTCCGCTGCAGCCGGAAGGAGGCGTGGCTAGCAGCGGGGGTTGTCTGCGTCCATCGCGCAGACCTTCCCCGGCTGTCAGAGAGAATTCCCCGGTGAGTGCCATCTTTGCCCTTCCACAATTACACATCTATGATACACACATACTCATTAACTCATGCTCTTCCTCATTCAGACTATTCATCCGCATATTAACTCATGCTCTCCCTCATTCAGACAATTCATCCACATATTAACGCATGCTCTCCCTCATTCAGACAATTCATTCACATATTAACTCATGCTCTCCCTAATTCAGACAATTCATCCACATATTAACTCATGCTCTCCCTCATTCAGACAATTCATTCACACATTAATGCACACTCTCACGCATTCACACAATGCATCCACACATTAATTCATACTCACTCATTAATATGTACCCCCTCTCCCTCCCTTATCACTTTCTACCCCTTCTGCCTCCCTTATCACATTCTACCCCTTCTGCCTCCCTTATCACATTCTACCCGTCTGCCCCCCTTATCGCATTCTACCCCTTCTGCTTTCCTTATCTCTTTCTACCCCTTCTGCCTCCCTTATCACTTTCTACTCCTTCTCCCTCCCTTATCACATTTTACCCCTTCTCCCTCCCTTATCACTTTCTAACCCCTCTCCCTGCTCTTTCCCTACTCACCCCCTTTGTATTTCACTCACCCTTAAAGTCCTGTGGCGGGAGAACGAGGCTTCTGTCTTCACTCCTGAGCACCGGATATGATGTCATATACCGGCGCTCAGTATGAAACGCCGGCACTGCGGCGGAGGTAGAGACTTCGTGGAGGAGAGTGAGGGGGGCCGAGCGGTTGCCAGGCGCCCCTCTCTCTCCTCCACGTCCAAAAAAAAAAAAAGCGTTTCAGGCTGCCCAGGACTTAAAGTCCCATTGCGGGACTGTCCTAGGCAATCCGCTGGATGGTTCCAAATTCGATGGGGGGGGCAACAGCCTTGCCCCCCTGTAGCGACGCCACTGCTCCCTGGGACAGATTACCTGGAATGTTTCCATTAATTGCTTTGTCCTTGCCATTCAACGTCATTTGACTTTACCTGTACATGCAACTGAATTAATCACTTTATGAGAACTGTGTTTATGAGACCGTAAACACACAATATATATGATTAATCAGTTCAACACCACCCAAGCTGTTGATCTATTGGGAAACTTTCTGGGGCTATAGTTGACTTAGGAACAAAAGCTGTTTCAAAACCTATTTGAAGTTCACTCACTCTGAATTCTATAAAGGAGCGAAAACACTGAGATTATTGCCAAGTTGCATGGACAATCGGTAATTCAGGTTTGGGTTGGAAAGCTGATTACATATACGTTTCAAATAAGTCTATTATTTAAAACAATTCATGGAAAAAGTTCTCAATGTCCTTGGAGTTGGTTGTCAAAGATCATGACTATCCATGGCAGAAAGAAATGGTATACCACTCCATGATATTCTTCTTCCAATTCATCATACATTAATCATAGTCAGTTTGGTGGGGAGAATGTGGTTAATGGAAAACAGATTTTACTGGCTCTGGGTGAAGGTGTTCGGAGAAGCATCAACATTCATGTTTATGAGGCATCATCAAAGAACTGGAGAGAACCCAGTAATTGCAGGGACACTTGCAGGCTCAAAATTATGTCAATTAAAGGAACAGTCCAGTCCACTATTTTGTCAGTGTGTTCAGTTAACGAATGTGCAATTACATGTTTTTACGGTGAAGATATCTTTCCAGCTGTTTAACGGTTCTTAAAACAACGGATTGCAAAGACTACTTGGGCCTATATGACTCAAAGGGACATTCCAGCCTCTTGAAAAAATAATACACATTAAAGTACTTTAATAAACAGTATTTAAACCTGTCCAAAATGCTTACATTAGGGAGAAACCCCTCTGTTCTATATCAATTTGCTTTAGTAATTAATTAAAGTGAATGGGAGCACTTTCTGCGCATTGTGCACAGAGGCACTTGTTTGCCCCCTTTGCGCTCACCACCAGTGCTGTCTGTACGTGTAACAAGTGTCAGGAGATTTGTTTGGTCAAAAAAATCTGCTTGCCAAATAGCTGGGAGGTGGCAAAAGGGGCAAATGCATATGGGGGGAGTCTGCAGAATCCTCCCATGCATTTACAATGGGGATCGCAACAAAGGTACCACTCTGCTATCATATTTATTAAAAGTACATATGATGGCCAGAGTGTCTGTTTAAGCAATAAGACTATTTTAAAAAAGACTTTTATTGGTTCTTATGCTGCATGCACAGTTTACTTATAGTAATAATTTACTCTCATTTTGTGTAAAAGTGAAATACATCTTGTTTAGTTACTTTCCTGTTAAATTACTTACTTTACAGACAAGTGCGACATCTGAAACAACTTTGTACGGCCCTCTTTGCTGCTGGGATACTGCTCATCACAGTGCAATTTCTAAATATAAGCAAACAAAACAGGTGAGTAATCTAAAACAACATAGTCCTATTTTGGTATAAGGAGCCGGCGTGAGCCGACCTTGACAGACCATATTGGTGTTGGGAGGTTCCTCTCATGCTATCAATGGCTACAGCAAGATAACCATACATGCATGCAAGGTCCTGGTGATGGTCAGTTGGGTCTATAGGTTACAGGCGTTGCTTCCTCTCAGGGGAGACACTAACAGTGATGAACCTAACATCTGCTCCATCCAGATCAGAATGGCAACATCTGCAGACATGCAGCTGATGCCACTGGACCAGAAGGATGGACCAAGAGACCATTCCCTGCATGGGTGACGATAAGAACAAGACAAAGGCAACATGGCACTATTAAGATGACAGAAATTTTCCAAGAGAACCTCAGGCTGTTCGAGGGTCTCCCATCCTGTGCATCTTCTTTCTGATTTTAAAATTCAAGAAGATCATCATTGTTGAGGGGCTCGGTATTGTTGTCCTAGCATTAGGCTTCCACATCTGGAACAAAGCAGGTATCAAAATAATCTTCAAAGGTAACCCTCACCACCTCTCTGAGCTATCTGCCCATCTTGGGAACTACTTCACGGAAAACACTACACCTGAGATGTCTACTCATTAAAATGGGGGCCACAATGAAGAAACTTAATTGGGCTACTATTCTGTCCCTCACGCAACAAATTGCGCGTCTAGAGACTTGTCATAAGCTGACCCTCCTCCCATCCCTTCAACTGGAACTTTCCGTCCTTCGGTCCCGGTTGGCATCCCTTCTCGACACTAAAATTAAGCGTAATTATCTTTTGACTAAACGTCATTTCTTCGAGTTTGGGGACAAGCCGGGCAGACTCCTCGCGAGGGCCTTGAGAGCCAAGAGAGCCCAGAGCTACATCTCGCGTATTAGGGATCACACGAATCAGCTACACTTTCAATCTGATCGGATAGCTGCATGTTTCCGTCAGTATTACTCAACCTTAAACAACTTTTCTAGCCCCGGGGAGCCCCACTCTGGTATGAATTCGGCCATTGACGGCTATCTTTCCAAATTTCTCAAATGTACCCTCAATGGGGACGACAGGTCCCTGCTAGATGAGCCCAGATCCCTGGCCGAAGTTGAATTAGCTATCAAAAGCTCCCCAGATGGTAAAAGCCCAGGCCCCGACGGACTTACTATTCTATATTATAAAAAATTCTCCTCAATTTTGGGCCCTCAATTGGTTGCCTTTTTTAATGCCATTGCGGGGGGTCTCCCCTTTGATCCCCACTCGTTAGCGGCACATATAGTGGTTATTCCCAAACCTGACCGGAATTTGGATCTTTGCAGTAGTTATAGGCCCATTTCCCTAATAAATGTCGATCTCAAATTATTCTCCAAAATCCTAGCTAACCGCCTTCAGCCCTTTTTGGCTTCTTTGATACATTCTGACCAGGTGGGGTTCGTACCGGGCCGTGAGGCACGGGACAATACTATTAAGGTTGTTAATATAATTTCTTACGCAAAACTTCATAAGCTTCCGATGGTCATAGCCAGAGCAGGCCTTAGGTGTTCTGGCGCCCTGTGCGGACTACTCCTCTGGCGCCCCCCCATCCCCAAAAAAGAAAGGAATAAAAACTTGTAAGAAAACCCCCAATCACTATATACTACGCCAAACATTGATGTGGTGTAGGCCTACCACTTCATTGTCTGGTTTAGTAGTAGGGATGCACTGAAACGAATTCTGGACTGAAACCAAAAGTGCAGCATTTACCTGGCCATACCAATCCACACATATACACTAATCCACACATATACACTAATCCACACATATACACTAATCCACACATATACTAATCCACGCACATACCAATCCACACGCATACCAATCCACACGCATACCAATCCACATATACACTAATCCACACATATACACTAATCCACACATATATACACTAATCCACACATATATACACTAATCCACACATATATACCAATCCACACATATACCAATCCACACACATACCAATCCACACGTATACCAATCCACACATATATACCAATCCACACATATATACCAATCCACACATATATACTAATCCACACACATACCAATCCACACACATACCAATCCACACGTATACACCAATCCACACATATACACCAATCCACACATATACACTAATCCACACATATACACTAATCCACATTTACCAATCCACACATACTAATCCACACATACACCAATCCACTCTCACTGAATGCTTTCCTACCTTTCCTCTTTTCTCCTTACAGCTCCTTTTCCTCCTCTTCTTCAGTTCTTCTGTCTTCTTCCGGGTCAGAGGGCACGGACAGCGGTGGGCGCGGCTTCAGTGTTGTGCGCCGGGATCTGACAACAAACCCCGGCGCACAGCAGCTGTTGCCGCGCGGATCACAAGGGAGCGGTATCGGAGGTCTTTAACAGACCTCCGGCTCCCTTGAGTTATTTTAAGCCGGGTTCAAGGGAGATCCTTGAACCGGCTTAAAATCACTCAAGGGAGCCTTGCGAGCCTGCTCCTCCAGCGGCGGGGTATGTGCCGGGTACGGTACTGGCGGCAGCGGTACGCTACGGTGGCGTCGGACCCCGCGGCGGCGCCCCCTGGAGTGTGGCGCCCTGTGCACACCCCAAAGGCCGCACACCCCAAAGGCCGGCCCTGGTCATAGCCTCTATGGACGCCGAGAAGGCGTTCGACCGTGTGTCGTGGCCCTTTCTCTTTAAGGTCTTGGCGAGAATCGGCCTTGGCCCTAATTTTTTGGCTTGTATTAGAGCTCTCTATTCCTCACTGTGTGCTCAGATAGCTGTCAATGGGATCCTGTCCGATAGGTTTTCTCTCACCAACGGTACCAGACAGGGATGTCCACTATCCCCCCTCCTGTTCATATTGGTCCTTGAACCTTTTTGTAATGCCATTAGGGCTAACCCAGATATTTCGGGAGTACGAATGGGTACAAACACGTATCCACTGTCTGTGTTCGCTGATGATATCCTTATGACCCTTATCGACCCGGTCCGATCTTTGTCTTTTATCGGAATTAAATCTTTTCCATGACTTATCAAATTATAAAATTAATTTATCGAAATCGGAGATTATGGGTTTCCACCTGTCTCCGCATACGACCCACCGGATTTGTTCTACATTCCCCTTTAAATGGAAGGTTGACTATATCAAATATTTAGGGCTGTTAATTCCACATGACCTTTCCAAATTGCAAAGCTTGAACTTTGACCCCCTCCTTAGCACTCTGCAGTCGGACCTGAGACGGTGGGCCTTTCCCCATGTTTCGTGGTTCGGCAGACTGAGTGTGATAAAAATGAACATTCTCCCCCGTTTTTTATACCTCTTCCAGACCCTTCCTATTGCACTTCCTAGATCTTTTTTCCGAAGTTGTCATAGGGCTTTTTTGACCTACATTTGGTGGGGTAAACCCTCTAGATTATCATTTGCCTATCTGACTCGGATGAAACTTCAAGGTGGTTTGGGTTTGCCTAATCTTGAACTATATTGGAGGGCCTCGCATTTACGTAGAATCGTTGAATGGTCTCTGTGCCCTTCTAAGCAATGGATCTCGTTGGAGGAATCTTTCGCTCTGTGCCCTATATGGGCTTTACCTTGGATCTGCAGCCCTGCCCGAATGGTCCCTCACGCTGCCCATCCTTTTATGATTCCCACCCTCAGGGTCTTTCGGAAGGTTTTGGGTGAGGGTGTGGTGGTTCGGGCTCCCAGCCCCTTGCTACCTCTGAGCGGCAATCCAGACTTTCCCCCTGGCATGTCTCTGGGCGGCCTGGCCGCTTTCCTTCCCCCGGGCCAACACTTGCTTCGTTTATACCAGGTGATACAAAACGCTGCGCTCCGACCATTAAATGAATTGTTGCAACCAGGTCATGCTGTTTCTTTTCTCTTACAATTTACATATCATCAATTGAAACATTTTCTACATACCTCGGTTGACATGAATCAGGTGGCCAGGCCCTTGATATTGTTTGAGAGATTTTGTTTGGATAAAACAGCACTTCCCCACCTGTTATCTAAATTATATGCTTTACAGGTATCCCCAGAGCCACTCTCCAAGCCATACTATATTTGCCTTTGGGAAAGAGATTTAAATTGTACGCTTTCTCCTGCTGAGTGGTCCAAGATTCTCCTAATAGCCCACAAGGGCACGGTCGCTAGCCGGATGCAGGGAACTACTTTTAAGATTATTACTCGTTGGTATAAAGTCCCTGCGGACCTCCATAGATTCCTTCCTTCTGTATCGCCTATGTGTTGGCGGTGCGGTTCTAGTCCGGGAACTCTCCTTCATATATGGTGGTCCTGCCCTGTGATTCGCCCGTTCTGGAACTTGGTGTCGGACGCTATCCGAGAGATAGCTGACCCTGATTTCGGGGCCCCTCCCGAAGTTATCCTTTTACACCATAATGACATCCCGTTCTCCAGTTATAAGAAGTCTATGACCTTCCAACTCATCAATGCTGCCAATGCCATTATCCCTAGACACTGGAAGTCGGCCAGCCCACCTTCCTTTTCGGCCTGGGTTAATCAGGTCGAGTTTCTGTATCAGATGGAGGTCCTCATGGGATCCTCACGTGGTATAGAACAGGCAATTGAACTCAAATGGTTTAATTGGCGATCTTATATAGTTGGGCTGGAAGCAGCTCCAGCTGGTTGTATAGGCGTACCTTGATGGGTTGCACCTATAAGATTGCTGTCCATGCAGTACTTGGCCCATTCCGTTCACTTACACACCCTTCACGCACGCTATCTGCTGGACCTTGGTTTTTGTTTTGCGTTTCTTTTATCGTTGGGTTTTGTTCCTACGTTTGCCTGTTACTCCGCATGCCTTGCTGACCCTATTTCCACTACTGTAGTGAACCTCATTTCTGTGTAGGGTCTCTGTGTTACCTACAATTTACATTATATCGACATGCGTAATGTTTGTTCATCTCCGTGTCACATTTTAGTGCTGTATTACTTAAATGACAATTTCTTTTGAACACACTCAATACTTCAAGCGGCGTGATACTCTTTTACCACTTTTCAGAGTCGGATCGGTCGATACTCATCTCCTATTCAGTGGTTTGTGAATACTTACCTGTCATTATATGTGTCCTCCATGTCGTCTCTTCATGCTATACTAATTATGGATGATTTCTATCTCCGTGTTTCATAACCAGACATGTAGGTAATATTTTTGCTTTCTTTACGGACTCTGTCTATGGTTTACTCTCTGGGTCGCCGCGACATTCAAGAACGTTCTGAACTGTATTGTTTTGCCGATGTGACCGACACTTTCATTGTGTATGTTATACCATGTACCTCACCTGTAGCTACAAGATGTCAATTGTTACTGTTGCTCTTGTGATTTTATCCTGTTTCCTTTTACCAAATGTGTAATAAACGGAGAATTGAAAAAAAATAATCTTCAAAAAGGGCTGCAGTCACCCATACTTTCCAGTTTTTCAAAGCTCTTGGGTAGCTTTCTGCAACCGCAGTACCTGCTGCAGCTGCCTCCTTTTGCACTTTAAAGTTATGTAGGTTAGACCTCTTCTTGAACCTGTCAAACGGTTTGCAGGAACATGGCATTTAGTCTATTTTTTCTATCCAAATCTCTCCATGTCTTCAACAAGGCTATCCCTTTTTCTGAGTGTTGTTGTGTTAACTGGTGTAGCACTCTTAACTTCCTCAAGAATGTTAATTGTGTTCTGAGTAAAGCCTTGCGCTCAGCTTGAAAAACACCTTCATCATACAATCTGCAATTCTGGTGTAAATTCACCATGGTGCCCAGCCATTTCACGCCAGGTTATGTCCGATCCTCCAATCATGTCACTGAATGCGATGCCATTTTACCCTAAGGTGAACTTCCCCCAAAATCTCAGCACTTTTGATGATGTCCTCTAACCTGATTCCACTGGAAATTGGCAGTACTCTTTATTTCTCTCACTTTGCAGTAACCCTTCCTTTCAGATAGAGATGCATCATATCCTTACACTACACTATAAATTTTCTGTGACAACAAATGCTCACCCTGGAGGAGTGCAGGCATAATTTCCGAGGGGTCCATATACCCTGGTTTGCATTTCTCCAGGTCCAAAGCTTCATACTGCAACAAATTAAACATTTCACACCATCAGACTAGGACGATACACTGTTCACCTGAGATCTAACCTCCATATGTGCCTTAGGACCAGCTATATTTAGAAAACTATGAAACGTACTATACACTATGAACGCCACAAAGAGGGATGATGCATTGGTTGACCCATTTCCGACAACTGGAGTGTACTGACATCATTCGCCACACTTTAAAAACCTGTGAACAATCACCTGGTACTTATGTAGAAATGCAACTGAAGATGCATCAGTCATATCTTTCCTCAACACCTTAGGATTGGGATACCACAATCCAATTCTTTTCCTAAATGTGAACTGCCCTGCACAGTTTTTGGAGCTGTCCATCAATCTGCTCTTTGTGGACAAAAATAGTCTGACAGTTATTCTAGCTGTGGCACGAAAATCCATTTTACATCAATAGATTTATTCAATGCCTCCCACATTCGCGATTTTCCAAACCAACCTTCAAGATCTGTTTCATATGGACTGGATTGATACCACAATTCACAAATACATGATACAAAAAATGATTTGCCACTTGGGAACCATACATAAATTCCCTAGAGTAGACGATGCACTGAAAACTAAACTTAACCGAATTGTGTCAACAATTGGGAGGATAATTACCAAATTAATTTAATTTGTCAATTGACCAGCAGGGAAGATTGGCGGCAACATGCACAAATGACTGCTTGACAAATTACTGGTTTTATTTTCATTCATTTTATTAGTTTGTTCTGTACCATGTTTAGTTTTGTTAGGGACATTTTGGGGTTCTTCACCTTTGGTCATTTGCAAAACCTCCTTATGCCTGTAAGGTTATTTTGTACTCTACAGAACAATGCTCTTCATCAATCTGGATGTTCATGTTTGGGATGTTGTACTGTGTTGTACTAACATATGTAAAAATCATATGATTAAAAAATAAATTAAAATTAAATAGATATAGTGAGATTTAGCTGAGCTTTTTTTCCCAAAAAACTCTTTAATAAGAGGAGACACCTGCTGAGGAGCTTTAATGTACTGTAGTCAAATGTTCATTAAAATACTTTGCTCCCAAATACAGAAGTTTACAGGAAGAAAAAAAATAATAATAAACCCAACCCTAAACAACTTAAGTATTATTAATCACCAACAGTCTCAGAAAAAAATAAATTCCATTTTTGCCTAGCTTTCAGTTTTAGGATTAAAAATTAAAAAATATATATCAATCTTTGCGCAAACAAGTACAATAATCTCTGTGGAGATAAATGGAGCCATGCACACTGCCAAAGGCAGTCACTTCCTCAAAGCGTGTGATCGACTGTGATCACGTGTCCGTTCGTGCGAAGCAAGTGTTTGCAAACAGGGCAGCGATTGCGCAGTATGTGCATGCTCGCCAGTGTATGGTAAAGTGAAGGTCTATAAAGCGGGGCATGCCTGTAATATTATATGACAACCTAAAATTCTGAGCTGTAGATCAATAAAAAATCTAACAACATGAACAATATGTTACACAATATTATATACCAGCCTTTTCTTTCTAATGCTTCAACCCATTTTAATCCAAACACAAAGAAATTCCATATGCTGCTTTCCAACACAGGAATATATCATATGTGGCTTTATTCTCTGAAGGGAAGAATGAATGTATTAGTTATGGGCAGTGTTCCCTCTAAGCTGTGCGCTTGTGCGCGCGAACATAGCTTTTTTGGAGAGTGCACACGTCCAAAAATTGTGCGCACAACAGTTTTTCCCCCAAAAAAAAAAAAAAAAAAATTTTTTAAACTTTATGCGGTGCGGATATTGTGCGCACAAAATTTTTGCTCTGTGAAAATTTTTGCACCACAGAAATTTTCTGCGCACGCATGATCCGAGCACTTGCCAGCTTGTGGGTCATGCTAACGGGTTTAAAACATAATGTATTGTACCATAAAATAAATGAGACGGACAACCAAATGGATTTTGAAAAGGCCACAGCTTTATTTATTGTAAAAGCACTGTGACATATAAAACTTTATTTGAATTTTAAAAACGTACACAACTTTGTAACATTGTAACCTCCATGACTTAGGGTCCCTCCACCCCTACTACCACACTTCACCCCATGGAGGTTACTACCACACCCCTTAAGGATAAACCGACATCCTTTCCAGACAGCTCCACCTCCGTCAGGGAGCTGCCACCAACTTTTGCCGTGCACCCCTACCACGAGCCGTAAACCGCACCTGCACGTGGCATAAGCACAACGGCCCCCTCATTCCCTTGGGACCGTGCCCGTGGGAAACGCCCACAAAACGTGACAAATAAACACGGTTCCCATACCTCGGATGAGAAACCACCCAATTATAACCAGGTACCACGAATAAGTATCCTAAAAACAGCCAACCGGAACCTCAGTTCCCCGCCAATGAAGTCAAGCTGCCCCACGTGCCCCCACCACAAGGACACCAACCGGAAACAACACACCAACAATAGGGCGGGCGGGAGGGAAAAACTTCTTCACTGCTTCCAAAATTTTAAAAAGTGGAAGGCCACGACCCCTGGCCTTCCTTAAATAGCCAAGTGGCCACACGCCCACTTGATTTGCCTAGGGCCAATCTGAGGTCAAGCCTGACCCTTACAATAATCAAGGCCGGATCATGGGGCCCCTCCTGCTATTTTGTGGTGTCTCCGGGGCCTACTAACTAAGAACAATTAGATGGAACATTGGTAATGGGATATTTGAATGTTACCATAGGAACTATGCAATGTTGGCCTCATTTGTTTTATGTCAACCTACAGTTTATGGAATTAATAAAAGTTCTACATGCTTACAGTACAATATCTAATACTAAGGTATGTTCCTGCCTCCTGATCCCCTACTACATACAGATATGTTGTAATTATGTTGCTGCACACTAAAGAGGTTTTTGTTTCTACCGTGCAGATTCAAGTGCCACGTCAGTTCTATTTCAACTGATAGGCGGTCCGTTCAACTCAACATGACAGCCCAAGACAGTCAAGGGGAACACTTTGGTGTCACGCATAAAAGGGACATCAGCACAGAGCTACTATTATGCCTAAAGAATATGGATATATCAGATAAAACCCAAAAACCCTTGTGTAAGGAATTGCTGAAACAGATAGAAAAGTTAAAGCTTAAAGTGGACATCAGCAAGAGTAATAGTATCAAGAATATAGAGAAAAAGAGAAGCTCATGCCAGCCAAAGACACGCATCTTCTTCCTAAAAACTCACAAGACTGCCAGCAGCACAATTATGAACATACTCTTCAGATTTGGAGAGTCTCGAAACTTGACCTTTGCTTTTCCTTCTAAAAATGCAACACAGTTCTACTACCCTGGATTTTTTAGTGCTTCTCAGGTGGACAACTTCTCTGAGGGAAACAGCAATACATTCCATATCACGTGCCATCATATGAGGTTCCGGCTTACTGAGGTATCAGTCAGTATTCACAATGGCTTGTTATGGTACAATGGTTCATTTTTATGAGGTCTATTGAGAGACTATATTGTTCATTTTAGTGCTGGGAGGTGTGTTGGGAAAACAACCAAAAAAAGAACAATGTCACGAAGTGTAATTGGGCTGAAGTAATAACTGCTAGTTTACTATGTACAAATCTGCACAAAAGTCAAGGAGAATTATACATGAATATTGACCAATAGATTTAAATATAGTGAGATTCCTAACAACTAAATAAGGTATCAACAGCTAAAATGCAGATTGAAAGGACTCAAAAGAGTAGTGTGCATTAGAAACTTAGCTAAGCATATACACAATGTTCATCTGCTTAGTTACTGTGGACCGAGGGTGAAGCTATGCCCTTTCAGCACTGGTCTGTATAAGCTAGGATCCACATAGTATAAGTGAAGCCAGAAATGTCATCTTTGGCATTAATGTCCTTTTCCACACCAGATGACCAGTATAAGGGGTTGGAGGTAGCAGGGCCACCATTAGAAATGTTGGGGTCCTTACAGAACAAATGTTCTGGGGCCCACTCCCCAGATCACCCCCTCATACAACACCATCAGAATTTCCTCTTCTATACATGTTTTTAGAGGCAAAGCGATGGCACAAAATTGTTTGGGGGTAAAGATGGCACAGGCAAGCTGGTTGGGGTGAAATGGTACAGACAAACTGAGGGCATAGATGTCACAGACAAGCTGTTTGAGGATAATGATGGCACAAGTAATCTATTTGGAGACAAAGATGACATAAACAAGCTGTGCACAAGATGGCACAGATGACATAGGTAAGTTGTTTGGGGGCACGGATGGCACAAGCACACTTTTTGGGGGTAAAGATGACACTAACCCGCTGTTTAATATATAATATATATATATATATATATATATATATATACATATTAACGTATCTGCAGCACTGGTAAATCCCATCGTAAAAATATCTTACATTTACTCACACCAAGTTCCCTCTACCTTGGAGGCTCATGGGTGCTTCCTTGGTGGCTCCTGTTACTATGCAGGGAGCTACTGATTTGTGCTCAGCACAGACCTTCTCCTAGTTCTCTGCTCATTACCGTGTGTAGTTCTGTGGGGTTGGGATATGACTTCACACTTTTGATCTTCCTTTTTATTTTTTTGGAAGGCTGTCACATAAGTTATGTTTGGTCATTGCTGGTGCTGGGCACAGGGGTATCACTAGGGGGGTACTGGGGCTTAAACCTTGAGTCTCAACTTCATAGCCCCGAACAGAGATACTTTAACCCCAGAATCTCCATTCGGGGCTGTAGGCTGGATCCTAGATCTCCCTCTAACCAGTCCCAGCCAAGCATCAACACCAATGGTGTACGACTGGGTACACTCGGCAGATGATCCTTCCTTCTCCCCATTGCCACCAAGGACACAAAACTTCAACCGTCAGGCAGGACTAGCAACGGAGACAGCAAGAATCATAGCTCTTCGGGACCTCGTATCCTTTTCTCCTTCTCAGCCCTGTATACCTATGCTAGTCATAGTATATCTTGTCCTAGCATATTTATTACTATTGCTCCTGTGTTGGATCCGGCTTGACCTTGACTATTCTGTTTTATGGCTCCCTAGCCTTGGTTCTGATACCTCAAGTACTCTAAACTCCTTCCTGCATTTTCTTGTGGGGATACAGTGTCCTACTCTGCATCAGTGTCTCAGTGACACTTCTTATTTGCTTTGGCAGAAATGTTTTAAGTTTAAACTTATGTTTTAATGCTGTGCATTTAGTTTTTTCTCCTACTTGTGGCGGCCACTCTTTTGATATATTACCCTTCTAAGCTTATCCTGTACAACAGCTGACCTTAAAATTTAAACTTATTCTAGTTTTACACTCACATACATGCACACACACACACATACTTACATGCATGCATACAAACACTTATATAAATCACACAGCTTGGCAGATACGGTTTATTTTTCAAGACATATTAGGAAATATATAAATAGCATATGGGTTCCATCTGAGAAGCCACCAAACACCTAGCATCCAGGGCCGGCCTTTGGGGTGTGCGACCTGTGCGACCGCACAGGGCGCCACACTCCAGGGGGCGCCGCCGCGGGGTCCGACGCCACCGTAGCGTACCGCTCCCGCCAGCAGCGTACCTAGCGGGGGGGGGCGGTCCGCACCGGGTGACGCTCATCGGGGGGCACCCGGCACCCCTCCAGAGACGGACAGTAATGTCCGCCGCTGGAGGAGCAGGCTCGCAAGGGAGCGGTATCGGAGGTCTTTAACAGACCTCCGGCTCCCTTGAGTGATTTTAAACTCACTCAAGGGAGCCGGAGGTCTGTTAAAGACCTCCGATACCGCTCCCTTGTGATACGCGCGGCAACAGCTGCTGTGCGCCGGGGTTTGTTGTCAGATCCCGGCGCACAACACTGAAGCCGCGCCCACTGCTGTCCGTGCCCTCTGACCCGGAAGAAGACAGAAGAACTGAAGAAGAGGAGCGAAGAGAAGGAAAAGGAGCTGTAAGGAGAAAAGAGGAAAGGTAGGAAAGCATTGAGTGAGAGTGGATTGGATTGGATTGGATTGGATTGGATTGGATTGGTATGTGTGTGGATTGGTATGTGTGTGGATCGGTATATATGTGTGGATTGGTATATACGTGTGGATTGGTATATACGTGTGGATTGGTATATGCGTGTGGATTGGTATATGCGTGTGGATTGGTGTGCGTGTGGATTGGTGTGCGTGTGGATTGGTATATGTGTGGATTGGTAAGTGTGTGAGAGTGATGGGTGTTATGCTGTACCATTTCCAATGTCTTTTTCATCATTTAATTATGCTCTAAAAGTACATCATAACTCCCATCATTCTATACTGTTCCATACAGAGCTGGGAGGCAGAGGCCTTGCACCCCCACCGCAGGACTCCTGAAAGGTAAGTGAACTTCAAAGAGGGAAAGGGTAGGTAGTTAGGAGGGGGTAGATAGGGAGAAGGGAGTGAGACAGGGGAAAGGGGGTAGATAGGGAGTGAGAAGGGGTAGATAGGGCAGAAGAGAGTGAGAAGGGGTAGATAGGGCAATCATACTCCTATCATGCCAAGTCTGCGAGTACATCCTGGAATCTGGGCATGATAGGAATGTGATTGCTGTTAATTATATATATATATATAATATTGTTATTTAATTGTTTTGTCCTATTTTGGTGTGTTACTTACGTTAAATAAAAGTGTTAGATTTTTTTTATGATGTGGGGGGGTCATATTCGGTTTTGGCCAGGTAAATGCTGCACTTTCGGTTTCAGTCTAGAATTCGTTTCGGTGCATCCCTACTACTAAGCCAGACAATGAAGTGGTAGGCCTACACCACATCAATGTTTGGCGTAGTATATAGTGATTGGGGTTTTGTTACAAGTTTTTATTTCTTTCTTTTTTTGGGATGGGGGGGCGCCAGAGGAGTAGTCCGCACAGGGCGCCAGAACACCTAAGGCCGGCTCTGCTAGCATCAATCCTGTTTTACCTAAATATACATATATGAAAACACCTTGCATCCACCCTTTTTATCTTAATGTATATAAACATATTTAGATTAAACAGGATTGGTGTAAGGTGTTTGATGGAACCCACGTACCGTTGCCACTATCTCACCATCTCTCCTCTTTCTCATTATCTCCCCCTACTTTCTTTTTCTTTTTTTCTCTTCAATATCCTTTGCTTTTTCTCACTATCTATCTTTTCACTTTCTCCCAATTTCTTACCTTTCTTGATTCCTGTGGTGGGAGTGCTGGGTCTGTTCATACAAAGCGTGTGGCTTCAGCCATGAGTGCATGCATATGACATCATATCTAGGCATCAATAGCCGGTACACTTCACGAAGGAGCAGTGAAATGTAGATCTGTAGGAACCCTTTATTTTGGGCTGATTAAAAAAATAATCAGACTGGCTGGCTGCATGCCACTACAGAGGCCTTGGCATGCCTGTTGTGGCAAGCGTGCCATATGTTCGCCATCATTGTATACACTTATATGTAGTAGTAAGTAAGGAGCAGGTCTCTACATAATGAATGCATGGTACTGCTATTAATTTTATTTATACTGGAAGGTGTTAATGGGCATGTGCTCCTCATAACTATAATAGTGAATTTTGAATAACTGAGCTGTATCTGTGAAGAACAAAAATATCACTTAATATTTTATTAAATACCTAACTGGTTAATTGTTTAAATGTTTACAGGTGGAAAGGGTGATGCCAAGTGACACATTTTACTTTACCATCCTGAGGAACCCAATCTACCTCATGGAATCTTCCTTCTCATACTATAAATCAACATCATCCTTTGCCAAAGCTAAGAGTCTGGAGGATTTTCTCAATAATACCACTAAATACTACTCAAAAAGTAATTATGCCAAGAACCTAATGACCTTCGATCTTGGCTTTGATCACAACGGTCTAGAATCTGCTAAGTATTTTAAGCTCATGCAGGAGGCAGTGGAGATAATATTTGACTTGGTGCTGATCACAGAATACTTTGATGAATCATTGGTGCTCTTGAAGGATGCCTTGTGTTGGACGTATGACGATCTGTTGTCATTTCCTCTTAATAGCAGGAGCAACAGCACCAAAAAGGCCCTCCCTCTGGAAACCCAGGAAAGGATCAAGGCATGGAATCAGCATGACTGGAAACTGTATAATTACTTCAACAGGACCTTCTGGAATAGGGTGGAGAAATTTGGAATAGAGCGTATGAAGCGGGAGGTGGAAGAACTAAGGCAGCAAAGGGCTCAATTGTCTAAAACTTGTTTGCAGGGTAAGGTAGAAGCCAAAGAAATAAAAGACAAGTCATTGAAACCATTCCAGTATGGCATGGCCAAAATTATCGGATACAACTTAAAGTCAGGATTGGGAATGGAGCAAAAGATACTGTGCCAGAGATTGGTGACTCCAGAACTTCAGTATAGTGATCTCTTGCGTAAGAAACAGAGGCAGAAAAATGAACATGTTCATGTCCTCAAACACAACAAAGTAAAAAATAAAAACAAAAAAGTTAAACCAAAATAATCAATTCAGTTCAGTGAAATGGTCCAGCAGATTTTAGGAATTATTCAGAGAACAAATTATATGCGGAATCCAAAAGCTATACTTGGAATAGTAGTAACAGATCCCAAGACCAAACATTCTGCAGTTATAAAAATGCTATGTGCTTTGGTGACCAAAACAAGTTAAAATATGTTATTATAGTGAATCCATGCTTCCTTTACATATTGTATTTTAATTAGACTTTGGCGCCAGCCAACTCTTCGTGTTCGTCTCCATGTTCGTCTTCATGGGGAAAAAAATCTTCGTATTCCATGAATATTCGCCCGTTCCTGTGTCCTGAGTCGCTTGTACGGACCTTTCACTCTTGGAGTGGGGAGACCATGGTCTCCCCAGGCCAAGTTCCCCCTGTCAGGCCCAGTAGACCCATGTCAGACCCAGTATTGTAAATATGTATGTAGTAGATATATGGACTGGTTACCCATTCAGGCAGAGAGTGGAGTGGCGAGCGTTTAAATGAGATGCGGTGTGAACCCAATGAACCATACATGAGGTTTACTCCAGTCCAGATAAACAAAAGTCAGCAGTGTTGGATCACAGACTGACCATGTAAGGCCTTTATGGAAAGAGGAAATTCTAAGAAGTCTAAATCTGAAAATATAACCTTTATTAAAAATCCATACTCCAAGATATCAAGCTTTTCTTGATGTAGGGTGCTGTAAATGACACCCTTTGCTAGGTGTTAAAAAGCCGCTCCTATTTTTCTGCCCCCTTCATCCCAGAGGCCGTCCTGAAATCTGACCTGCAGTCAACAGGTATACATTATCTGGTACTTGAAAATCAAAGTGTACTTATTTTGGGGCCAAGATCTAATTTTGCAATAAGTTGCCAATTTTGTCGCCGGAAGCTCCCCCGGGAATAGAATCAAGTACTTCTGTAAGTAGGATTTTTATTAATTTTTCTCCCTTTTATTTTTGTCTGTTTGGTGTGATTAAACTGTTAATATCTGTTTTTTATATGTACTGTGAATATTTTTTTATTTCATAATAAATCATTCATTTATTAAGTTCCTGCCTTTGTCTGATATAAGAACCACATTTTCCTTGAAGAGACTTATTTAATAGTCCGTAGTTTGCATAGATGCTTGGCTAATCTGCCTGTTCGGGTATCTTTCATAAACTATTTGGGGACAGTAGATTAAATTTAAAGTGAGCATTTTAACCAGGTTTGGTTTGATGGCAGCATTAGCTTTATATTAGAGTGGGATGTGTGTAAGCGGGGCATTTAATCATTATTTTTCGGTCTAGTGAAGACAGATTTAGACCCTCGTACCGCTAAAATACCGTATTGGCTCGAATATAGGCCACACTTTTTCCCCTCGCTTTGTCTTTAAAGTGGGGGTGCGGCCTATATTCGGGGTCTGACGCCAGGGACATGCAGTTCCGGGCACCGGGCAGGCAGCAGGGTTAGGATACAGATCCCCCGCAGCGGTGCAGGGGACCCGTATCCTTCTCTCTGATACGCTCAGACAGCCTCCCCTGCCAGCACTTCCCACGGGGGGAGTGCTGGCACGGGAGATTGTCTAAGCGCTTCGTGCAGACGTTCACCGACCCCACGATGCGTTTTACCTCTGCCCCCAAGACTTACCAGAGCAGACTCCCGGGTGTCTTGCGGGGCCGGCGGGGGACACCTACGCAATACGCGTATACAACTTCTGGTGCCGGCAGATCCGCTGAGTCCCGGCCCCGGAAGTTGTATACGCGTATTGCATAGATGTCCCCCGCCGGCCCCGCAAGACGACCGGGAGTCTGCTCTGGTAAGTCAGGGGGGGGGGCAGAGTGGCAGCATATCTCGGGGGGGAGGAGGATAGTGGCAGCATATCTCGGGGGGAGGAGGAGGAGGACAGTGGCAGCATATCTCGGGGGGGGAGGACAGTGGCAGCATATCTCGGGGGGGCAGTGGCAGCATATCTCGGGGGGACAGAGTGGCAGCATATCTCGGGTGGGGGAGAGTGGCAGCATATCTCGGGGGGGAGGACAGTGGCAGCATATCTCGGGGGGGCAGTGGCAGCATATCTCGGGGGGACAGAGTGGCAGCATATCTCGGGTGGGGGAGAGTGGCAGCATATCTCGGGGGGGAGGACAGTGGCAGCATATCTCGGGGGGGCAGTGGCAGCATATCTCGGTGGGACAGAGTGGCAGCATATCTCGGGTGGAGGAGAGTGGCAGCATATCTCGGGGGGGAGGACAGTGGCAGCATATCTCGGGGGGGGCAGTGGCAGCATATCTCGGGGGGACAGAGTGGCAGCATATCTCGGGTGGGGGAGAGTGGCAGCATATCTCGGGGGGGAGACAGAGTGGCAGCATGTCTATTAAAAAAAAAAATTCTTTAAAAAAGCACCAAACTTTTAGGGTGCGGCCTATACACGGGGGCGGCCTATATCAGAGCCAATACGGTAAGTTACGTGCCCGCTTGGAGTAGAGCGCCCCATCAGGAGTTAAAGGGCCGTGCAAGCGATTCTATTGGTCCCTTGCAGGGGGCTCCTCCTCCACCACTAGAGTCGCTTGCACGGCCCTTTAACTCCTGATGGGGAACTTGGCCTGTCTCCCCGCTCCAAGAGTTTAAAGGTCTTTAACTCCTGACGGCGAACCTACAAATTTCCGCTCCCGTTATCTATGCAGCATCGCAGGGCTTAACGGAAATCTGTAGGTTCGCCGTCAGGAGTTAAAGGGCCATAAGAACGACTTTATTGGTCGCTGGCAGGCAACTAATAGAGTCGCTCGCACAGCCCTTTAACTCCTGACGCGGAACTTGGCCTGGGGAGACTGGTAAGAGTTAAAGGTCTGTATGGGCGACTCTATTGGTCGCCAGCAGGGAGCTCCTCTGTCATTGGTTGATGGCAGAGGAGCACCCTGTCGGCGATCAATAGAGTCACTCGTACAGACTTTTTAAATCCCGGTGCCGTAACTTGGCCGGGGGAGACCACTGGTCTCCCTGCTCCAAGAGTTAAAGGTCCGTACGAATGACCAATAGGCCAAGTTCCACCATCAGGAGTTAAAGGGCCGTGCGAGTGACTCTATTGGTCGCTGGCAGAGGCCTCCTCTGGCATTAACTAACTGACGGATTTCCGCTCCCGTTAACCCCAGAGATGCTGCGTATATAAGGTAGGCTAGACGGGGAAAGGACCAGGGGGATTAGTAAACGAAGACGAACAGGAATATTCTTCGTGTTGTGTGTCTTCGTCTTCGTATATGTTTTGCAGCAGCCATGTTCGTATGTTCGGTATTCGGGCTGAACAACACGAATGCACAAGTCTAATTATGATGATGTATTATTTTGTAGAAAATACAAGTGCCAGATATTTTTTATTACCACTTAGAGACCACTCTTTGTTGATTCCCACTGGTGAATTAGCCTTAAAGGACTGTTCCAGCCATCATATGCACTTTAATGCATAGGATGGCTGCATAGTTGTGTTAAAAATGTTGTCCATTTTGCAAATGCATGGGGTGTTTCTGCAAAATCATTAAACTGTCCTTTTAAAAAAGAATTCCATGAAATATTGGAGTGGCATTCCAGAAGACACTATATTCCTTAAAAAAATCTTTACATTTATTTAAAATTATTTTTTTACCATTGCTGGCTGTATTGATTTTTGAAATGCTCCATTTTTGTTTAATTTACACTGTTTAGCTTGCAGTATTAATTCATTCATAAGTTAAAAGTCCTATTTTCTGGCCCATCACAATTATCTCATCTTCGCTCACTCTATCTCCACTATAGAGTGATCTATGAGTTACTATTATCTATTAAATTGCATTTTAATCTTCTGCTGCCCAAACCCTGCTACATATGTCTACCACGTCACCCTTGTGTCAGAATTAATCTCATCAAGAGCATTATGTTGCAAATATTACTGTATATTGACTTCTTTTGATTCGGTGAAAACAGCACTGTAGTAGATAATTCTTTTTTTCTCTTCTTCTAGTATGTCCAATCACTCCTTCATCTTTAGCCCACTAAAGCACATTGTATATAATTTCTCAAAGAACACAGTGTTCAACAGAGTTGAATAATACATAGCAAAGTTATCTCACAGTAATAAACATATTTATCACTGTAGAAAACATATAACTAATAAACTTGAAACACTTTTGGACTTGTAGATTTGGTCTACTATATGTCAACATTTGGAAATACACAACATTATATATATATATATATATATATATATATATATAAATCAGACAACTATTTCATTCTCAAGCTTACCAGGGTACAGTATTTCTTTGTCTGCCTCCCCACAACTAAAACATGTGCCAAAAAATAAAACACAAACACCATACACGTAAAAATACACACACACTATATCTCTTCCTCCTCTCCCTTGCACAACTATCCCAAGGTTCAGCCCTGACACCTAGCACGATTCGCAGATATACATATATGCTTACCTTACACTGACATACATACACTCTAACCTCATATGCTAACACACACTTATGCCTAACGCCATATAGTAATAAACACACATACATGCTAATAGCAACCTCTTGCATATCCTAATACAATACACTGACACAAACACATACATGTTAAAACCATACAATACACACATATGCATGCTCTGTTGCCATATAGCAACACCCACTCAAACTAACACCACACTGTAACACACTCACTTCCCTACCATATACACTAACATGCACTCAAAAATACCAAAATAGTGCCTGCGCCCCTAACAAGTGAATTAGGATAAACCAAGGTAATATGACCATATATGGATGCTCCAGTTAATGCAGATGTAGGGAGTCCCAATATCATATATATATATATATATATATATATATAAAACAAAAACGAAGAAGAACGTAGAAATAGACGAACTTTAATCACAAATACAAAAAAAACCCAGCTAAATTCTTATGTAAAACGTAATAAAAATTATGGTGTATTTGTGGCTGCTGCAGTTATAGCTTCACCATAAGAGCATCCCTCCAGACAGTCTCTATGTTGTGTGCCTCTATGCAGCTTCCTCCCGTCTCCTGTGACGTCAGTGCACACTACGCGTTTCCCAAAACTGCTTCGCAAAACATATCCATATCAACATCCCCAAAGTCTCCAACCTTCTGGAAAGGAAACTAACCCAAACTTGTGAACTAGGATATTCAAACAAATACATCAACATCTGTAAACTAAAAAGAAACAATAAATAACTGCGCACTCGGTGGCCAATTCACCTGTGTGAACGAATAATAAAAGATACATACACAACAAATCTTTGAAGTGCTGGAAGAAACTCAAATGTCTCCAAATATAAATATATAAAAAAACAGAACATAAACACTATATAGTGTAGTAAGTAGATAAATGTGGAGAATATAAATACAAAGACAGCCCGTTACATGATATAGAGCATAGAATCGCCCTTTAAGAAGGATCTGTGTTCTTCTTGGATATGGACTCCCTCAAGGCAGTATACGTAGAAGACGGAAGGTAAGTAGAAAAATATTTATTCAATAAAAAGTAAAGTTTTTTATAATGTTTTTCATAATGCCCATGCAACTGCCCTGTCCTTTTCAATTTTATCTCTTTTCTAGCTACCATTGCTCCTCAAACCCACCCTACAAGACTTCCCACATTTTTTTCCCACACCTCCAAATCAGCCCTGTAGGCGCGATACCCCAGACGTAGCTGTAAAAATATTCTAACACATTTAACATCTCTTCTAACCCCAATTAAGAAATGGATCGTATATAATTATTGGTATAGGCAATAGTCAAAGATATGTAATCATTGTTCATAAATAAATGATTATTAAGATATATTAATATGTTTCAATGATAGGCTTCAAGGTTTCCTTGACCTTAAATATAGAATGAAGGATTTGCTGAACAGGCATTCTATAGATAGGATAGTAACTTGCTAATGCATGGTATAGTTGTAACTGTAAAAGGACATTACAGTATACGAACAGTGACCACCTAAAATAGGGTTTCGACGTGTAAAGATCTTAGTGAGCATGTTTGCCCAATTAGGTGAAGACCAATAGACTGACATCATTATCTAAACCGTATATAAGTTAGGCATTGGAGAAGCATGTCAGGAGAGGTAGAGGGGAGATGTACTTGCCATCCACGGACTCTTCACGTCCCAACACACCCTCCCTCCATCCTAAGGAATGCATAGGACAGATGCCCCAAACTAAATTCCTTTCCAAGGTTTTGTAAGACTTGTTTTGTATTATTTTTGTTATCTACTTTTTATATTCTTCTTCTATTTTTGTTCGTATTAAATGTTTTACCTTTGTTTGCATCTAAGTGACTCTGCCTATTTTTGATGCACATACATTTATATGTGTTCCAATTTTTTGAAGTTTGTATTGGCCATATATTTTTATTACAGTAGCCAAAGGCAAATGCGTATTAAAAATCCTCCCAAATTGGCATAACAATGCAAGCAAAGTTGAGCATGCCCAAGAAGGTACTGCAACTGGCCCACCGCAGCACCACAGGCACCCATACGTTCAGCCAGCTTGTACTTAAAAACTGAAGACATGTGGTTGGGCTTTCCTTTTTAACCTTATAACGGAAGCCCAAACTGCTTCACCACCATCCAGGGCCGGACTGGGAATAAAAAGCAGCCCTGGAAACATTTGGACAGCAGCCCCATATATTTTATCTCATGGTCAAGCTCTTATACCCACACACAGCCCTCGTACGTACCTTAGTTAGACTATTTGCCATCCAAATAACTATAAATAATTAATTTTTATCACATTATTTGTATTAAAATCCTAGAAACCAAAAGTGTTAAAAGCCCCAAATTAGTTACAGAGAATAGACATGATAGAATTAAAACATTTGCTTCTGCAAAAACTTTCAGATGAAAAAGTTCCAGTTCTGCCAGTGTGTGTAAAAGGTTCTCCCTTAAGGGGGGAAGGACTGTGAAACCAAAGGGAATTGTCCCCTGTAGAGCAGAATAAAATCAGGCCTTACAATTAAATTGGGTTTCACAGACTCTGAAGATCCCAACCACCATCCAAGTTTCTGCGACTAATCCTTTGTGATAAGATCTGCTTATTGAGTAAATAACACAAAACCTTTACTTTTACTCTCACTGATTTCTGGGCCTAGAATGTTTTCCCTCCTCTCCCTTTTATATTTTTGTCCCTTGTGTATTAATGCCCCAGCCAGGCACCCCTTTAGTATTGATTAATGTGCCCCCCCAACCTTGTGTTATGCCCCCCTTTGTGCATTTGTGCCCCCACATCCTTGTTTATTGATTGATGTGATCAGCCAGAACCCCCCTTAGTACTGATTTATGTGATGCCCCCAGCAACCCCCCGCCTCCCTTGTGTATTGATGCCCTACGCCTTTTCTAGTGGTTAATGTGATGCACCCAGCCAGTCCCCTTTAGCATTGATTTATGTGATTTCCAACCACCTCTTGTCTATTGATGCCCCACTGCCATGTGTATTACCCCCAGCCACCCCCCCCTGTTTATATTGATTTTGTAATGCCAAAACCCAGCCACCCCCCCTTTTGATGTCCCAAGGGAATCCCCCTTAAATATGGGTCCACTTTCCTGTAACCTCTATTTTTTGGGAAATACTTACATTTCTTTTTTCCTGCTCTCCTCTGACATGACAATCCTCGCCCTGCCCGCCCCCTTGAGCATGATGCCTTGAAAGGGGCGCGACGAAGGCACTGCCACTGGGAGGCATGGTGAATGCACCCTGGTCGCTTTAATTTTAATAGGTGGCCGGCGTTGGTAGTCTACAGTCGCTTTGAACCTCGCGGCACTGCAACTGCTTTCAATGTAGGTCTGCCGGCCCACGAACCAGCTGGCCCACGGACCGGCCACCCCACCGGGAGATTTCCCGGTTTCCCAGTGGCCCAGTCCGGCCCTGCCACCATCGATAGTGGAAACCTGACTTCTGATTCACTACCCATTCCAAAGAGGTGTAAAATCAACAAGTGATGGTGCATTCCATACAGAGGCACATATCCACATAAAAATGCCCCACCATGTACAACTGAACAACGCCCTGGGTCCCGCAGTATCAAAAAATGTATAAGACACAATATAGAACTCCTTGTCTATCCCATCATTAACTGAAAAGCCCTTAGTGTACAACAGGTGATGGTTAAACAAAATTTGCCTTAGGCTTAGGCACAACCCCAAAAACAAGTAAATTAGGAATGGAGGGATCTTGAAAAGGTCCTGACATTCTACTAAGTTTAACCTCCTTTCTGAATTTTTCATCAACCACATGAAGAAAGGCCTCAGCAGACATGTCTCTTGATTCCTTCACAAACTTGAAAAGGAACACAAAACCCTTCATGAAAACCAGCAAGCAATCTCTCTTTAAGAGGATAATGTAGAAGCCACTGCTCCATCGCGCTTGCGCTCACTGTAGACGTCCTCTTAATTGGCAGACTCGGAAGACCGAGATCCATTCTGTGAGCGACAAAAACAATGTGCCAAAGCATGAGCCGTACCACAAATAGATACATGCTTAATTTTACATGCCCCACCCCACTTGCAATTACTGTCTTTGAACTAACCACAAAAACGTGGTTTTCCTGAGATGGAAACTTTTAAAACCCCTGCACCCAGGAGCGTACCTAAACTATTTGGGACCTGGGGCAGATCCTGTATGTGGCACCCCCCCCCCCCCCCACACACACACTTTAAAACTGCATAGCTTCTATCATTATATACTGAGGCCCACATTGACGGTTTTACAGCATAACACCTATCACTTTATAATGAGGCACACATTGATGGTGGTATAGCATAATAACCTATCACTATATACTGAGCCAAACATCGATGTGGTGTAGGCCTACCACTTCTGTGTCTGGCTTAGTATATAGTAGGGATGCACCGAAATGAAAATTCTGGACCGAAACCTATAATTCAGCATTCACTTGGCCGAAAATGAAAATGACCCCTCCAACCTTTAAAAAAAAAAAAAGGTTTCCAAGTTTGGCATGTTAACCACACTTTTATTAAAAGTAAGTAACACACCAAAATTGGACAAAAAACATTCAATAACAATATTAATATACATATATGACAGCAATTACACTCCTATCATGCCCATGTTCTAGCATGTACTGGTTGCCTGGCCGTGATAGGAGTGCGATTGCTGTAAATATATTAATATTGTTATTTAATTTTTCTGTCCAATTTTGGTGTGTTACTTACTTTTAATAAAAGTGTGGTTAACATGCCAAACTTGGACAAAAAACCTAAATAAATTACAATATTATATATATATATATATATATATATATATATATATATGATTGCTAACAGCAATCACACTCCTATCATGCCCAGGCAGCCATTACATGCTTGAACATGGGCATGATAGGAGTGTGATTACACCCTCCGTATGCCATGCTACCCCCCCCACACTTACACATCCATGCTATCACACCCACACTCATTCACAAACATTCATTCACTCATTCATATACTGGCATAGTACTGGTATAGAGTGATGGGAGTTATGATGTACTTTAGAGCATAACTCCCATAATTATATAATGAACAAGACATTGGCTACAGCATAACACCCATCACTGTCACACACTTACTAATCCACATTTACTAATCCACTCACTCTCACTGAACGCTTTCCTACCTGTCACTTTTCCCGCTACAGTTCCTTTTCCTCCTCCTTTTCGTTCTTCCTCTTGGCTCTTCTTCTTGTGTGTCCTTCCGGTGCAGTGAACGCGGAGTGTGGCTTCAGTGTTGTGAATCAACAGACCTCCAGGGCCGGACTGGCCCACCGGGAAACTGGTGGGCCGGCAGACCAACATGTCTGAGGAGAGCAGGAAAAAAAAGAAACAAAAATTTAAGTATTTAAAAAAAAATAGCTATGGGTTACGGGAAAGTGGACCCATATTTAAGGGAGTGGGGAGAGGGGGTTTGGCTGGGTTTTGTCATTACAAAATCAATATAAACAGGGGGTGGGTGGCTAGGAGTAATACGCATGACAGTGGGGGCGTCAATAGACAAGAGGGTGGTTGGGCATCACATAAATGAATAATAAAGGGGGGCATCACATTAACCACTACAAAATGGGTGGGGGCATCACTACACAAGGAAGGGCAATACAGAAGTTGTGGGGGGGAACACATTAATCAATACTAAAGGGGGGGTTGGCTGGACATTAATACACAAGGGGCAAAAATATAAACGGGGGATTAATGATAACCGTTGTGGCTTAGCCTGTCCTGTTGTGTGTGTATTGCCACAGAGCCTGTCCTGGTGTGTGTGTGTTGGTGTGGCAGAGCCTGTCCTAGTGTGTGTGTGTTTGGTGTGGCAGAGCCTGTCCTGGTGTGTGAATGTCTGGTTGTCGGTGTGGCGGAGCCTGTCCTGTTGTGTGTGTTTGGGTGTCGGTGTGGCATAGCCTGCCCTGGTGTGTGTGTTTGGGTGTCGGTTTGTCACAGCTTGTTCTGGTGTGTGTGTGTTTGGATGTCGGTGTGGAAGAGCCTGTCCTTGTGTGTGTGTGTTTGGATGTCGGTGTGGAAGAGCCTGTCCTTGTGTGTGTGTGTTTTGTGTGTTGGTGTGGCAGAGCCTGTCCTGTTGTGTGTGTTTGGGTGTCGGTGTGGCAGAGCCTGCCCTGGTGTGTGTGTTTGGGTGTCGGTTTGTCAGAGCTTGTTCTGGTGTGTGTGTGTTTGGATGTCGGTGTGGAAGAGCCTGTCCTTGTGTGTGTGTGTTTGGATGTCGGTGTGGAAGAGCCTGTCCTTGTGTGTGTGTGTTTTGTGTGTTGGTGTGGCAGAGCCTGTCCTGGTGTGTGTGTTTGGGTGTCAGTGTGGCAGAGCCTGTCCTGGTGTGTGTGTGTTTGGGCGTCAGTATGGCAGAGCCTGTCCTGGTGTGTGTGTTTGGGTGTCGGTGTGGCAGAGCCTGTCCTGGTGTGTGTGTTTGGTGTGGCAGAGCCTGTCCTAGTGTGTGTGTGTTTGGGTGTCGGTATGGCAGAGCCTGTCCTGGTGTGTGTGTTTGGGTGTCGGTGTGTGTAGGAATGAATTGAACTATTTAATTTTTACTTATCTAGAGATAAAACGCCCTCACTTCAGAGGACAAAACTTTTTTTGGCTCTGAAATCAGTGAGAGGAAAAGTAAAGGTTTTGTGATATTGACTCTAAACCTGGATGGTGGTTGGGATCTTCAGAGTCTGTGAAACCCAATTTAATTGTAAGACCTGATTTCATTCTGCTCTACAGGGGACAATTCCCTTTGGTTTCACAGTCCTTCCCCCCTTAAGGGAGAACCTTTTACATACACACTGGCAGAACTGGAATTTTTCACACTTTTAACACTTCTGGTTTCTGGGATTTTAATGCAAATAATGTGATAAAAATTAATGATTTATAGTTATTTGGATGGTAAATAGTGTGACTCAGGTATGTATGATAGATGCGTGTGGGTACGAGAGCTGGACCACGAGATAAAATATATGGGGCTGGTGTCCAAATGTTTCCAGGGCTGCTTTTCATTCCCAGTCTGGCCATGCAGACCTCCCGCTACCTTGATTGGCTTTAAGCCAGTTAAAGGGAGATCCTTGATCTCTGAGCCTGCTCTTCTAGTGGCTGACATTACTGTCCGTCTCTGGAGGGGTGCCGGCGTGGTGGCACCCCCCTGATGAGCAGCATCCAGGGCAGACTGCACCCGCTCCCCGCTAGATACATTCCTGCCTGCACCCAAAGCATTTCCTGAGGTCGTCTGAAAACTGGGAAGCTTGGCTGGTGCAGCCTCATCCATAGATCAATTTCTTTATGATTCAGAAAAGGACGGGATGCACAGCAGTCATTTCCTGAACTGCTCATCATGCCTTAGCAAGCACAGTGTCCCATATACACAATAAGTCTCCCTAATGCTGTCTAAAAAGCAAAACAGCAGCGTTCCAGATGATATTCACCAATGACACTTGCCAATGTTGGCTTTAGCCAATTTGAAAAGGTCCTAGGTATCAACCTATACCTTTTCCACTCATCCTCCTCTTTCTTGGTATCATCCAACTTGGCCATCTGACCGAGATTGAACAGGACACATATAACTTTTTACTTATTGATGACCAGCACAGGTAAAGTGGATGTATAGACTCATGGAAGGGAACCAATTAGTCAGTTATACATCCTCCATACTGCAGGGCAACCCTTTATCTGGGCTGGTAAGCAAAATTTAAAAATCCATATATTAACCCTTCCATATACGCTCTCTAAGCTCCTGTTTTTAACCCCTTAACGACAATGCCCGTACATGTACGGGCTGCCGTTAAATAGCTGCATTGCCGCGATCGCTGCGTTTTTGCGGCTTTGCAGCATCCACGGAAGCCTCACAAGTGAGGCTGACCGTGGATCCGGGGAGGAAAGCCCTGGCTAAAACTGTTTAGGAAGCGATCAGAATCGCTTCCTAAGCATAAACTGTGTTGCTGACATGCCTCGATATCGAGGCATGTCAGCAACACAACCCCCCTACCCCGATAGCCTTGTGATTGCTCCGAAGAGCAACCACAAGTGCCATCATGTAAATGACGTTGCCGTCATTCACAAGATGGCATCAACAATAGATATGAGTTCACAGAGGGTCTATCCAGACCCTCTTGTGAACTCTCGAGCTCCTCCTGCAGGTTGAATGCAGGTACTACATCCAACCATGTAAGGTCAATGGAGCCCAGCTCACTAATCAGTGTGATTAGTAAAAAAAAATGTAAAAAAATGTAAAAAAAAAAAAAAGGTGACCTTTTACCTCCCAAATAACCCATGCATGTGGGGTATCGCTGTACTGTATCGCTGTGGGGTGTTGCAGAACACAGTAAAAAAAAAATGTACTACCATAAAGTTTGACAAAGGCTGGTGGTAAAATTAGTGCATGGAAAGGGTTAAAATTCCAGCATTTCAAATACCTTGGGGTGTCTAGTTGTCAAAAATATTGGGTTTGATGGGGTAAATTGCATTGGCCGGCTTTTTGCAGATGAGTAAAAAGTGAGAAAAAGTAATTTTATCATTTTTTTTATAGTAAATTAGATGATATGATAAAAATAATGGTATCTAAAGAAAGCCCGGTTTGTCCTGAAAAAACAATATATAATATGTGTGGGAGCACGAAATGAGAAAGAAGAAAATCACAGCTAAACAGCAACACCGAAAAATGTTAAAAGAGCCATTGTCCCACAATGTACTACGAGTAAGAAACAGTATTGTCCTTAAGGGGTTAATGCACAGCCACAGGACCTTCTTAACCTTATTGGTCCACCTCCTGCCATCTCTGTAACGTATGCTGTAATGTATCAAATTATGTTATTTGCTAAATCTAAGTATAAATCTAAGGTGTATAAGAATCACACGTGGTCCTAACTGTTAAGGCATAAAAATGCTCAGATAAGTACCGCGCAAGCACAGAGATGAAAATACTGCAACCATCATGTTCTTACACCGTTTTTGAAATAACACTTTCATCATTTCTTTATACAGAATATTAATAAGTGTAACATTCAGGTCAGCTGACCTTTTATATTTGCTTAGGTTGTGAGATAAACAGACAAAGGCATAATGAATGGCAGATGATCCTTTGGTCTCTCTAAAAAGGTGTGTTTTAAGGAGTGGTTGATGCCCTGAAGGGTTAGGGTAAGAGTAACAGAGAAAGACACAACATTCCATACACAGAGAACTAAATATCGCATGCTCCATTGATAACAAATAATGCATTACTGCCCAGGGGCATTCCTAGAGTATTTGGCATCATCTCAGACAACATATGCTCACTGGGCTTTCCTCTTGATAACTCTCCCCATCTCTCTCTTTAGTGAAGAGACATTTCTGTGTGTCTACAAACGTCATATAACTATAGAAGTACAAGTTAAAAACCAGCATTTCTACTCCTATGATACATGTGAAGATTCCTTTTGATACTATCAGTATATATATATATATATATATATATATATATATATATATATGTGTGTGTGTGTGTGTGTGTGTGTGTCTGTGTCTTCATCCAACACACCATATTTTTTTGCCTTGATCCATCACTGCCTCACTGCATCTTATTATTTTTAATAGCTATTTGGTATGAAGCAAAAAGATGCTGCTTCTGTTCCTACCGAGACATATCACATTGCTGAAACCTTTAACAGACAAGCCAGTATGTTTCTGTTGCTATTGATCTTCATTGGTGTTACAAACCTCTTTTACTCAATGGCTATCACATGGCTCCTTTGACCGGGGCACTTAAAATATATCATATGCTCTCACCTGAAGTAGTTGTCTTCTCACCTTATTCTCAAATTTATCTTATGATGATGTTAGTAAAATGCACTAAACTGTAAATGCAGATGTCTTTTCATTTCCCTTTGTGTTTTTTTAATTATGTTGTCTTTATCATCTTGTTCTCTCAGCCTGGGTTCACCGGTAGAGAATTGCCACATATACTGAGTGACCCTTCCATTCAAAAACTCATTGATGCAACTCCCTGCAGATATATCCATCAATGGGTTATTTAAAGAACAAGCTTATGACATAAACCACTCCTAACAAAATGTAGCAGTAATTATAACTCGGTCCTGTCTTTGGTCTTTTTGCTTGCTTTCAGACATCACAAATATTGCTGAATGTTTTACCTGGTGTTGTTGTCAGTAAGTGCTACTCTTTGCTTTACTTTGGTTTATATCACAGCATCTTTTACCCTACATACTGAATTAGATCTTATACCTAATCAACTTTTTTCAGTAGTGATATTAGTCAGTGCCAAACATGTTACAAAGATTGGCAAAAGAACAAATAAGAAATGCTCTGAATATTACAATTCAAGCAAAAGAGAAATACAAAAGTATTACATGAAACTACAATTAAAAAAAATAACTTTTACACTTTTATCAACATAAAGACCAAAAAAATCTTCTGATGAAGAAGTGAGAAGATTTAACTCCACAATATTGCTACCAGAGAACAGCAAAATACTCAAAACATGTGAGTAAGCAAAATTTGGTTTTTACTCAAACTACTACATAGCCATTAAAGTTCCTTTTTTGGAGATATATTTAAAAAAAACCATAATTAAATAGAATATTATTCCTCTCCTAAAATGTGCCTGTCCCTTTAAATTCATTATTGTGTTTAATTAATTTTGTTTTCAGTGTTTTCAGAACGAGCGAGTAGCCTTTGTTTTTGCTTTTCCAATGGGTTAAGACATTTTTAGAATCCCTACTATTATTGGGCAAACATTAGTTCAGAAAAGTCTGAAAAATTGTAAAGAATTAAAGATTCACAATTAAATGGTATTACTTGTACTAAATACCAGATGAATAACCTGATTAGTGTGATATCAACATACCATATAAAATGAAATGCCCTCATTATATCATTATAAAGAATGTCTTCTTATCACTCACCAACAATAGATACAAATATTCAATATATTAGTACATTGTAAATAAATAACACAATTTTGATTTTTTTCCCCCCTAAAAAATTCTCACAAAATAAGCAACTTTTTTTAGGATTGCAAGGACTTTATATATGTAAAATATAGTTCATTTTATATATATATATATATATATATATATATATATATACACATATACACACACACACATATATATATATATATACACATAAAATATAGTGCATTATATATATATATATATAGATCCTTCTTATTGAATATATTTTATATATACTGTATATATAGACAGACAGATAGATTCATTCATAATAAAAAATGTTAATTGGTACCTACTCCCAGAATTCTTTTCCTCCAAACTAGGATTAAATTTACCAGTCTGCATTTATTTTTTAAATAATAGTTGCAGTAGCTTTTTTTGTAGCCTTGAGTCAGAGAAAATGTACAAACAGGTCTGGAAGTCCCTTCATCCGTTAAGCTACGGAAGAACCCTTGGCTGAAAATCACCATGTCCTATTGCCTTGTTCACCCTTAATTGGATTTGACTTCATCTTGAGGAAATATTCTTGCAGCAATTGGTTTTATTTCATTTTGTTCCTATAAACTACTGTTATCTGCAGACATGGAGGCTGATATTGTATGCAGTTGTTATATTTTGGTGACTTTCCTCAAACACCGCACCGAGCTGAATCTTTATGTCAGAGTCTGTGTGATTGATTACGACTAAGCCATTCTATTGTTTACCGCAATTCATTTTGACAAGTAAAGAATAAGCGTGTTTTTCTAGTAGATTAGGCTAATATAACAGAGCTAGAACACATACAAATGACTAGTATGTAGTTTTCTATATTATGGAGAAAAAAAAAGAAAATGGTTTTAAGAAAGAAAAACACTTTTGAAAACTATTTTTGAATACTATAATAGTAATAAAAATTATTGGTGAGTATTTCCCTTTAAAGCAGACCTGATACTTTTTAATCGTATTTGCTCGAAAATAAGACAAGTTTTTTTCAGAGCAAATGCTCTGAAAAATACCCCTCGTCTTATAATCGGGGTCATCTTATAATCAGACCTCAAATAGGTCTGACTATGAGATGACTAAGATCCAGATCCCCCGCAGCTGCAAGGGACCTGGATCCTCCTGCTCCCCCCCCCCCGCCCCACTTACCGGTACTTCTGAGTCCCCGGTGTGTAGCTGGGGCAGCGTGTAGATGTCTACGCGATTCGCGTAGACAACTTCCGCTGCAGCAGGAAGGAGGTGTGGCTAGCAGCGGGGGTTGTCTGCGTCCATCGCGCAGACCTTCCCAGACTGTCAGAGATCAGAGTTCCCCGCACCGGCGCTGCAGCGTAAGTGCGTGGAATCTACACGCTGCCCCGGCTACATGACAGGGAAGTCAGAAGCACCGGTAAAAAATTTTTTGGGGGGGGCGAGGGAGTGTTAAATGGGGGGCATAAGGCATTTCTGGAGGCAGAGTGCTCTGTGAAATGCCTTTTAACCCTGTGACAGAATGAGCTGTCATACAGGGGCCCAAGGTACTCAGAGATGGCTCCAGCCTGGCTGCCAAACAGGCATGAACTCCATTGTTAAACTAATCCGATTAACAGGATGGCTACCAGGGGGATATTCAGTAGCTAAAGGGGATTAAAGGTTGGGTTGTCTACCTGGTTATCAATGTTGATTTATGTTTGTGGCTATATCAGTCTATGTTTTACAACAATAAACTGTTCATTCCTGCTGTACTCAATTCAAGGTAGTTGTGTCTACTTATTGGGTACACATAGCAGGGTTCTAAGGTGCGCATGCTGACTGGTGCTGGAAGTGATTCCGGGGACAAGAGGAGGATACATGTGGGTGATCTCTGGGAGTTACTACAGCTCTCTTGGTGAACCCGTTACAAACCCCCTTAATGCCACTCTGCCTCCAGAAATGCCTTTTTAACCCTGTATACGCCACTCTGCCTCCTGAATGCCTTAAACCTCCCTATATGCCACTCTTCCCCATAATATGTCTTTTAACCCTCTAAATGCCAGAGTGGCATATAGGGGTATAAGGCATTTCTGGAGGCAGAGTGGCACATAGGGGGTCAAAAGGCATATCATGGGGCACAGTGGCATTTAGAGGGTTAAAAGACATATCATGGGGCACAGTGGCATATTGGTGTGGCAAGCCTGGGGGCAGATGTGCGTAACTGGGGGACAGGTTGGAAAATACAAGGAAATAAAAACAAAAAAAATATTTTTCTCAATCATAGCTTTTATTTAAAAAAATAGTTTAGGGGGGGCGTGGCCGACCAGCGAACAAGATGGACGCATAAGTCCTGGGCTCCCGCTCACCACGCTCGTAAATAGGCTTCGGTTTTCCGCTATACCCCCCGAGATGGGCAAACACTCAAAGCTCAATACCCCGAAGCCGTCGGGGTCCAAGGACAGGACCGCTCTTACCTCTGTGCGCTCCTTTTTCACCGCGCCGTCCGACCAGGACTCCCGCGATTCCTCGCAGAGGCCGCCATCTTCTCCCGCGAGCCAGGCAAGTGAACCGGCCGACGAGGACTGCGGTACCTCACAGACACCTCACACTCACCGGGCGGACCGCCTTTGGCACGACAAGCTCGACTCTCTACCCTCTAAGGATGATATCGCGGCGATTGTCGACAGGGCTACGCAAGGCATCCACGTGAGTCTTTCTGCTATACAAGCAGACATACGACATATTGGCGACCGCGTGGCCTCTCTGGAAGACGCGCAGCCAAAGATTTGTAAAACCGTTGACGCTCTGACTTCCCAGCTGCGGGGCCAGGCAGATGTTCTAGTGCAACTCACCAGGAAATTGGAAGACCTCGATAACCGAGGCCGGCGAAATAATTTACGGGTCCGTGGCATACCGGAATCGGTTACTCATGAGGAGATTGCGCCGACGCTACAAACCATCTTTAATAAGATTCTCAACAGGCCGACTGACACACTTATCCATCTTGACAGGGCTCATAGAGCTCTCCGTCAGAGGCCTACGGGATCCGCACCCCCACGGGATGTTGTTTGTTGCCTCCAAAGTTATCCCCTGAAGGAAGAGATCATGCGCCATTACAGGAGTAACGCAACCTGCTTTTGGGACTCGCACCCTATCACCATTTTTCAGGACCTTTCACCGCTCACTCTGCAGGCCCGGAGGCTGCTCCGTCCCGTCACACAGGCCCTGCGCGAGGCTAATATCCCCTACCAGTGGGGCTTTCCGTTTGCCCTTCTGGTCCGCCGTGGCAACGCTACTCATGTCATCCGACATGCCTGTGATGTCCGCCAGTTCACAGAGGATCTTGGTCTACCGCCGTGCGAGGTCACCGATTGGGAGCCGTCATTTTCTGCACCGGAGACTCTGCTGGACCCGTCACAAGATTGGTCCCCCAGGCCGCAAAGGCGTAAGAAGCACAAGCAACACGACACCCACTGATTACGGTACTCTGTTACCTTTTTGCGTCTCAGGGCCTTTCTCGCTGTTTCGGCTGTGTTTTGATTGTTATTGGGACCCACGGACGCTATGCTGTACGGTTTCGTCCTACTGTTGCCTCGTCGTCTCCACAGGGTATTTTTTCTTTTTTCGCTCGTCGGCTTTTGTTTTTTACCGTATCATCGTCCTTATTACACTTGCACTTACCTGTACACGGGTGTTTCACTTCCATTGCCGCATGGTAGCTGTTTCTACCTCGTTTACCGCCCGTTATAGCGGTCCCTAGTGGGGTATACTTGCACACATATCTTTGTTTTTCGGTATGTTTTGTTCCTGTTTCGGGGGGCTTGTCTCCCTAGGGCTGGGTGTAGCGGGATACCTCTCCTCTATCTTCCCGTACCACCCTTTCTCGCACTCGCCTTTGGCGGCTCTCTTACCGGGCAGTTCTGCCCACCCCCCGAGAGTCTACTGGCTTGACCCATTCGTTGGGTTCAGGCACAGGATTTCGGCCTTTCCTAAGGTCGTCTGGCTCAATACTCGATGCTACGGCATCTTCTGTCGTTACATACATTTGTTGTTATGTTTTGTTTTTTGTGGTTGTTGTTTTTTTTTGTTTTCTTTTATTATTTCTTATTTTTCTTTTTTGCTCCAGGGTTGACACTGTCCCAGCGGGGTTCCTCCAGACGTTCTCCTTATGGTTCCTGACATACTCAAATTTACCTCTCTCAATGTTAGAGGTTTGAATAAACCCCAGCAGAGGTCGAAAGTCTTATACACTTTACAACTCCAAAAAACCCATGTTGCTCTCCTTCAGGAGACTCACTTCAAAGCTACCAGGGAGTTTCGTATGACCAATAGATATTACCAACACGCTTTTTTGGCAAGTGCCCCTGACTCGAAAACTAAAGGGGTTGCTATTCTTATCCACAAATCCCTTCCGTTCCAACTCCTGGACGTCTGGAGGGACCCTGAGGGTAGGGCTATATTCCTGAAATGTTACATTGGTACCCTAAAGGTCACGATTGGTAATGTTTACGCTCCTAATCGTAATCAGTCTTCTTTCCTTTGTGGCATGTTGAATCGATTTGGTTCATTTCAGGATGGTCTGAATGTCTTTGGGGGGGACTTAAATATGATTTTGGATCCGCATAGGGACTCCTCCGCACACACCTCATCCATTCCCTACTCCAACATTAAGAAAGTTAAACGGGCCCTGCACCTTCACCAGTTGGTTGATACGTGGCGGTCCCAGCATCCGACAGCTAGGGACTATACCTATTATTCGCACATCCATGACCGCTACACGAGGATTGATAGCCTTTTCCTCTCCCACCACCACCTTCTACATCTCCACGATTCTGACATCGGCTCACAAACCCTCAGTGATCACGCCCCGACGCACTTCACACTACGCCTCCGGGTACGTGCACCCAAACATTGGTGTTGGAGATTAAATGATAATTTAATAGATAATCCCCACCATGTTGAGGATCTTACAACGCATCTCCGCAATTATTTCCAGGATAATGTTACAGATGAGCTTCCCTTCCCTGTGGTGTGGGAGGCCCATAAACCGGTAATACGTGGTCACCTGATTAAACTTGGTGCCACTCTCAAGAGGTTAAAATTGGCCTCTATCCTCGACATCACACGTAAGATCCACCGATTAGAACACTCACACAAACTCACATTGGCCCCTGAGATTCTGGCCCAATTGCATACCCTGCGGGATCAGCTGGCGGGATCACCTCCCTTCTCGATAGCACTACAAAACGACATTTTCTTTTGACTAGGAAATTGTTCTATGAATGGGGGAACAAATCAGGTAAATTACTGGCCAGAGCTTTGCGTGTCCAAAGAGCCTCCTCTTATATTCCCAAAATTAGATCCCCAGACGGATCTCTTCACTATGAATCTCATGACATTGCCAAATGTTTTCACTCCTATTACAAGGCCCTTTATGATTTAACTCCCCCGAGCCCGCTTCTCCCACTGACACACAATCCTGATTTGCCTATTCATGTCCCTCAGGACGTGCTTCGGTTACTCACTTCCACGCGGACAGGGACCTTGCGGCTTTGCCACGTCTTGCAGTCGGGCGCGTTCCGTTCCCTTGCTGACCTCTTACACCCTCGCGCTCCGTCCTTCCAGTTGTCCTTAGCATACCATGGGCTCAAGCACTATATTTCTTCTTTATTGCCTGACACCCGGCTCACTAGGCCCTTAACGGGCTTTGAGCAACTTTGCCTGTTGGGTTCTGAACCCGCTCATTTGCTATCTCGGCTATACTCTCTGCTGCAGGAGGCCTATGGGCACTCTAAGCCCTTTTACTTCAGTCTGTGGGAACGGGACTTACAAATCTCCTTGTCTGATGCTGACTGGGACAAGATATTACAGCTCACTCACAAAGGTGCCATTGCCAGTCTGGTACAGGAGTGTAACTACAAGCTCCTGTCCCGCTGGTACAAAGTTCCGGCTGAATTGCATCGTTTTCTCCCCCAAATTTCCCCCCTTTGTTGGAGGTGCGGGGTCGAGGACGGCACCTATAGGCACATATGGTGGGACTGCGCTGATATCCGTCCTTTTTGGCAGGCTGTTGTGAAGGTCATTCAGGATGTTATAGATCCCGACTATGTGGCCTCTCCCCAGGGTCTCCTCTTACACCACACACACTCCTCCTTCACCTCTTATAAAAAATCATTGACCATACACCTGATTCAAGCGGCGAAGGCCATTATCCCCCGGTTCTGGAAAACCCGCGGCCCCCCCCCACTATCTGCTTGGGTAGCGAGGGTTAACTTTCTGTCTCACATGGAGGACTTGGTGGCCTCTGCTCAGGGCCGTGAATATGCCAATGGTCTCAAATGGCTCCCATGGTCGACTTTCGTCTCCTCTCCTCGCGTAGTGGACCTTTATCTTTTGCACTAATTATGGCCGCCTCACGGTGTGGCTGGTGGGTCGATATTACTTTCGGGACTCTCCTAGTCTTCCGCCTTTGGGCCCTTGGGTCTGCGCTACTATACATTTTGTTTTCAGATGTGTTATTTCCCTGGAGCATGGTTATGTTTTTTCTTTTTTGTTCTTTTCCACTCACTGTTTATCTTGGAATAACGACATTGTAACATGTGTATTGCTATAATGTTTATTTTGTTACTTTACTGCTCGCTGCATTGCTGCTGGGTCGTTCTGCGGTTACAGATAACAACGGCTCGGTCATTGTGTCTCTGCCTATTGCAGTTTTTGATGTATTTGCTGGCGCTATGTGACCCGCATTTGTATGCTCCTTTGCAACTTTGTACTCATGTTGCTTTTGTCCTACTTTGTACCGATATACTTGATATGTCCACTGTCATTTTATCATCTGCTTTGTCAATAAACGGTGTTGATATAACACCATTACTGTGAAAAAAAAAAAATAGTTTAGATGAATTTTTACTGGTAAAACTTTTTTCCTATAAGGTCGTTTTATATTCAGGCCTTTTCTATTTTTCCTAAATTAATATTCATATTTGGGGGGTCGTCTTATAATCAGGGTCGCCTTATAATCGAGCAAATACGGTAATATCGCTAGTTCTTTGAATCATTAATTAAGTCATGTAGTTGTCTTTTAAGAGCTGGGAAATCTTTTTGCCTTATCGCTTTTGTTCAACAGGTTCACACCCTGCCCAGATCAAGCAGCTTTGCTTTTATATAATAGTACTAGGATTTACTTTTTACTAAATGATCTGTAACAAATATCCACGAACAATATTTTATTTTTGTATAAAACTGAATATTGTATTTCTATGGATTTCACATTATCAAAAACGTATACAACATCTTCTTATTTACCAGGGAGCACATTGTTGCACAATTTACCATAGATAATAATTCTATAATAACTGACAGTTTAGAATTCTTGGATGTAAATGGTCTGTTTAATTATTATTGCAGGCACTTTCAACACATGAAGCTATTTACTGCAGCTCTACTGATCTCGGGAATGATTTTCGTCACGCTGCAATTAATGCATGTTTGTAAATATAAGAGGTGAGAAATGCAATGGTTCGAACAAGCAGTAACAGAAACAGTTGGCATATCTCTTTATATTAAAGGTATAGTTAGGTTTGCCAGATTCAAAACCCTGACACCTACGAACTATATATGAACCTATATGATGTAGACAGGTTCTGCTCAGTACAATGTAACATTCATAAAATGAATCCATGAAGGTGATTTATTTTCTATATACTGTGGGGTAATCCTTATCACATATATATATATATATATATATATATATATATATATATATATATATACACACACACACACATATATACACACTATATATGAACCTAGATGATGCAGACAGGTTCTGCTCAGTACAATGTAACATTCATAAAATGAATGAATGAAGGTGATTTATTTTCTATATATGGTGGGGTAATCCTTATCACATTGATAATGGGGTGGAGCCATGGGGCGGCAAATTTATGTTTGGCCTATGGTGGCAAAAACCCTTGCCCTGCTTGGAGGTTCACTAATCTCCTATAGTTTCAGTTTAATACCCATCACTAAGGTGTGCTCCTGCCTCACGCTCCCCACTGACTTCCAGACGCCTTGTAACTATGTCGTGTTGGAGCTGAATCAATGATTCTACATAACAATTCCAATGTTTGTTTTTAAACCTCATTTTATTCATTTAAGTCACTGCCTATTATTTCGGTAACAAAAGATGAGTGGATATATTTAACTGATTATTTCTATACTTTAAACAGGTGGAAAAGGTGATGCCAAGTGACACATTTTATTTTACCATCCTAAGGAACCCAATCTCCCTCATGGAATCTTCAATTTCATACTATAAAGCAACGCCTAGCTTTTCCAAAGTTAAAAGTCTAGAGGACTTCCTCAACAATACCTCCAAATTCTATTCAAGTAAAAGTATATCAAGTAATTATGCCAAGAACTTCTTAACATTTGACTTGGGTTTTGACAACAATGGGCAAGTATCTGAAAGGCACTTAAATTACCGTATTTGCTCGATTATAAGACGACCCTGATTATAAGACGACCCCCCAAAATCTGAATATTAACTTAGGAAAAAAAGAAAAAGCCTGAATATAAGACGACCCTAAAGGAAAAAAGTTTTACCAGTAAATGTTAATTCATGTAAACTATTTTTTTAAATAAAAGCTATGATTGAGAAAAATATTTTTTTTGTTTTTATTTCCTTGTATTTTCCAACCTGTCCCCCAGTTACGCACATCTGCCCCCAGGCTTGCCACACCAATATGGCACTGTGGCCCATGATATGCCTTTTAACCCTCTATATGCCACTGTGCCCCATGGTATGCCTTTTGACCCCCTATGTGCCACTCTGCCTCCAGAAATGCCTTATACCCCTATATCCCATTCTGGCATTTAGGGGGTTAAAATGCATATTATGGGGCAGAGTGGCATATAGGGAGGTATAAGGCATTCCAGGAGGCAGAGTGGCATTAAGGGAGTTAAAAGGCATTGTATAGAGCACTCTGCCTCCAGAAATGCCTTATACCCCTATATGCCACTCTGGCATTTAGGGGGTTAAAAGGCATATTATGGGGCAGAGTGGCATATAGGGAGGTATAAGGCATTTCAGGAGGCAGAGTGCTCTATTAAATGCCCCCTTAACGCCACTCCAGAAATGCCCTATGCCCCCATTTAACACACACACACACACACCCTATACCCCCATTTAACTAACACACACACACACACACTCTCTCCCCCCCCTCTCACCCCTCTCTTCCCTCTCTCCCCTCTCAGCCCTCTCTTACCGGTGCTTCCAGCCGGGGCAGCAGGTTGACGTCGCCTTCCGCTGCAGCCGGAAGGAGGTGGAGTTGGCAGGGGGGGTTTGTATGCGTCCGTCGCGTATACTTTCCCCGGCTGTCAGAGATCAGAGTTCCCCGCACCGGTGCGGTTCCGGTGCGGGGAACTCTGATCTCTGACAGTCGGGGAAGGTCTACGCGACGGACGCAGACAACCCCCGCTGCTAGCCACACCTCCTTCCGGCTGCAGCGGACGTTGTCTACGCGAATCGCGTAGACGTCAACCCGCTGCCCCGGCAGTACAGCAGGAAGCACCGGTAAGTGTGTGTATGATGGGGGGGGGGTGAGACAGGAGGATCCAGGTCCCCTGCAGCGGTGGGGGGATCTGGATCTTAGTCTCCTAATCAGACCTCTATTTGAGGTCTGATTAGAAGACGACCCCGATTAGAAGACGAGGGGTATTTTTCAGAGCATTTGCTCTGAAAAAAACCTCGTCTTATAATCGAGCAAATACGGTATATGCGACGAGTAGTGGAGACTGTGTTTGATCTAGTGCTCATCACAGAATACTTTGATGAATCTTTGGTGCTCTTGAAGGATGCCCTATGTTGGACTTTTGACGATGTGTTGTCATTTCCACTTAACAGCAGGAGCAACAGCACCAAAAAGAACCATACTTTTGAAACTCATGATAGGATAAAGGCATGGAATCAGCTCGATTGGGAACTGTATGTCTATTTTAACAGGTCATTCTGGAATCGGGTAGAGAAATTTGGAAAAGACCGTATGCAGCAAGAGGGCTCAGATGTCTGAAATATGTTTGCAGGGTGAGGTGGAAGCCAAAGAAAGTCACTGAAGCCATTCCAATATGGAGTGGCCATGATCCTCGGTTACAATCTGAAACCAGGACTTGGAATGGCTGAACAGCTACTGTGCCAGAGATTAGTAACTCCAGAACTGCAGTATAGCAGTCTCCTGCGTAAGAAAGAGATTAAAAAATGAAAAAGAATCTGCAGGTTCGTAATTGGTTTAACTAGAAATGGAAAAAATGCAAGGTTTGCAATTTAATGACCTGTTTAAAATTAAATTCTCAGGCATAGAAACTAGACAATGGTCACTGAAAAGTGCTACATGAAAGATATTGGAAACTCATTCTCCACTTAACTAATTTATAGGGTTCTGTAGAAAATCTATTCTCATTGATTTTAGTCACTTCATGTAGATGATCAAAAACCATATGGAAATTTGTAGAGATTTTTCCTCTGTTCCTCTGTAATACATTATTGTATATGCATAGTTATATCTATATCCAGATGCCTTGGCTAACCTACATAATGTATTTATTTTTTTATCTATTTATATTTCCCCCATACATCTGTTATGTACCTCTCTCCTAAATATTTTGTAAAACGCTCTAATAAACTTCATTTTACACAAAAGGAAAAATTACTTTAAATAAAGGTACGATGAAATCAAAAAGATACAAAGTTTAATAAAGACACAAGGTAAGTCACTTTTTGATTCCTCAAGCGCTTTTGCACGTGCTCCCTCTTTTGTGTAAGCCTGCAACTTTATACATAGGACTGAGCATCGACCTCGGTGGAATTCCATAGACCAAAGAACTCCCACTAGACAAATACCCTGTTCAGCCATAAAGTTGCCTGGTCTGATGAATCACTATTCTTTTACATCATGTAGATGGCCGGGTGCATGTGCGTCGCTTACCTGGAGAACACATGGCACAGGATGCACTATGGGAAAAAGGCAAGTGTGATGCTTTGGGCAACGTTCTGCTGGTAAACCTTGGGTCCTAAGCATAGCCGCAGACCGTGTACACCCTTTCATGGACACCGTAATCTCTGATGGCATTGGCCTTTTTTAGCAGGATAATGCTAACAAAGCAAAAATGGTTCAGGAATGGTTTGAGGAACACAACAAAAAGTTCAAGGTGTTAACGGTCAATCCTATTGGGCTGTAAGGGATGTGCTGGCCAAACAAGTCCGATCCATGGAGATCCCACCTCGCGACTTACAGGACTTAAATTATCTGCTGCTAACGTCTTGGTGCAGATACCAGAGCACAACTTCAGAGGTCTAGTGGAGTTCATGCCTCAACGGGCAAAAAGGGGACCTACACAATATTAGGCAGGTGGTCATAATGCTATGGCTGATCCGTGTATATCTATTTCTATCTTGTTAGATCTCATCAGTGCAGGTTGGTAACAGTTTTGACTTAGACAGGTAAATCTGAGAATGGCAGCTAGTAACATATTCAATATGTCAACATAGATAAAAATAAAAAGTGTAGTATAATACACTAATAATATAATAGTAAAATATAATAAGTAAAATGATTATATGGATATATAACATATTCCATCTTCGATTAATAGTAGCTCAGATAGATGTTTATTTGAGCAATATTGTCAGGTCTGTGTGATTCTTGCTGCCCTGTGCACCCCACTACACAGCCATACCACCTCGATCCCTTTATAAAGCGACCCACCCTTTCCTCCCTGCTCAGTTGTAAAGTTACCTTGCTCCAGAGAGTGTGTTTGCTGTTCTGAATGACCTTCTGGATTTTGACCCTGGTAAATTGATAGTAAATGGCAAAGGCAAGGCATTTAGTAGACAAAAGGTGTATAGTTAATTTGCCCCGCCACGTGCTACGTGAGATAGAGATACTTGTCCTCCTGTCCGTTTATAGACTCTGTTAGTGTTGATGCCTTTTGCAGAATCACTGACTTCCAACTTGGGGCCACTGTTACCAATTCTGTTACCTCGCATCCTATTTCCAGTATGGTTCCTTATCATTTGAATTGGGGCAGCTGCCTTGGGCATTGCAGGGTGAGGGGCACACTTTTACCACCTGTCCATAATTCTGTTGCACCTTCTTGCTCTTCTTTCTACTCCTGATAGCTGAGGTGGCATCACCATGGGGCAAAATCTCTGACTTTGCTGCAGATGTAAGCTCAGGATTTACTCGGTCATTGATCTTGTTTTAGGTTCAGTATAGTTTTATGCCTATCCAGGGCCGAACTGGGACTGAAAAGCAGCCCTGGAAAAATTTGGAGACCAGCCCCATATAGTTTATCTCGCGGTCGAGCTCTTGTACCCACACGCACCCCTTATACATACCCGAGTCACACTATTTGCCATACAAATAACTATAAAACATTCTTTTTATCACATTATTTGTATTAAAATGCCAAAAAGCAAAAAGTGTTAAAAGACCCTAATAAATTAAATACATTACACATAATGGAATCAAAACATTTGCTACTGCAAACATTTTTAGATGAAAAATTTCCATTTTATTCAGTGGAACAAAACAGCGATCACATTATTCTTCACGATATTCTTGTAAGAAACTTTTATTTCTTTATTAATTCATGTAAACTATTTTTTCATATTTAATAAAAGCTATGATTGAGACATCTTTGTTTTTTGTTTTTATTTCCTTTTATTTGCCAACCTGCCCCCCAGTTATGCACAGCTGCCCCAGGCTTGCCACTCTGCCCCTGATAACCCCCTATATGCCCCTCTGCCTCCAGAAATGCCTTATACCCCCTATATGCCACTCTGCCATATAGGGGATTAAAAGGCATATCATGGGACAGAGTGGCATATAGGGGGGTAAAAGGTATTTCTGGAGGCAGAGTGGCATATAGGGGGTTAAAAGGCATTTCTGAAGACAGAGTGGCATAAAGGGGGTTAAAAGGCATATCATGGGGCACTCTGTCTCCAGAAAAGCCTTATGCCCCCCTATATGCCACTCTGCCTTCCTGATATGCCTTATACCCTCATATATACCACTCTGCCCCATGATATACATTTAACCCCCTATATGCCACTCTGCCTCCAGAAATGCCTTATACCCCTATATGCCGTTCTGGCATTTAGGGGGTTAAAAGGCATATCATGGGACAGATATCATTATGCGGCCATCAGATTGCTGGAAATGTAATCTAAACGGCCGATGTGTGCTGATGCAGCTGGCCGGAGCTACTTTAAATCTTTTTTTTTTTTAAATTTAATGTGCCGCATCGACTCGCCATATTAAGTAAAAATAAATAAATAAATAAAAAGTATTAAAGTAGCTCCAGCCAGTGGCATCAGCACCCAGCGGCCGTTTAGATTATATTTCCAGCAATCTGATGGCCGCATAGTGATGGGAGCAGCGTGAGGGGTGAAAGCTCTGTGTGAGGAGGCGGAGCTTTCACCCCTCACGCTGCGCCCCTGGCGCCGGAGGAGGCCTCCAATCCCGCTCGCAGCCGGGTGGCTGGCAGACCAACATTCAAAACATCCGCTGAGCGGCTGTGAGCAGGATTGAAAACCTCTTCCAGCCACCGGCGCCTAATGAAATGAAAGGGGCTGGCGTGCACGCACAGCGCCGTGCCTCAGCTGTTCGTCCCACCCCTTTTAAGATGTGGGACGAAGTGCTGAGGCCTGGCCATTGGGCGGCGTGTTCCATCCATGCCAGCCCCTTTTAATTTCATGAACCTAGGTCTCTACCCGCTGCCCCCACCAGACACCAGGAAGTCAGAAGCAGTGGTATGTCTGGGGGGGAGGCTTATATGGGGGACATAAGGCTTTTCTGGAGGCAGAGTGCCCTATGATATACCTTTTAAACCCCTTTATGCCACTCTGCCTCTACGTGTACATGTATATGTGTGTGTAAGGGCATTGTACACAGGGGCGTAACTAGATGCCTCAGGGCCCGGGTGCGAGAATCTGTTAAGGGCCCCCCACCCCCTCACCCCCCCCAAAAAAACATGATTTTTACCCAACAATTTTTTTTCAACTAATTCAACAAATTCAATTTACATATTGAATCATAATCAAAGAAAAAGGGGCGCATGTACAAAGGGCATAATCCAGGGGTGTCTAAGTTTTTTCTGCAGTGGGCCACTTCATCAGAATTGTATACGTGCGCGGGCCGCACTCATTTTTCACTGTGACAAAAAATATGGCCTTTAATAAAATATGCAGATTAAAATAAAGTAAAATGACACAAAACCTTTACTCTTCCTCTCACTGATTTCTGGGCCTTGAAAGTTTTGCGACTACAAATTCAGGATTCCCTAGATTTATTCTAGGGATGAACTAAAATGAAAATTCTGGACCAAAACATTCAGGGTTCACTTAGCCAAAACTGAAAATGACCCCCACCTTTAAAAATAATAATAAAAACTCACATGTTTAATAAAAGTAGGTAACACGCAATTGGACAAAATTAGCAATATGACTTGGCATGATAGGAGTGTGATTGCTGTTAGCCTAGGCAACCAGTAAATGCTGGTACCTAGGCATGATGGGACTGTGCTCGCTGTGATTGCTGTTAGCAATCACACTCCTATCATGCCAAGTCAGCCAGTACATGCTGGTACAGGGTGGCTGTAAGTGATGTGCAGACCCCATACTGCTGGCAGCATCACTACACAAGGGGGGCAGCTAGCTAGGTTTCAGCATGTACTGGCTGACTTGGCATGATAGGAGTGTGATTGCTAACAGTAGTCACAGTCCCATCATGCCTAGGTTCCAGCACTTACACATCCATCCCGTAAATGCTGGAACCTAGGCATGATGGGACTCTGATTGCTGTTAGCAATCACACTCCTATCATGCCAAGTCAGTCAATACACGCTGGTACAGGATGGCTGTAAGTGATGTGCAGACCCCATACTGCTGGCAGCATCAATACACAAGGGGGGCAGCTAGCCAGGTTTCAGCATGTACTGGCTGACTTGGCATGATAGGAGTGTGATTGCTAACAGCAATCACAGTCCCATCATGCCTAGGTTCCAGCACTTACACATCCATCCAGTAAATGCTGGAACCTAGGCATTATGGGACTGTGATTGCTGTTAGCAATCACACTCCTATCATGCCAAGTCAGCCAGTACATGCTGGTACAGGGTGGCTGTAAGTGCAGACCCCATACTGCTGGCATTATCACTACACAAGGGGGGCAGCTGGCCAGGTTTCAGCATGTACTGGCTGACTTGGCATGATAGGAGTGTGATTGCTAACAGCAATCACAGTCCCATCATGCCTAGGTTCCAGCACTTACACATCCATGCTAACACACATACACACACATTTATTCATATAATCATTCATTCACAGATTCATTCCCTCAATCACACACACTCATTCAAACACCCTCCCCACCCCCTTACCTGTACTGCAGCTCCCTCGATGCCGCTCACAGACTTCAGCAGGGGGCGCGGCCTCCCTCTGCCTTCTCTGCTAAAGCACAGAGGAAGTAGGAAGTCACGTGAACTCCGCTTCCTCTGTGCTGTCCAGAAGACCCTCCCACAAGTAAGTAGCAGGGCTTGAGGTGCGGCTCGTGTAAGATCGGTTGCCCTGGCTGCCGATCTTACGCGGGCCGCACCTCGAGGTCTCGCGGGCCTCATTTGGCCCGCGGGCCGCATGTTGGACGCCCCTGCCTTATTTAAAAAAAAAAAAACGTAAAAAAGATTTCGGGCGGCCCCTTGGCTTGGGCCCCCCTGCCGCCGGGGCCCTGTCGCAGTCGCGACCCCGGTAGATCCGCCACTGATTGTACATGTATATGTGTGTAAGGGCAGTGTACGTGTATTTGTGTGATTATGGGCAGGTTTGTGTAAGGGCAGTGTTTGTGTATATGTGTGTGTAAAGGCAGTATATGTGTGTTTATGAGCAGGTGTGTGTGTAAAGGGTCCTGGGAAGGAGGCTATCATTAGTAGACTTGGGCACCAAGGGGCTCTTCGTCTTCGCGCTCGTCTTCGTAAAAAAAAAAAATCTTCGTATTCCGCGAATATTCGCCCGTTCCTGTCTTCTCTTCGGGCGAATATTCGTTTTTTCTTCGTTTTTTCCGGTTAAGGGGTTAATACGGGGTTAACGCGTACCGCAGCAGCTCTGGCACCAGTAGTTTTAATGTGCATATCAGCAACTCTATTGGTCGCCAGCAGGGGGCCTCCTGCTGGTGACCAATGAGCTCACTACCATATATATAGCTAATATATTCTTGGGCAGAATATTATGCTACTCAGTGTAAAACCAACAGAGGGCAGCATTCTGTCCGAAGATATATTAGCCATATGTGGCAGTGTGTTCATTTTCATTTATTAATTATTTAAATAAAATATAGTCCCATGATCCGCTGGTCTCCCCGCTGCAACAGTTAAATGTCCGCACTCGCAGACATTAATTCTGTCGAACTTGCAAACTCTTTTTTTCTATTTATTTTGGGGTTTTTTTGTATTAAACCATTACACGAAAGGATCATGGGAATATATTTTATTTGAATAAATGCAAATGAGCACACTGCCACAAATGGCTAATATATCTTCGGACAAAATGCTGCCCTCTGTTGGTTTTACATTAAGTTGCATAATAACTTTGTTGTTCCTGATGTGCCATTTGCACTTAATTATACACGCTTGGTTTTCCTGAAATCACAGAATGATCACTACTAGTGAGTACACCTGTGCCTTTGCATACATATTGGTACAGTTTGGACTTACAAACGTATCTGTTGGCGATTGGCGTAACCAGCTGTCCGCACCATGGAACAGTGCATAGGAATAAGGGCAGGAATGCCTATGGCAGGATTAAATGTCCCAAAGACATTAAAGAAAGATTTAGAGAAACATGCAAAGCGGGGCAGACGAAGGGATAGGTGGGACGGCGGGACAGAGACCCAAAATCAGGACTGTCCCGCCTAAATCGGGACAGTTGGGGGGCATGCATATTTATTATGAGATGTGCGTGGGGGCTTTTTTATTGTTTCCATTTTTTATTGGGGGGATGGCTTATACGATTTCTGAACCTAAGTTTGTATAGAGCAGACAATTTCCCCTACATGCCAGCTAGCAGGGCCAGACGGACGATGACAAGGTGCCTCTCTCATCTAGGCCATCTCATGAGGTAAGTGCAGCTCAGAACTGGATATGACGGGCTGCACGTTTTTATGCTTAGTGTGCGGCCACCGGTGGGATATATGCAGGGCCGGCCTTTGGGGTGTGCGACCTGTGCGACGAGGAAAGGTAGGAAAGCATTCAGTGAGAGTGAGAGTGGATTGGTATATGTGTGGATTAGTGTATGTGTGGATTGGTGTGTGTGTGGATTGGTATATATGTGTGGATTGGTATATATGTGTGGATTAGTGTATATGTGTGGATTGGTGTATATGTGTGGATTGGTGTATATGTGTGGATTAGTGTATATGTGTGGATTAGTGTATATGTGTGGATTGGTAAATGTGGATTGGTATATATGTGTGGATTAGTGTATATGTGTGGATTGGTAAATGTGGATTGGTATATATGTGTGGATTGGTATATATGTGTGGATTAGTGTATATGTGTGGATTGGTATATATGTGTGGATTAGTGTATATGTGTGGATTAGTGTATATGTGTGGATTGGTATATATGTGTGGATTAGTGTATATGTGTGGATTGGTATATATGTGTGGATTGGTATATACGTGTAGATTGGTATACGTGTGGATTGGTATACGTGTGGATTGGTATACGTGTGGATTGGTATACGTGTGGATTGGTATGTGTGTGGATTAGTATATGTGTGGATAGGTAAGTGTGTGAGAGTGATGGGTGTTATGCTGTACCATTTCCAATGTCTTTTTCATGATCTAATTATGCTCTAAAAGTACATCATAACTCCCATCATTCTATACTGTTCCATACAGAGGGGGTAGATAGGGAGAAGGGAGTGAAACAGGGGAAAGGGGGTAGATAGGGAGAAGGGAGTGAGAAGGGGTAGATAGGGCAGAAGAGAGTGAGAAGGGGTAGATAGGGCAATCATACTCCTATCATGCCTGGAATCTGGGTATGCCTGGGCATGATAGGAATGTGATTGCTGTTAATCATATATATATATATATATATATATATATATATATAATATTATTTAATAGTTTTGTCCTATTTTGGTGTGTTACTTACTTTAAATAAAAGTCATATTTGGTTTTGGCCAGGTAAATGCTGCAGTTTCGGTTTCAGTCCAGAATTCATTTCGGTGCATCCCTATTACTAAGCCAGACAATGAAGTGGTAGGCCTAGACCACATCAATGTTTGGCATAGTATATAGTGATTGGGGTTTTGTTACAAGTTTTGTTACAAGTTTTTATTCCGGCTCTGGATATATGCATCCGCAAGCTGCAAAAGTTTAGTACGTGGCCATGTGTGCCTAACTCCAATCTCATCCACTGTATCTATGTATATAGAGATTAATAATCTATTGTTGTTAACTCTTAGAGTTCCCTGCACAGATTAAGACTAATAAAGTACTTCCCCAGAGGATGAAGTTAAAGAAACGTTCATTATACACTAATAAACCACAAAAGTTGATGTTCACTGCGACATCTGACAAGGTTGTATAACTTGAAATTCTAATTAGTGGCTGGGAAATTCCAAGTGTGTGTCCCATTGAACACTAAATATATAAGATATGTACTGATGGCAGGTGACGCATTTTATCTGCGAAGATGAAAGGTGTGCTGACATAATATGCCGAAGGGGACAAATGAGAATTTCAAAAGTCATTTTACAATTCTAGGGGAAAATTTTATCTAGACAATTTTATATTAGCACAATTAATTTAATTACATACCGTATTTGCTCGATTATAAGACGACCCTGAATATAAGACGGCCATATAGGAAAAAAGTTTTACCAGTAATTCATGTAAACCATGTGAACAATTGTTTGTTAATAAAAGCTATGATTGAGAAAATGATGAGCGTTAGTTGTCTACGGGAATCGCGTAGAGCTCTACACGCTGCCCGGACTAAGCACCGGGGACTCAGAAGCACCGGTAAGTTGGGGGGGGTCAGAACACAGGAGGATCCAGGTCCCCTGCATCGCTTCTTAGTCTAATAGTCAGACCTATTTGAGGTCTGATTATAAGACGACCCCGATTATAAGACGAGGGTTATTTTTCAGAGCATTTGCTCTGGAAAAAACCTCGTCTTATAATCGGGCAAATACGGTATTACTCTTCCAAAATTACTTCTTCCAAAAAAGATCGCAAAAAAGCATTTATATAGTGTAGTGGTGCAGTGCATTAGCTACCAAGGCAATAGGCAACCTTATTTACCTCTCTTGGAGGAAGCATCATTCTGGCCAGGGTGCAAGAAAACACGTCTGATCCCGACTAGCATACAGGGATCATTCATTTGTGACGTTACAGGTGGCTTCCACTGCAGCCCCTCTATAAAAATATATAGATTAATTCTATAATTAAAGAAGCACTAAGTAAAGCACAGAGTTGAGGACCATAGACACAGTGGACGGCCAAGGAAGCTTAGTGAATCAGATAAAAAAAAAATAAAAAAAATACTTACTTCCCTTTGTAAGATGTCTAGCATTGCCAGAAAACAGTGGCACCCTGGTAGACCCATCTGCTGTCCGGCTATGTCTACTCAGAAGTGGCCCTAATGGAAAACTTGTGGCCAAAAAACTATACTTCCCATTTGGAAATAAGACCAAAAAAAACACAAGAACTGGGGTACAGAAAAATAACAGTAGGATGCTCTGGAATGATAAGTCAAAGTTTCTAAATTTGTAGCTGTGGCAAAGTTTGTTTCCCGAAGGGCTGGATAGTGGTAGAAGAATGAGTGTTGGCAAGCAACAGTGAAGCTGCGTTTCCTCGAACTAAGTCAGGGGTTTGGTCATAATGAATGGCCTCCCCAGTGATGAGAAGTACAGGCAGATACTTATCCATCATGCAAAACCATAAGAGAGACACCTGATGAACCCCACAGTTATTCTGCAGCATGGCAACGACCTCAAACGAACAACCAAAAAATAAACTATTAACATGTCTATTTTTCAAATAATTCTTACTTTATGGCATTTCTTCAGTCTTAACATGTTAACGGTCATGTTAACTTCTTCATATGTCAAGTGAATACAAAAGTTCATGCGATCTACAAACATCTTCTGTGTACCAACCATTAAAAATAGCAAGGTTGTTAGCCATAGCCAATAGCACCATCCATTAGCCATGTCATGTCTGTGTATTTTAAAGTCTATGCAGTAAGGAGAGGGTATGTGAAGGAAGGGTAAGAGAGTCTACCTGGTGGGTGAGGGGGCACTTGACTCTACCTACAACTGAACAAAACATAAATATATAACTGCAGTGCTGTATCAAAGGAGATAATTCAGCTTCAGCCCAAGTCAATAACTACAAGTATATTTCTCACTACTTTACCAAAAAGTTTATTTTTAGCTTAATTAAAATGATTACATTACAGTCCATGTAAACCAGTCCCTTTTCATAATGCAGAAAAAAGGCAATGCTTCCATTTATAGAAAAAACATTTTTTTTTCTAGTTGAGCTCATTCAAATAAATGTTTAATATTTATTTTAAATCTGAGTTCATTCATTCAACAAATTCTAGTAGGTCCTATAGATAACAATTACCTTTTACTCCAGAATAGTTGAAAAAGGAGAAAAACAAAGGGTGGAGTCAGATGGAAAAAAAGGGAGGTAACAAAAAGTACATATTTGAACACCATGAAAGGAAAAAAAGAAAGAATGTATTATTACCACAAGAACACACGAGACAATAAGAAGGTTAAGCAACACGAGAAAGCATTGATTCCAGAATAAAAGAGATCATCAATAATGATGATACTGACGTGGTGCTGCAGGTAAGAATGCAACTCATTATCTAGTCTGCTAACAATATTCTAAAACAGGTTTTGATAATACTACAATTACCTGCACAATGTATGCTTGAATTTTCGCTTCCGACTGAGAATTTTTTTTTTACAGAACGCACTTCTACGCTAAATTTTGGGTATCCTATATAGGGTTATTTTAGCAATAATATGATTCCAATTTACATTTTAAATTATAGTCGGTGGGCTTGGTAGTAAATACTTCAATGTCTGTTCTATATATATATATTAGAGGGTTTGTGTGTACATTTGTGCATGTTCTGTAAAAACATTTTTCGGACTAATTATGTCATCATGTAGCAAGTGTAAATAAAAACATTCAAAAATGAGTCGTATATGAAAGCCCAGGGGAGCAATAGTTGCCTCAGAAGGCTATGCGGCTCCAGGTACAGCAAAAAATCTGAGCTCCTACAAAAGATGGACATTAGGCACGGACAAATGGACATAGGAAATTGGAGCCCAATGTGGCACAATTGGTTGGTATGTTATCGTTTAATGTATCGAATTATATTTTATTTTACATGATAAATGATCAGTGATGTTTATGTGACCTTTTCTTGCTGCTTGAAATAAGATCTCAAGAACATTTATTAAACTTAACTAACATTGGAAATCTAAACATTTGTACTGATATCGTATCTGCCTTCATTAAACAACACTTTTTGTCCTTGACACCTAAAAGGAAAACGCAACATATTGGCAAATAAGAAAAACACACTTTGATTTGTCAGTAGCATGCTCAAAACCTTCATTAATAGCAGAGTTGGGGGAAAGTAAAACGAATAGCCGCAGTTATTATGGCAACCAAGAATATAAAGGGATAATAGGGTATTTAGTGTAGAATTGTTGAAAAATTGTACCTTTTTAAAATAGAATTAAATACATAGAGTTACTACAAACTAATAAAAAATGCTTGAAAATGTTCCTGTGCAGAAAATACCAAGTAATACAGATAGAAACGGCCAACAGTTACATTGTCACAAAGGTATCATCTTTGACTATAGACATGGAAAGGTAATACTTTTTGGGGTAATTATGAGCTTTTATTTATACCACTTTATGATACTTCAGTACCATCGGAAATGTGATTTCTCGTAGCTGACTCATGTGCCAAGTTCTTGTGATCTGTAGATACACATATTAATTGGGAAAGGGCTAATTATAGTAACACGCATATAGTAACTGGGTTGATCTAATTAAGCATGAGTGTGCAGGAGAGCTACATCTACAAGACGAACTGAGTTGTGTAATAGCAATTATTTATAGATGAATTTTACACCAACCGCCAATCTCTTTTTGCAGGTGAAGCTTACTTTGGGTGGTCCATAATGTATAATTCATAATGAAAATTGTGTGAGTCAAAATGGCATCCTCCTTGCATACCCCTGCTTTTGTGAATAAACCCCTTGTCCTTTGTTATCACTGATGAGTTGATTACTGTAAGAAATGTGTAATTTTCTCAATGATTACGTAAATGTTTTCTTTTTAATTATATGTGCAGGAAAATTACACACCCGAAGACTTTTGTCAGTGCTCTTGTAATTATCGGGATAGCATCCGTGTACATCTTACAAAATAATATTGCGTGTGCGCCATTTAGGTAAGTGACGTAGTGGATTGTCGCTGTGTATAATGTGTTCATAGGATCTTGTTAGGTGTAAATTCAACACAAACTGAAAGAAATCAACCTGATGATGATAATAAAATTATTATTTTGGGAGATTAGAAGATATGGCAGTCAGCACTCCCGTCAGAAATTTTGGGGCCCCTTACAGAACAAATGGTCTGGAGCTCCTTTCATAGAGGACCTCCTCCACACGCACACCACCAAGATTTTCTCTTCTACTCATCTATTTTGGTGAAAATATGGCACAGGGAGGCTGCTTGGGACACTGATAAGCTGTTTAGGGACAAATAGGGCACAGAAAAGCTATTTGGGTACAAAGATGGCACAGGCAAGCTGTTTGGGGGGCATATATACGGTACAAACGTCCTCAAATCAAAACAAGCAGATTCATGGGCACCTCATAGGCAATCCATGAGTACAAAATAGTGCCAGCGTTGTCTGGATAAAATTCAAAGCTTTATTATCAGATCATAACAGGATGAGGAGAACAGTGTCTCACGCGTTTCATCTTAGCAGGCTTAATCATAGACAAATAAAACAAGAAAAACATCCAACTATATAGCAAACAAAATACCTGTTGGAAGTTAGGCATACGCCCTTCTTCCGTGTGTGTCTGAACACATACAAAATTCTATAATTAACTCTTGAGCAGTGAAATGAATAACATGACATATACAAAATTACATTATTAAGCATTAAAATCAATTACATAGTGAGAAAAGAATCAATTCTAGTTATAGGGATATACCTTATTTGTGAAAAAATAAGTCTTTTAAAATCAAGATATACATAATTCAACAAAATAAATGATCAAGAATCAAAAATAAAAATAAATATGCAATGCAGTGCAAAAACTACATAATTAGGAATAATCACATACAAATACAACAAATACATTAATTCGACAAATTTTATTCCCACTTTCTATTGATGCCCAGAAGGGCCTTAGTTCCCGTTTTGAAAATCCAAAATACTGCTTTAATATCACCTCCACAAGCACCTAAACGACATTGTTCAATACCCAAATATGAAAAATAGTACATTTTCCCTTTTGAACATTGGTGAAAATGTCTGCTTACATGGGATTTCATGTTCTTAATATCTGGAATATGTTCCCCTACACGCTCATGTAACCTCCTACCTGTTTGCCCTACCTGTTTGGATTTTAAATTTTTTACAAATTTTATTGCAATTAATGTATGTTCTCATTTTATATTCTTGATTTGCATAATGAAGAGTTGTTGAGACATTCACAGCACACACATCTTTTTGAATCATATGGGTATTAACCATATGTAGTTAACCATGTCACCCCCATTTTGGTTTTAGAATGATCTGACAAATAAATAAATAAATCATTTATTATGTAAGGAACATGCTTTTCTAGGAACAAATTTGATTCCATTTTGAGTCCATCTTCTCCAAAACTCTTCTCAATTTAGGGTCTGCTTTTAAAATACAGATTTTATTCTGAATAATATCCCTAATCTTCTCAAACCACTGACTATAGTCAGTTATAAAAAATGAAGTATAGTTATCATTGTTTTGCGATCTGTCAGTTCTAGACATAATTGGACCAGCATCTAGTAGGGTGTTCCTATGTCTGCACTTTGCTTTGAGATACGCTCTGTTAACAAGTTTCCATGGATACCCGCTTTGTGAAAATTGTACCTAACTTCCAACAGTGTTTTGTTTGCTATATATTTGGATGTTTTCTTGGGTTTTTTTTGTCTATGATTAAGCCTGCTAAGATGAAACGCGTGAGACACGGTTCTCCTCGTGCTTTTATGATTTGATAATTAAGCTTTCCTCCGGACAATACTAGCACTATTTTGCACTCATTGATTCCCTATGAGATGTGCATGAATCTACTCGTTTTGATTTGTGAAGTATTTACTGTAGTGGAAGGAGACGCCATATTGTGCGGCACTCAGTGGGAGTAGGCCACTGGTAGTGGATGTGAAGAATTCGGGGCTGCTGAATACTGCCTGTTTTTCATTTGTTTCAGCATATATGGTATAGACAAGCTGTTTGGGGACAAATATGGCTAAAATAAGCTGTTTTTGGCACAGGCAAGCTGGTTGTGGCAAAGATGGCACAGATATACATTTTTTTGTGGACAGAGATGACATAGACAAGCTGTTTGAGGAGATATATGGCACGGACAAGCTGTTGGTGGGCATGGATGGCATAGACAAGCTTCTTGAGGGTAACACTGACCAGCTGTTTAGTATATATTAAAAGATTGACTATGTTTTCTCATAGATATGAGGGGCATATTGTGATTGTGAGTGCAGGCGGCCTCAATTGGGAGGCTGGCACACAAGTTAAGTTGTGTGCGGTCATCACTAGTGTTAGCCAGGAGCAGCAGCACCAGAGAAGGAAAAATACAATACCGTATATATTTGCATATTTGTTCATTCATATTTGTATGTCTTTTTAAGGTTTTCCCGGCAAATAAAGACTGGCCAGGGTAGAGAAAATGCAACCATATGCCAACCAAAGACACACATTTTCTTCTTAAAAACTCACAAAACAGCCAGCAGCACAATCATGAACATACTGTTTCGCTTTGGGGAATATCACAACCTAACAGTCGCCTTTCCCACCTACCAACAAGCACAGTTCTTCTACCCCTCATATTTCAGATCTACGTATGTGGAGGGTTTCTCAAAGGACAGCAAAAAGACATTCCATATCATGTGCCATCACCTGAGGTTCCAGCTGTCTGAGGTATGTCCAGTGGGAACATTGGCATTTATTGGTAAAATACATAATCTTAGACACTTGCACTATTAATCACTAAACAATTTTATCAATAAGAAGAAAAATAAAAAAGATACTAATATCTAGTAAAGTAGACATAAAATTGTACAAAAAAAAATTCATTTTTTTTTTAACATTTGTATAATATTAATCAACGCTTCTAGTGTTCATAAAAGGGAATGTGAACATGATACATGTGCTCTGAGTTTTAGAAAGTAGTAAGTATAGTCTTTGTAAGTAGCATATGTAGACAAGGTGAGTCCAAGATAGAGAGGATTATGAATTAATAATCACATACCCTGTGTCTATCTCTACATCTTCCCACATGAGGAAATTACAATTCAAAACTGATAAAGGTAACACGATTGTGGTTCTTGATTCTTTGTTTTACAAAGGTGAAGCTTTGAGACCCGCTTCATATACAGTTTTAAGTTGTGATCCAACTAGTGTTTTTTTAAATCAACTTAAACTCCTAGTGGATATAGGTTTATGTGATTGTTGCTGAGTTTTTTGTGGTTGAATATCTGACGGTACCTATAATATTCTATCTCTTACCAAAAGTACATAAAACCTTTTGGAATCCCCCAGGGAGATCTATCATCTCCGAGAGTGTGACCCCTAAATGAGAACCTTTCCCAGTTGGGGGGATTACCATCTCCAGGGTCTTGTTGCTGGTCTGCATGGATATTTAAGAAATACTAAGCTTCTTTTACACATCATGAGCAAAATCTTTTCGAAATCCAACTATAAGTGGTTAACTAAAGACGCAGTATCTTTTTATTCATGCATACCGTGTATGTAAAGGGCATGGAGGCTGTTACTTTTTACTAGCTATGATTCCGCACTAGCTGATTTTCTAATACAGTTTTTGTTTACCCATAATTATTTTGTTTTTGTGGACCTGCAATGGGAGCAACATTTGCCCCATCATTTGCCAATCTGATTTAGGCAGGATGCCAGCATTTGAGAGGGGTATCGGTAATCCTTGTAGGGAAGGATTTGTACATTTATTTTTGGTGACTTGAATAAGTTGAAGTCATCTATCGTACTTTATTTCAGGTACATTGATGAATTGATTCTTACCTGACAGAGCATTGAACCGGAAGCTTTTTATTTTTTTTGTAAATATATGTTTATTGTTTTATCATAACAACAGAACAGGAGATAAGTGGGGAAGGGTAGACAAAAAGGGGGAAAAAAGGGGTCCATAAGTCCACAGAATACAGGCATATATATATAGCCCAACGCAGTGAGCCAACTTTGTCGAACACAGGGCATAGACAGCGGCAAGAATAATGCAGGAAGAATAACACAGTGCGTACCACATTGACATACCAAAAGTAAGGCATCAAAAATCGTGTCAGCAGAAATCCGCCCAGGTATGAACTGTAGATCGAATAGGGGGCCTCAGGGGCCGATCAAAATAGGACATGATGGGGGTAAGTGTGGAGACGCAAAGATGTAACATCCCTGACATAACAAGGGAAGGACACGGGAAAGGATGTCACACAAGAGGGAGACGAGAAGACAAACAGAAAGGAGAGAGAGGAAAGAAAGAAAGAAAGAGAAACAACAAAAAAAAAAAAAAAGGGGGGGGAGGGTGCTCCCAGAAACCAGCACAGCGCCCCACCCCGGAAGCGACCTCTCACACCTGCAACAGGGCCCGAACGTCGGAGCTCCCAACATATTCCATCCAATAATACCACGTCTTCCGATACCTCTCACTTTGATCATCAGAGGACATGGCCAACTCCTCCAGAGACCTGATATGTTCCACTTTCAGGATCCACTCCCGAAACGAAGGTGGCAGAGGATCCTTCCAGTGAAGCGGGATTAAAGCTTTCGCTGCGTTTAGAAGGTGAGGCACTATCGACTTCCTATAGCTAGAGACCGATTGGTCAGTATGATGCAAAAGGAAAAAAGCAGGCGAAAACGGTACCTGACGGTCCGTGAACCGGGGCAAGAGCGAATGGATCTGACGCCAGAATGGAACAATCCTCGGGCACTCCCAACATAAATGTAAAATTGTCCCTACCGCGGAGCCACACCTCCAACACGTATCTGGCACATCCGGGAAGGCAGCATGGAGAACGTCAGGGGACCTATACCAACGGGTCAGGAGTTTGTACGAGGTTTCTTGCAACTTAGTACTGCGTGAGCTTTTATGGGTGAGGAGAAAAATCTTGTCCCAGTCTTTCGGGCTTAGAGAGACTTGCAGTAGCTGCTCCCAGAAGCCTTGAAAACGCAGCGGGGCAGTGAGTTGCGTCCGTAAAAGAAGTTGATATAATATCGAAACACTATGAGGAGGGAGGGATGGGCCAGTGCATAAGAGCTCAAAATTAGTAAGAGCATGCGCCATGGTATGTTTGCGAGCCAATTTAGTGAAGAAACTCAGCAATTGACAGTAGTGAAATTTATCGAGAATGGTGGGCGGCCTGCTCGGTATAATCGTATCTAATGGTCTCAACCTGCCACCAAGTAAGAAGTCGGAAATTGGAGCCCTGTCCGTCAACGTGGTAGACAAAAAAGGGCCAGCAACCTGTCCCTGCGGGAAGTCAGGATTATTTCTAATGGGCGTCAGGGATGAGGGATACGTCGTCAGAGAGTGCGATAAATGCAGCGAGTGTAGCGTGAGAAGCGTAGCCTTCACAAACGGGTGGGTGCGGGCGAAAGCTCGGGAGTGGTGGCGCGGCAACCACAAGAGATGGTGCAGGGGCACAGAAATCGCCTGGGCCTCAATACCAACCCACAACTTGTGTGCCGGACGATGGGACCACTCCAGGGCTCGCAAGAGGTGGCAAGCCTGAAAGTACAGGCGGGGGTCCGGCAGACCCGCGCCTCCACTTAATTTAGGCCTGCATAAGGTCGCAAACTGGATTCGAGGGCGCCCTCGAGACCATATGAAACGCAGAAACATGGAACGTACCGAAGTGAAAAAGGCCCGGGGGATATCTATTGGGAGAGACTGGAACAAAAATAAAAGCTTGGGCAATATAGTCATTTTGAGCGTGTTAATTCTCCCAAACCATGAAATATGTTGAGGGGACCACGCGCTGAGGTCCTTCTGAATAGTAGACAACAAGAGAGGGAAATTATGGCGGTAAAGCTCCGACAGGTCTCGCGTAAGTCAGACCCCCAAATACCTCAGCTTCTCCCCACACCATTTGAAGGGGAAGCTAGAACGCAAAGAGCGTCAAGCGGAGCCACATTAAGGTTCAGGATATCAGATTTCGAATTATTAAAATCCCCGTATTCTCTGAACTCACGGAGGATGACCGGGAGCGTTAGCCGCGGTTGCGTGACAACAAAGAGTAAGTCGTCGGCATAACCCAGGACCTTGTGCATGACGTTACCAACTAAGAGGCCCCGAACGTCCCCGTTCTGCCGGATGGACTCCATGAAAGGATCCAAAGAAAGAATAAAAAGTAAGGGAGAGAGCGGGCAGCCCTGTCTGGTACCATTCGTGATAGAGAAGGAGTCAGTTAACACTCCATTAACGCGCACCCGAGCCGAGGGGTGGGAATAAAGGGAGGAAACCCAGCGCTTTATATTTGGTCCAAAACCCATATGATCCAAGACCGCAAACATAAAGGACCAATCCAACCTGTCAAAGGCTTTTTCAGCATCTGTTGACAGGAGGATGGTTTCAGTCCTGGAGGAGATCGCATAATGCATTAAATTCACCGCCCTAAGCGTACTATCTCGGGATTCGCGTCCCGGCGTGAAACCTGTCTGATCGGGATGTACCAGGCACGGGATAAACCGCTACATTTGAGTGGCTAAAATTTTGGAAAACAATTTGAGGTCTGCGTTAAGCAGGGAAATGGGGCGGAAACTACTGCATTGCTCCAAATCCTTGCCCTCCTTGGGGATCAGGGAGATGTTAGCCATCAAGGTGTGTGGGTGAATATCCCTCCCCTCCAAAATAGAATTAAATGAGCACACCATCTGTGGCCCCAGGACATCCAACATCTTCCGGTAATAAATCAAAGGGAGCCCGTCCGGGCCAGGACATTTCCCAAGCTTAGACACCTTAACCTCCACCCCCAGTTCAGCTATAGTGATAGGGGCCTCCATACTATCCGCCTGCTCCACAGACAACTTATTCGTCAGCGTTCTAGAAAGATAAGCACGTATCGTAGCAGACCTGGCAGCCCGATCAGCAGATGAATGGGCACCAGACAGATTATAGAGATTAGAATAATAGTCCTTAAAGGCAGACATAATCGCATTGGGAAGCCTGCGGTGGGAACCGTCCGCCGAACGTATCTTAGGGACATAACATGGCCGGCAGCGAGTTTTCAGGGCTCTAGCCAAATATTTACCTGGTTTGTCCCCGTGCTCATAATAAAGGGCCCTCAGCTTCAGAAAAGAACGGCGTGCTTTAGAGACCAACAACGAAGAGAGGTCCCTACGCAGAAGAACCAATTGCTGGAAGGCCTCATCAGTAAGAGAATCTTTATGGGCCTGCTCTAACGTCGCAATGTCGCGATATAGCTTCCCCAGGGCCGACGCAGCAGCTTTCTTGCGCTCAGATCCGACCTTTATTAAATGACCGCGAACAACGCATTTATGAGCCTCCCACACAGTAAGAGGGGATACGTCCGGGGAAGCGTTATGCGCGAAATAGTCAGGAGGGAGGGAGCGTGTGTCAGTCTGAACTATCGGGTCCGTAAAAAGTGATTCGTTAAGACGCGTTGAGGACAGAGACAATATCAACGGTGCATGATCCGACCAGGTAATCAGACCATAACAGGCAGACAGCAATTTGGGGAGATGGTAGTACGGCAGGAAGAGATAATCAAGTCTAGTATAAAGTCTCCTGGCCGTGGAAAAAAAACTGCAGTCCCTATCGCAGGGGTGAAGCGCTCTCCAGCAATCCACTAGCTGAAGATCATGAAGTAGAGCTTTCATTTTTTGGGAGACATGCGGGGGAGTGCAGGAGTGCCCTTCGGAAGTATCCAGTCTGGGTTCAAGAGCTACATTGAAATCGCCGCCCAGGATCAAGAGACCCTCTTGAAAGGAGCGCAATAATCGCAGAATCCTGGAAAGACAACGGTGTTGCTGCTATTAGGGAGATACACATTAGCAAAAGTATAAACAGAATCCGCGATAGTGCCCTTGACAAAAAGAAACCGACCATTAGGGTCAGACATATGAGCCTTCTCGAGAAATGGCGTATGTTTATCAAAAAGAACCGCCACGCCTCTAGATTTAGACCTCTCGTTATTACTGAAAAACCCCATCGGGTAATGGGCATTAAGTAAGGTAGGTGCATTGGGCGACCGAAAGTGAGTCTCCTGAAGATAGACAACAGAAGCCCTATGGTATTTCAGATCTCGCAAAAAAAGTGAGCGTTTTTCTGGAAAGTTGAGGTCCTTCACATTATAGGAGACGACAGTAAGGGCAAGACGCACACAAGGGGGGCGCTGCACCTGCACAGGAGCCATAAAAGAGCCGAAAGGAGGGAAGTAGAAAATAGAAAGAGAGTAGAGAGAAGAAGAGAGAGAGAGAGAGAGAGAGAGAAAGAAAGAAAAAAAAAAGAAAAAAAAAGGGGGGGGGGGGACGAAGATTACAAGGAGAGGGGAGGGGAAAAACGGGGAAAAGGAACAGACAACACTTGGAGTGAGTATCGGGAAGGAAACGGGCCACCCCACAGAATGGAGGACAGCAACCGCGACCACCCCAATTGTATGGGACACTCCCGATGCAGGGGGAAGTACCAACCGCCCGAGAGAGGACCGAAGGAGTCAAAGGAACAATGAGCAGGGGGATCCCGCCGCCGCCCATAACCTGCAGAGCGATAATCCAATCCCGCATAGGGAGAGTAAGAAACAAAAAGGAACACAATGTAAACATAACATGACACATTAGTATTTATTGGCAAGAGATAGGGCACAACCCAGGTAACAAGGTAAATGAGCACGGCAACATAGAAACAGGAGGCGAGGCCTCTTGGCAAATCACATGACCGACCAAACGGGTGACCAGAGAACTGCAACCCATGAGCAGAGAGAGAGGGAGGAGAGGCAGCAAAGGGGAAATAATCACATAATGCACTCTCCCCCGTCCCTCTCATCGCCACAGGAGGAAAGAGGCAATCACACATGTGGTGCATAAGTAGGAGCTCATGGCCCCTATCAAGCAGAGGCGACCAAAGGTCCCATAAACATGAAGAAAGAAAGGGAAAAAAAACAAAACAAAAAAAAAACAACAAAAAACCCCCCCAAACAACCCCCCCCAACCCCCCAGTAAGACAGTGTAAATGTGAGTGCGTGAGCGTAGGGCCAGCAAGGCAGAACAGGCCATCGTGGGGCAAAAGAAAATAAGAAAAATGTGTGTAGGCGTTTGACAAAATGTATGTGTGCTTGTAGGGGTGTAAGCTGATGATCAGTAAGACCAAACGCAGCCTAACATCAAGCCGGCCCCACAACCAGCAGAAAATGTATAGCGCGACAGTGGTACCCCGGCAAGAGGGGGGCGCGATATCAAACTAGGAAGACAAATGTAGTGAAAGAAAAAGGCGATCATTGTCCCGAAACGTCAAACTTCATGGCGACTGACCACAACAGCAGAATGTGAAGCAAAAATACAAAACCGGGGATAGAGGGGCATCCAACATGCGCCCTGCGGGCCAAATGCGGCCCGCGAGACCTCGAGGTGCGGCCCGCGTAAGATCGGCAGCCAGTGCAACCGATCTTACGCGGGCCGCACCTCGAGCATGTACTGGCTGACTTGGCATGATAGGAGTGTGATTGCTAACAGCAATCAAAGTCCCATCATGCCTAGGTTCCAGCACTTATACATCCGACCAGTAAATGCTGGAACCTTGGCATGATGGGACTGTTAGCAATCACACTCCTATCATGCCAAGTCAGCCAGTACATGCTGAAACCTAGCTAGCTGCCCCCTTGTGTATTGATGCTGCCAGCAGTATGGGGTCTACACATCACTTACAGCCACCCTGTACCAGCATGTACTGGCTGACTTGGCATGATAGGAGTGTGATTGCTAACAGCAAGCACAGCCCCATCATGCCTAGGTACCAGCATTTACTGGTTGCCTGGGTATGATAGGAGTGTGATTGCAGTGTGGACGCCAGGGCTGGCTTTGGGGTATGCAACCTGTGATCTATGCGTGTAATTTAGGGGGTTTTAAATATACCTTTTAATGACGTGTTTTTTTGTGAATTCCAATTGATCTATACCTGCAAAGCTGGGGTTGTGTGTTATTCTGTAGATCCATATCTGCTATGCTATGTTTCCATACATTATTTATGTATACCTTGTAAGAAATTATGACCCTCTTACAGGGATATTCTTTTAGGGAATGTGTGACGAACAAAGCACAAATACAAGCATATAGAAAAATGTATATTGATATTGAATTAGGTCACTGTTACAGGTTATAAAACATATAACATACACAAAACATTTGATAATTATCCAAAACAAAAGGGATACTTAAACAAATTCTTGGGAAACCTTGCTCAGCTCACAGGCTTCTCCCGAACGACATCTTGCGCAGCTTCGTTCTGAGTCTCCTGACCCAGGACACTTCTGTTCACTGCGCTCTTTCTCTGTCTCTTCTTTCTCCGACTCTCCTTTCTCTCTTACTCAGACTCTTCTTTCTATTGCAGCCCCTAACTAGTCATCCCAGAATTCCTTGTACCTCCCAGAAAGTGGTTCACCCAACCCCTCTTTCCAGAGATTTCCTGTATGACCCAATTACGGAGGAGACAGGTAGTCTATGCAAACATGCACACAGTTATGTTAATATACATCGGATTCAGTTGTCTGACCCCCTGTGGGGTATCCCACCTCTGTTGGAGCCTTTGTTCCAAACCCTTTGTAATGCATTACTATGCAAGTTACCTTACATTGTAAAACCAGATATCGCACCTTATAGAAACCCAAATCGTCCCCAAAACATTACGCAATAAATGTAATGTCCCATTTTAAAGGCACCCTTCATTTCTTACAGTCCCCACCTAGAGGGCGAATGACTCACATAGAAAATGAGCCCTCTCAAATAAATAAATGAGTACATTTACCACGTGTGGTTTGAAAGATTGTATGTTTTCACTGAGACACGAGTGACCTGACAATCACAGATATTTAAAATTTAGGGTACTGTAAGGCATAATTTAGCCAAATCAGAGGCACTCACAGTTATCATTTTTCACTAATAGTTTGAATTCATTCAGCCATATCTTTAACCTTCCATTACCCTCTCAGACTTGGCATCACTGCAACCATTTGTGTTCACTCCCATCACTCTCAGGTACCTGTGCCACCAACACTGCTCCCACCATAGCTTCCTTTAACCCTCGAATTGCATGCCTTGTTCTAGGCCTCTGACCTCTGCCCACCGTGACATCTGGTGTATTTTCACACCAACAGCATTCCCTTTGCTGTTCACTTACACAGTGTATTGAAGAGACCACACCAGAGAGAAACTCTGTTTATTGAATGTGTGTAGAGGTGATACTCGTGAAGGTGTTTGCGCACGTTTACTGAAACCTGTATAACTGGAGTGGGTTTGTGCTTCAGCCCTTGAAGGTGTTTGATAATTTGTTAATTAGCCCATGGCTTCTGGAAATTAAAAGATAATCTACACAGAAAGTGTGTATTGTTATCTTGCCCAAATTACTAGTGGTTCTCTTATCCTTCTTGTCTCAGCATTAATATCTGGCTTTACAGATCTAAAACATTGTAAACACATAAAATACACAAAACATACATACAGTACATAACAGATACTAAAATACTAAGACTTCCTCACAACAACAGTAACCATGTGGTATCTTCAGCATCCACTTTGAGAATGTTAATTTTAAACAATCTCTATGAAGATGGAGAGAGAACAAAAAGGAGATTGAATGCTACCATTACATTCACAATGTCTTGGCAGGATGCAATCTATATAAAATAAAATATAAAAAGTCTGTTGCCATTCAGAAATATGAATAAAAATCAGATTGAGGCTATATTTTGTTTGTAACCAAAAAATTAAGACAACACAAAAATCTAGAACAGCAAAAATATATACCGCTGAAAACCAACAATAATGTTACATAATCACATCTCTCCACTGTGATCAAAACATAAACCCCATATTGGCAACAATTCGCCTAATCTATGATTTTAAATGTATTTAATCCACCAACAAACAAAAATTAAGGTATCTGTAGCTGGCAGTGCAGGCGTCTTAAACTAATAAAACAAAAATAATTAGAATTTTTACCTGACTGTACTGAACGAATTTAGAGGCTTAAGAAAAATAAAAATAGATATTAAGGTCCTCTATTAATATTTTGAATTTCCTGCAAGAAATCACACGTGTTAATGTCCCGATCTCCTCACAGGTTTGTCTCCTTTCTTTTTTTATTTTAGTATCGTTTCTTGTCTGAAAAACAAAACCTTAAACAAATAAATTAGCATCATATGTTGCACACTAGTTTTCTTCTGATTTAGCTATCTTTTTGTTTCCTAGCATTTCTTTTATTCTGGACACTTCTGTCTTTACAATGTCCAGTTCCTTCATATACACCGTTACTTTACACTGTAGCTCATTTTTCTCTTTTTCTACTCTTTCTTTCTGTGCCTTAATAACATGCAGAGGCGTATCTACTGAAAATAGCGCCTATGGCAAGCACTGAAATTGCGCCCCTGTCCAAATAAAAACCCATTTACTAGCCCCTGCTGCCTATATATATATATATATATATATATATATATATATATATATATATATATATATATATATATATATATTAGTCCCTGCTGCCGATAGCGGGTATAGATCAACACGCAAACCCAGATCAATTGAAATTCACTTGTGATCTCAGCACTGAAGGTATATATCAAATAAACAGAATCAGACATACAAGTCCTGTATTTGCAGGTATACAATAATAATATATGAAACGTAGCATCGCAGGTATAGATCAACTGAATAAGACATATTAACCCTGTATTTGCAGGTACACATAAATAATGTATGGAAACATAGCATAGCAGATATGGATCTACAGCATAACACAAAAACCCAGCTTTGTAGGTAAAGATCAATTGGAATTCACAAATAAACACGGCATTAAAGGTATATTTAAAACCCCCTAAATTACAGGCATAGATCACAGGTTGCACCCCAAAGCCAGCCCTGGCGTCAACACTGCCCACATAGAACCTGGCCAGCACCCAGATTACACACATAAGATTTGCCATCTTTGTCCCCAAATAGCCCACCACAAGTCAACTTTGTCCCCAAACAGTCCGGCCAGTGCCATCTTTGTCCCATATACACCCTGCCTGTGCCATCTCGGTCCCCAAGGCTCAAACCTCCTGCTAGTGCCATCTTTGCCCTTCCACAATTATACATCTATGATACACAAACACTTTTACAGTCACTCACTAATTCACACTTTAATTCAGAGAACTCATCCACACATTAACTCATGCTCTCCCTCATTCAGACAATTCATCCACACATTAACTCATGCTCGCCCTCATTCAGACAACTCATCCACACATTAACTCATGCTCTCTCTCATTCACTCAATGCATCCACACATTAATGCACACTCTTTACTTATATCTACCCCCCTCCCTCATCACTTTTTAACCCCCTCCCTCCCTCCCTCATCACTTTTTAACCCACCCCCTCCCTTACCACTTTTTAACCCCCTCCCTCCCTCCCTCCCTCCCTTACCACTTTTTAACCCCCTCCCTCCCTCCCTTACCACTTTTTATCTCCCTCCCTCCCTTACCACTTTTTACCCCCCTCCCTCCCTCACCACTTTTTACCCCCCTCCCTCCCTCCCTCCCCACTTTTTAACCCCCCTCCCTTATCACTTTTTAACCCCCTCCCTTATCACTTTTTAACCCCCTCCCTCCCCACTTTTTAACCCCCCTCCCTCCCCACCTCACCACTTTTTAACCCCCCTCCCTCACCACTTTTTAATCCCCCTCCCTCCCTCCCTCCCCACTTTTTAACCCCCCTCCCTCCCTCCCCACTTTTTAACCCCCCTCCCTCCCCACTTTTTAACCCCCCTCCCTCCCCACTTTTTAACCCCCCTCCCTCCCCACTTTTTAACCCCCCTCCCTCCCCACCTCACCACTTTTTAACCCCCCTCCCTCACCACTTTTTAACCCCCCTCCCTCCCTCCCTCACCACTTTTTAACCCTCCTCCCTCCCTCCCTCACCACTTTTTAACCCCCCTCCCTCCCTCACTCACCACTTTTTAACCCTCCTCCCTCCCCACTTTTTAACCCCCCTCCCCCCCTCACTCCCTCCCTCCCCACTTTTTAACCCCCCCCCTCCCTCACTCACCACTTTTTAACCCCCCCCTCACTCACCACTTTTTAACCCCCCCCTCACTCACTCACCACTTTTTAACCCCCCTCCCTCCCTCACTCACCACTTTTTAACCCTCCTCCCTCCCTCCCTCCCCACTTTTTAACCCCCCTCCCCCCCCTCACTCCCTCCCTCCCCACTTTTTAACCCCCCCCTCCCTCACTCACCACTTTTTAACCCCCCCCTCACTCACCACTTTTTAACCCCCCCCTCACTCACCACTTTTTAACCCCCCTCCCTCACCACTTTTTAATCCCCCTCCCTCCCTCCCTCCCCACTTTTTAACCCCCCTCCCTTATCACTTTTTAACCCCCTCCCTCCCCACTTTTTAACCCCCTCCCTCCCCACTTTTTAACCCCCCTCCCTCCCCACCTCACCACTTTTTAACCCCCCTCCCTCACCACTTTTTAATCCCCCTCCCTCCCTCACCACTTTTTAACCCCCCTCCCTCCCTCACCACTTTTTAACCCTCCTCCCTCCCTCCCTCCCTCCCTCACCACTTTTTAACCCCCCTCCCTCCCTCACTCACCACTTTTTAACCCCCCTCCCTCCCTCACTCACCACTTTTTAACCCTCCTCCCTCCCTCCCTCACCACTTTTTAACCCCCCCTCTCACCTTGAAGTCCAGCGACGGGAGCAGGATGTTGCTCTCTTCCTGCACCGCTCGCTGGTGCCCGCTGCTTCACTGCTGAGCGCCGTAATATGACGTCATATTTCGGCGCCCAGCAGTGAAGCAGCGGGCACCAGCGAGCGGCTTTTAAACACTGATGCGGAGGAGATAGAGGGGCGCCTAGCAACCGCTCGGCGCCCCTCTATCTCCTCCGCATCAGTGTTTAAAAGCCGCTCGCTGGTGCCGGCATTTCATGCAGAGCGCCGCAATATGCCGGCATATTGCGGCGCTCTGCATGAAATGCCGGCACCGGGATGGGGGTAGAGGGCTCGTGGAGGAGAATGAGGGGCGCCGAGCGGTTGCTAGGCGCCCTTCTCTCTCCTCCGCATCAAAAAAAAAAAAAAAAATGCCGGTGAGCGGCATTTAAAAGCCGCTCACCGGCGCCCCCCTTGGGATGGCGCCCATGGCACGTGCCATGGCTGCCATACCCTATATACGCCTCTGATAACATGGTAGGGAATCCAGGGCTTCATGTAGTCTTTTCTAACATCATTACCTCTTCCCTGAGATCCCCACCTAGTATAATTAAAACAATTCTTATCTCCCTGCCTCCAGCTATCAACCATGGGTCTTTCCTGAACATGGTGTTCTTTGGCAGCGTGATAGTGGCAATTTTTTGCAAAATGTCCTACTTTACCACAAGCAAAACATTTAAATGCTTCCCTTTTACGTATGGGTCCTTGATTCTTTTGGAGCCTGATTTGATATAACTGTCTCTGAAGCGAAGGGCTTGATACTGACACAGGCTTTGCAATCATTTTGCTGTGATTTTGGATGACTTTAGGATTAGAATTATTTTGCTTCTCATCTAAACCTTGCCCATCTATTTCGTTCACATCATCATTTTTTGACACTTTGACTGCAGCCACAACATCATTTATTTTCTGTAGCTGTACATTTAACTTGTTACCATTAGCTGTACAATTCACAGGATCATCCTCCCTCTTATTGCAAGCTGCTAGGGTCCTAATCTCCCCCTCTGCATCCTTCAGCCTCTGAGTAAGCCGCTCATTTGCACTACGCAATTCCTCAATTTCCTGCAAAGTCTGCTGGCTGCTTACACATAAAGCTGCAGCATTCTGTGCAAAAATCTTACACTTTTCAAGTTCAATGTTTAAACCTAGAACTTTTGCTTCCAAAAGTTCTTTTTGCTCTTTCATTGATTTGTACTGCTCCGCTATCCAACGGGCAGCAAAATTCAGAGCCGTTTTCCCCTTTGATTTGGATAATTTCTTTTCATAAATTGCCTTGGCCACACACTCCTGAGCTTGGAACCATGGATCTGAGGTTCCTACTATATACTTAATAATACCATCAGGGTTTGTGGCCCTAGCAACTTTTTTCAATAAACCCTCCATCATTAACAAAGCAGATGAGTTCTGAGTCTCCTGACCAAGGCCGCTTCTGTTCACTGCGCTCTTTCTCTGTCTCTTCTTTCTCCGACTCTCCATTCTCTCTTACTCAGACTCTTCTTTCTATTGCAGCCCCTAACTAGTCATCCCAGAATTCCTTGTACCTCCCAGAAAGTGGTTTACCCAACCCCTCTTTCCAGAGATTTCCTGTATGACCCAATTACGGAGGAGACAGGTAGTCTATGCAAACATGCACACAGTTATGTTAATATACATCGGATTCAGTTGTCTGACCCCCTGTGGGGTATCCCACCTCTGTTGGAGCCTTTGTTCCAAATCCTTTGTAATGCATTACTATGCAAGTTACCTTACATTGTAAAACCAGATATCTCACCTTATAGAAACCCAAATCGTCCCCAAAACATTATGCAATAAATGTAATGTCCCATTTTAAAGGCACCCTTCATTTCTTACAACCTGCAAATACAGGGTTAATATGTCTTATTCAGTTGATTAATACCTGCAATGCTGTTTCCATGTATTTATTTGATCTATACCTGCAATGCTACGTTTCATATACTATTGTATACCTGCAAATACAGGATTTGTATGTCTGATTCTGTTTATTTGAGATCACAAGTGAATTTCAGTTGATCTATACATGCAAAGCTTGGTTTGTGTGTTAATGTGTTGATCTATACCTGCTATCGGCAACTGGGGCTAATGTTAATATATATGGGCAGCAGGGGCATCAATACACAAGGGGCAAAAACACTAAGGGGGGTATAAACGACAATGCAGTGTGAAAAATCCACCCTGATGTAGACGTCTGTGACGTAGATTGTGTCCTGCTGTTTGTGTGTTTTTGGTTATCAGTGTAGCAGAGCCTGTCCTCGGTGTGTGTGTGTATAGGTGTTGGTGTGGCAGAGCCTGTCCTGGTGTGTGTTCGGTTGTCAGTGTGTCAGAGCCTGTCCTGGTGTGTGTGTGTGTTTGGATGTGGGTGTGGCAGAGCCTGTCCTGATGTGTGTGGGTGTCTGTGTGGCAGAGCCTGTCCTGGTGTGTGTGTCTGGGTGTCGGTGTGGCAGAGCCTGTCCTGGTGTGTGTGTCTGGGTGTCGGTGTGACAGAGCCTGTCCTGGTGTGTGTGTCTGGGTGTCGGTGTGACAGAGCCTGTCCTGGTGTGTGTGTCTGGGTGTCGGTGTGACAGAGCCTGTCCTGGTGTGTGTGTCTGGGTGTCGGTGTGACAGAGCCTGTCCTGGTGTGTGTGTCTGTGTCACAGAGCCTGTCCTGGTGTGTGTGTCTGGGTGTCGGTGTGACAGAGCCTGTCCTGTTGTGTGTGTGTGTGTTTGGTTGTCGGTGTGGCAGAGCCTGTCCTAGTGTGTGTGTGTGTGTGTGTGTGTGTGTGTTTGGTTGTCGGTGTGGCAGAGCCTGTCCTAGTGTGTGTGTGTGTGTTTGGTTGTTGGTGTGGCAGAGCCTGTCCTGGTGTGTGTGTCTGTGTCACAGAGCCTGTCCTGGTGTGTGTGTCTGGGTGTTTGTGTTCAGTTGTCAGTGTGGCAGAGCCTGTCCTGGTGTGTGTGTTTGGTTGTCGGTGTGGCAGAGCCTGTCCTGGTGTGTGTGTGTTTGGTCATCTGTTTCCTGGCACTTAATTTACAGTAGGAATTATTTAATTTATATTTATCCAGAGATAAAATGCCCCCCTGAAGTTGTAGTGACTTCAGGGGACAAAACGTTCAAGGCCCTGAAATCATTTAGTGGAAAAGTTATTTATTGCGTTATAATATTTATTTCAAGGATTAGTCGCACTCAATTGTGGCTTCAGGCTTCCCATGTTGAATGATCAAGTATTATTTTAGTCCAATAACAAAAGTATAATTCCATAGCACATTACTTTTGGAAATTATTAATGCCCCCCCAGTTTGACTGTGGTATCTTGTGTGCCCCCCCCTATATATTGTTTCTACAGTCGCCACTGGCCAGAGGTCTATTGGAATTTTGTATTGGAGATCAAAGAACACCAGGGTCTAACCTCAGAATAGGATGTGGCATTTTTCTTTTACATCTCTGTGCAGTGTGGTTCTTTAATTTATATATTTTTAGGGCCTGGACACTTCCACATGATCTTGTATGTACTCTTGATATAATTAAAGTTTTGCTGGTTCTAAGTGTACTGGCTAGCCATTCATTCATTTTTCAGTTGGCTAAAATCCAACTTTGTAACATTTCAGAACAGTTAATTCCCTCAGACTGAGAAAGTATACGGCTACAGGCATAGCTGATTGCAGTGATATAACGCTGATTTATTCCCCAGTCTGGTTGGGTCCCCATTGAGATCCTAATCCTTATATTTTACTTATTTCCAGTTTACTGTACAACAGAATTATTATTATTATCTTTTATTCATCTAGGCAGAGCTTAGTTTATACATTGCAGCTGTGCTTGCGTTCAGTCTGCGTATTTATATCTGGGCGAATTTAATGGTGGTTCACCTATGAGTAAGTCCTGTTTGGACGAAACCCGTCAGGTTGAGCACTAGCTTGGTTTTGATCTTTGCATGATGTTATGGTTTTAATTTTGGCTTAATAAAAGCTATGTTTCAGCACTGAAGACTGCAGGCTCTGCTCTCCTATCTAATTGCAGATCAGCTGTAGTCCTGTTTATTTTTCCCGGTATTTGACAGACACAAGACTTGCACAGATTACGTCAACAGGATTTGCCCCAGCACCTAGAATACACACAGTTTGCACAGATCTAGGGTCTCCTCTCAGTCAGGACTTCTTTGGGTCAAAGCTCCCCTCAGTCTGGCTCACGTGCAACCCTTTTTTCATGGATAGGTTGTCAAAATACACACATATGCTTTACTCTTACAAATGCCTGCCCATAAACACACACATGCGCATTCATAATTCCCTCTACACATAAGCATCCTAGCTTACACTTGTATCCACACAATTGCTTGCCCGAAAATATACTTTCTAAACGCACACACTGTCTCATTATCTCTTTCCTTTCTTCCCATCTGTCCCTCTCATTAACCCTTATCTCTGACTCTGTTCTTGCTCATCATCTCTCCCTTTTCTCTTGATCTCTCCTCCTATTTCTATTTTTTTCCTCTCACACTAACATACTCAGACACAAACATACACACAGCTCACATACCCTGCAAAGCCTCAGCGTGCGTCACACAGGCACATACACACTTAAACACTCAGGCAGACATCCATACCCAGGGACACTCACAATAACATACCCAGGCAGGCACACACCAATGTTCACACTGCTGTCTTTGATGCAGCTCGCCCTGTGAGCGCCCTATACCAGCATCTGAGTGGTAGAGGCTAATATAGTGAGGTACTTTAAACAAGTATGGGATAGGCATAAAGCTATATTTTTTTTCACAATTCTTTGCAGATTAGATGTCAGATACAGTGACGTCTCCAGCTTTCATATTTAGGGGGGCAAGAGGATCCAGGTCCCCTGCAGCGCTGCGGGGGATCTGGATCCTAACCCTGCTGCTTACTCGCAGCAGGGATAGATGAAAACGTAATCGAAACACCTGCCTGGCGCCCGGAACTGCGCATCCCTGCGCAAAAACCCTGAACCCCGCATTATTTTGATGGAGTAAGATATGGTGTTATCGGCTAGCAATCCTAAGGTTAATGGAGTATTGGGGGATTCTTTTTTTTGAAGCAGTTGTTATAACATTTATGTATTTTTTGATAGGTGGAAAAGGTGATGGACAATCACACATTCTACTTCACAATTCTACGAAACCCAGTCTCGCTCATGGAATCATCTTTTGCATACTATAAAGCCATGGATATATTTTTAAAAGCCAGTAGCCTAGAAGACTTCATTAACAACTCATCTTACTTTTACAAAAGCACTAGTGAAAGCAGCCACTATGCCAAGAACCTAATGGTGTATGATCTGGGTTTTGACCACAATAGTCCAGAATCGGCAAAGCACTTTAAGATTATGCAACAAACAGTGGAGACAATGTTTGATCTAGTGCTGATCTCAGAATACTTTGATGAATCTTTAGTGCTCTTGAAGGATGCCCTGTGCTGGACATTTGATGATGTGCTTTCATTTCCACTTAATAGTAGGAAAAACACCACCAAGGTGGTCCTCTCTAGTGAAACTCAGGATAAGATCAAGAACTGGAACCAGTATGACTGGCAGCTGTATGTCTACTTCAACAGGTCTTTCTGGAACAGAGTGGATACATTTGGCAGACAGAAGATGCAGCGAGAGGTGGAGGAACTTTGGAGGAGGAGAGATCAAATGTCTCAAGTTTGCTTGCAAGATGAGGTTGATCCTGACCAAATGCGAGACAAATCTCTGAGCCCTTTTCAGGCGGGAACAGCTAGGATTGTTGGATACAATTTGAATCCTAATTTAAATAAGACTTTTCAACATTTGTGCCAAAGATTGATTACCCCAGAACTTCAATTTAGTGAACTGTTGTATAGGAAGCAGATGAATAAAATATTGCTAAGCAGAAATAATAATCCCCATAAAAATCGGAAGACTAATTTTAAGTTATCACAAAACAGACTGTAAAAATATATGAAATATTTATATGATATAGAATGACATTCACCTGGATAAAGGTACCTGGATTACCCTGTGTGCTTGTTTTGTTTTCAAAGTGTGTGTATATATGGTAAAGTAGAAGGACCCTCATAACGCAATTTTTTTTTTGGGGGGGGGTGCAGCAGGTTGCCTTGACTGCTTTTTCTAGAGCGTATCTGCGACTCACCATTGCCAATATTAAGAAAATTCTCCTAATGATTTGAATTGTTACATATTGAATACTTAATTGGCAAACTTAATTCATGACATCATGGTACTGATTTGTGCATCTATAGAAGGTAAAGTTCACAAGACACTGGAGACTAAGGAAATCTTGCAGACAAATAAAATATAGTCTGTTCTCCTACATATGTAGCTATAGTTAATTTATGCCTTTATTTAGTGACTATCTTCTTTGTTCCTCTCATGAGTATGGTTCTTACACTCTCAACATTTGTTTTCCAAAGCAATGTTTGGGCCTCCAGCTGCCCCTCTAAATGACATCCCTATATTTGTGTGAGGGGCAAACAAATAGGATTAGTGGAACGGAGAACCAAAGACCCAGAGAGGGTCCATTCGGTCTGAGGTGTGCCATGACCGACGTACCAGGTAGGCCTATAGAGGGCAAAAAGAAGAAGACAAAGTTAGTCGTACCATAACATGACAATATGAATGACCAAGCTTATTAAGCGAGTGACGTGAAGGCATTACGCATTCCGGAGATTGGTTGTGAGATATAAAGAAGGAAACACGAGTTCCATCTGCCTAGCTTTTAATCACCTGGGCTGGAACTTAGACGCTGCTGAGGCTGCCCCGATTATGCGAGCGGGTTAAGGCCAATCCTGGTACGTAATAACCTAACATATCTGATAAACATGACTGACGACAACGGCTCCCTGGGGAAGGGCAAAAGAAGACTGGCTTTCGGTTTCCCAGTCAAAAAACCAACAAGGCTCCCAGGACTGCAACTGGGCACCAAACTGAGTTGGTAAGAAAAAACGTAATTCGTGTACTGATTCGTTTTCGTATGACCGAGGGACAGAACGAAATGATCAGCAACAGAACACAAGTCCGAGACTTCAGAGATGACGAAGAATAAAGCGTAATGGCCAGTACCCTCGGTCGCATGAACCAACGAAGGATGACCTACCGTCCCAGTAAAATAAGGACTGCAACTAGGCACCCGGGGACATTGGTAGGAAGAAACAGTGTACTCGGACCGGATTGATTCGTTTCGTATGACCGAGTGACAGCTCGTAATGATCAGAAGAACCGAAGCTGAATTAAGTACAGTAGCCAGCTCACCAAGCTGCCTGCATCCGAAAAAGTCACATGGAAGCTTAAGCACTATACATGTACCAGGACTAAACAGGATGTCCAATTAACATTAGCAAAGCTCTTACTCGCCATCCATTGGTAAATTACTGAGGGACTTCACTGGCTTGACCTTGCAGACCTCTAATACGTTATATCCGGGTGAGAAGAAACCAGAGAGGTTCTTTAGAACTACAATATTGATCTTCTGTTAGGAAAAGCTTCATCGCTTAATGAAAAGGCTTAACTGTGCTCACCGTGAACCAATAGCGGATACGGTCAGATTGTCAGCTCTGAGGGACAGTTTGCGTATAATTGTCAATGTGTGAATATGAGTGGATGATGACAGTCGCTGAGCGAGACCAGAAGGCTCACACTGAATCCTTTCTCTAAACGTCCCACTCACTGGAGCTAGAGCCTGAAAAGCAGACATGTAACAGACACACGGATGCGGAGCCTGAGAAGCAGACATGTAACGGACTCTTGGACATGGAGCCGGAGAAGCAGACCCGTAACAGACTCACGGACGCGGAGAAGCAGACCCGTAACGGACTCACGGACGCGGAGAAGCAGACCCGTAACGGACTCACGGACGCGGAGAAGCAGACCCGTAACGGACTCACGGACGCGGAGAAGCAGACCCGTAACGGACTCACGGACGCGGAGAAGCAGACCCGTAAGACTCACGGATGCGGAGAAGCAGACCCGTAACGGACTCACGGACGCGGAGAAGCAGACCCGTAACGGACTCACGGACGCGGAGAAGCAGACCCGTAACAGACTCACGGACGCGGAGAAGCAGACCCGTAACAGACTCACGGACGCGGAGAAGCAGACCCGTAACGGACTCACGGACGCGGAGAAGCAGACCCGTAACAGACTCACGGACGCGGAGAAGCAGACCCGTAACAGACTCACGGACGCGGAGAAGCAGACACGTAACAGACTCACGGACGTGGAGAAGCAGACGTGTAACAGACGCACGGACGCGGAGCCTGAGAAGCAGCCATGTAACAGATTCACGGACATGGAGCGAAAACCATGAGCTTACCCCCCCCCACCCCACATAGACTCTGGCCTGAATACCTACAGAGGCGCATTTAAAGGAAAACTCATCAGCCGGAATGAGGGAAACTATGCTGAAGCTCGTATGGGAAATAAGGGGCAGGGAGCTTCTTGAGGTACAGCCATAATACCTGTAAAGGACCCACATGCTAAACCCTAATCTGGAATTACGGGGAGGGATGAAAAACAGCAGCTTCTCTTAAAACCGGATTCCACACTAATAGGAGATAGACATTGCTTGAGAAATAATGCCCCGGGGCACATTGCTTTGGTAGGGCCTAATGGCATCCGTGCAAATATGACGTAGCATGAATAGACTAACATGGCAACCAGTGGTGGCAGGGCCTGCAGGAGAGGAAGGGGGCAGGCCTGCTGGTGCAAACTGGGCTTCCAAAATTGGCTAATCTCTCGTGAATTAAGGAGACCGATGCCACCCACTAGTGAGGTGAGCATGTCCCTCATTGCGCCCTGTCCACAAAACTAGATTGTGGCGGGCTGGATCTATGAGGAGGAGACAGGGGAATAGCAAACGGTAGGTAGAAAAATTCCGCTATGCTGGCCGAGGCAGAGAAAGGAATGCATCACCTTGTTAATACAGCCGTCGATTTAGCAACAGACTGAGCACGGAGGGAATGTGAGGCGGCAAAGTCTGACCCAGGAGCGTGCGAACAGGGAATGGAGGACCTCTCTTCTTGATCGGATAGGAATGACAAGTCTATTCAACGGAACCTGGACATATACCCCAGACCTAAATCTGAACTAACTGAATATCTAACCGAGCTCCGGGCTGGAGCGGGACGAAACGTAGAGGGAGGCCTTTTTAACTAACAGTGAGGCACGAAAACTAGCTCGTGGGGCGTAACCTGCAAGCGAGGAGGGGAGATTGCCTCGGGGTGGGGGGGTCCCAACTGCCTAGTTCAAGGAGGCCGTCTATCTAAGCGGGGACGTAACGAGGTCCTGAGAATATTGCCTCCTATCTGACTCACTAAACCTGACACTCTAAGGTTAGCAACCCCATGGAACATCTGTTTCTTTCAATTATTGGAAGAGGGCCGGTTGTAATGACGGGAACCGACCTGCCGGTAATCTAATTATAGGAATGGGAAACCAGACAGTGAGATAAAACAGAGTACCTCAATAATAACGTGAGCTGGACACTTATCCTAAATAACACGCAGCACAGTGAAAACATAAAAAACTTACACGACTTATCACACGGCCAAGCTGTAATTGTGTAAAGCAACGTGAAGAAAAATTTTTGAGCGGGACGGTTGATACGTGGAACCGCCTCCCAGCAGAAGACAACCATGAATACCTGAATTAGCAACAAGAGGCAAATAGCAGTACCTAAGGTGGCAGTCCGCTCGGGAACTGCTTAAGCGGCGACTAGGTAGAGAAGACCTATAGCAGAAAGTACTGGAAGACCAAAAACAACAAACCACTTGACCTGGACACTTGTCCTAAATAACATGCAGCACAGTGAAAACAAAACAACCTACATGACTTATCACACGGCCAAGCTGTAATAGTGTACAGTAACGTGAAGAAAAATCCGAGCAGGACGGTTGATACGTGGAACCGCCTCCCAGCAGAAGCGGTAGAGGCCAACAATGAGTATCTGAATTAGCAACAAAAGGAAATAACCGTACCCGACTAGACGACTAATTAAGAAGACGTGTAACAGAAAGTACTTGAAGACCAAACGCAACAAATATACATAAACAGACCACGTGACCTGGGCACTTGTCCTAAATAACAAGCACCAATAATGAATAAGAGAGGGGGGCCAGCGAGAGTTCGGGGGGCCAGCCCTACTACCAGAAATACACAACAAATGTAACCTGCACATACAAGAACCAGCACAGAGAATACATAAGAACAAACCAGACCTATCCCATGGCCAAGCTGGATAGTGTTGAGTAACGTGAAGAAAATTCGAGGAGGACCGGTTGATACATGGAGGAGCCTGCCAGCAGAAGCGGCCGAGGGCAACAGACAGTTCCTCAATTAGCAATAACAGTGACAGAGGAAATCATGTGACCAACCTAAATAACTCACACTAATAGTGAACAAAGGGTTAATGAAAAAAGTGGTTAACTGGCAACCCTTATCTGACTCTAGCAACAGAAATTCCTCAAGCAGGGCCAGTTGATACATAGAACAGTCTACCAGCAGAAGCGGTAGGAGACCAACAGAGTAAACTAGTGAATGTAGCTTGTATGCTGATTGTTATCCACAAATTGTGTGTACATGAATTAATTGGAGTTAAGTATAATTTGAAAGTACTCTAACAACCAATGTAATTGACCAGCTGTAGCATACAACGAGTAACTCCAAGAACAATATAGCGAGCAACTGAAAATACACTTGGATAAGGAAATGAACCTCCATAAAAGTGTAGACATGGTAACATGAACTGAACAGTATAAAAGCATGAAGGAAAGAGAGCGTGCATAATGGTGTAGTGCAGGACTAGAGGTATCAACAGGTAGTAAAAGGGTTAACAGGCTTAGTAACGATTGAGTATGAGAAGTGCACCTGTGTGGCCGTGCATACATATAAACAATCTGAATCAAGAGAAGTACCCAGCCTAGCTCCACTGAACTGCTACCTTTAACCCCTTAAGGACCGGGCTCATTTTTCGTTTTGTACCCTGTGGGACCGAGGCTGTTTTAATACTTTTGTGGTGCTTGTGTTCAGCTGTAATTTTCTCCTCACCCATTTAGTGTACCCACATAAGTTATATATTGTTTTTTTCAGGACAAGATGGGCTTTCTTCAGATACCATTATTTTGTCAATCATATCATCTTATTTACTATAAAAAAAATAAAAAAAACATGGTGAAAAATTGAAAAAAAACACATTTTATGACTTATTTGAAAAATCTTTTACTCACCTAAAAAAGCAAGTAAAAAAACTAGCTAAATAGATTCTACTACTTGTCCTGAGTTTAGAAATACCCAATGTTTTTATGTTTTTTTGCTGTTTTTTGTAAGTTATAGGGCAATAAGTACAAGCAGCGTTTTATGATTTCCAAATCTTTTTTAACAAATCTGGTCAGTCTGCCTCCATCTCCTCTTTGGAATATCTTTGAAGCCGGTTAACTCAATTTAACCCATTCAAACCATATATTTTTGAAAACTAGACACCCCAGGGTATTCCAAATGCGGTTATTTTAACCCTTTCCATGCACCAATTATAGAACTACACTTTGTCAAACTTTGTAATAGTAATTTTTTTTATTTTTTTTTCACACAAATTGTACTTTAGTTATAGATATACAGGTTCTGGTATATGTCACTGTCAAACAACACCCCAATGTGTGTTCAGGAACATCTCCTGAGTGCAGTGATACCCGACATGCATGGGTTTGTCGGGTTGTTTGAGATTTAAAATGCCACATTTGGGAAGTGCGCTTTTTTTCTCCATTTTGGTCAGTCTGTACCTATGCCCTATCTTTGAGCTCGGCCACTCCAATTTACCCCATCAGCCATTTTTTTTATATATTAGACACCCCTTGGGTATTTGAAGTGCTTTTATTTTAACTCTTTGTTGAGATTTTTGAGAAATTTTAGCACTTGCTCAAAATAATAAACTTTATTTTTTTATTTTATTTTATTTTTTTAATACTTTTTTTATATTTTTTTTTTACACATTTTGCTGGTACTGGATGGTTCATCAAGTGACATTACTGCATAATTATTTTTAAATGTTAGCACATTTTTTTTTTTTTTTTTTTAATATTTTGCTAATCACATAGTGATTAGAAAGCTGGGTTCCATTGACTTGCTTGGTGGAATGCAGTACCTGTATTCAACCTGCAAGTGGAGCCAGAGTTCTCTAGAGGGTCAGGAGACCGTCTAGCGAACTCTTTCTTCTTTATTGTTTTTTTTCCCGGGCCGCCGCCATCTTGCTGATGGCGAAGATCACCGGCAGCTGCGGCTGTGATCGAGGCATTCCAGCGTCACCATTTAAGTTTAGGAGGCGATCGTTGATCGCCTCCTAAACGCTTTTAAAACGGGCGTCCGCCGCCATACAATGTATGGCGGCTGTTGACGCCCCGGGGAGGGGCCAGACATGGCCCCTGATGCCGATCTCGGCGTTACTGAAGGCCTCGACATCGAGGCATTACAGTAACGCCGTTTAAGCGAAGAAAGTGATCGTTGATCACTTTCTAAGCTTATTTAATTTTTTGACGGTTCAGGACCGTCAAAGGTCATTTAGTGACCTTCTTGTCATGACGGTCCTGAACCGTCAAAGGTCACGAAGGGGTTAACACAGATGTTGTAATTAGGTACTGTTAGTAAAAGAAACATATATAGATTACGAAGAAAGTGAAAACAGGCTTGGGAAGGTTTAGGATTGATTAACAGCACCTGTGCAGCACCCTGCATACACAAAGCAGTCTGTAGACAACAACAAAACCCCACATAGACCCCGTAAATGAGTTAATAAACGACCAAGCAAGCAACGAGACAATAAGTATAACCGGAAGGGGGGTGCCCCCTCTCGAATAACCCCGAAAAACCTGATTTGCAGGAGTCGTTTGGCTCCTGAAACGCAGACATGCCACACTGCCAATACTAGCTGAAAACTGCAACGTTCCTTCCTGAAGTTCCGTGACATCACTTCCTGTATAGCATCAGCCAACGTTAGGAGCTGTAACGTAGCTGTGGAAGGGAGAGGCGTTGGGTAAATAACCATAGCCCCTCCCACAACTACAGGCTAATATACATCAGCCTTCACATATAACAACGTTTTCTGATAAGAAATGTTATTAGAACAATTTGGTGTCCACCTTTACTCTGTCTTTTTATTTTAATTTTGTAAATTAACGGACTTTAAAATTCCTTAGATATATCACCCCTATAGCAGTCCATCACAACGTTGCTAAAGACTAATATACATGCGTTCTGTTAAATCAACAAATATTGCATAGTGTGAATATACTGTTAAAAAATAAAACAAATGTCAATATTGCAACAGTAACCAGTTTAATTCATTATTTTTAGTCTGAAAGAGAGTGTCTGCAAAGTATAGCAAACAGTGTTAAATTTAATGTAGAAATGACTAGACTGCCATCTAGAGGCGGTGATTACATCAGCTTAAAACAATCAAAATCATTGGATTTTATGGACAATTTTTTTTTTTTAAATCCAATAATTTATATAGAACATTGTTCATTTTGATTATTAAAAATTAGACTTAATTCATTTAAGGATCCATATGGTTTCAACACCTCCAGGCAAAGCCTTGCTGGATGGTGCCTCCAAAGTACCTTTATGGTCGCTTCTGTGGCAGACCCCATCGATTAGTGTGACGCTGCCAGCTCGATACACGTGGCAGCACACTGCAGAACTGTAAGAGCATATGTTGCGGCCACATAAGTTAGACGCCAATCTTACCATGCCCAATTTTAATTGCCGTTCTGTTCCTAGATATAAGTGCACGACTGACATTTATATTGGCGACAAGCTGTTACTGCTGGCAAATGTATAGATAACAGTAAGATTTATTAAGTAAGACCGTAAAGCGTAACTTGACACAAGTGTCGGTAGCAAAGTGAATGCATAACGTACGCACAACAGACACAATTTGTGGATGGGTGTGCTCTTAAATGTGCTGTGCCACACCGAGAGGGTCTCTTAAAATATCCTCAGATAAGTGTTACATCATGTAGAGAGAAGTAAAATAAACCAACTATTTAAATTTTCCCCATAATGCTCTGTCACTTACCTGCAACGTGCTACCGACCCTAATATACAGTGACAGGGAGTTATGATGTGTCACAGGAGTGATGGGTGAGAGGTGCGAAGTATTTTGAGTGATAAGTGTGAGGGAATGAGGTCCCTTTAAACTAGAAGACCTTAAAGGTAATGCCCCTTCGGTGATGTCTGGTCTGGTCTGGTCTGGTCTGCTTACCCATCTCTGATTAAAAGGCTCCACTGAAATGTTTCCAATGAGAAAGCACAGCAAAATGGTATGTTATTTTTAGAAGCCAGACAAAAACAACAAATTAATTTAAGATGTATACCAGAGTAGTGCATAATATAAGAATCAAGGAAAGTTGGGGAAAGTAACCATCTATGTGGGACAGCACTTACTATAAAGCAGTTATAGCCACAAAACCCAATATTCTTTCTTTTGCATAAAAATCTGTACTTTACAATTATTTTTCTGTCTTGGCATTAGCAGTACAGGACATAATCATATGCGGTTTCATTAAATATGGACAAGAAAAATCCAGATTGAACAAAGATAGAAAAAAAGGCTCTGGTCAACTAGAAAGAGTAAACTGCCACAAAGGGCTTAGAATGACTTTTAACATGACATTATATAATATAATAATAATAATAATAATTATATTATATATATATATATATATATATATATATATATATATATATCTGAGACAAACATTTCAACTAAATCAAATGCTTCCCTTAAAAAGAAACACACATAATGCTAAACGGTGACATACAAGAAACACCAATAGGGTGCAGATTGCCCTTTACATTTTGGATCAGAAAAGTGGAATGAAATCTATATTCCAGATTTAAAGTTTGAAGTTTTGCAGGACTAATCTAGTCAGACCACAAAATGTGCAGCTCTAATTACTGTGCATTTTCTACAGCACAAGAAAAAAAGCAAATAAAGGAACAAATGTGACAAATGTAACATTTAATTAGAGAAGAAAACACATTACGAACAATACATTCTAGCAGTTTGCTACCATTCACACAGGTCTCTTCCCTATATTACAACAATTGTGTCTCTTCATCTGTATCAAAAAATACAGTTAATATAATTAACCAAGCACTACTGAAAACAGACGGCAATCCTGGCAACACATACTCATTCTAGTCCACAAATTTTATCTAGTTTTGTAAATGGTTTGTGTTATCCACCCCTAGAATAGCGATTGCTCTGTTATTCAATTATTTCCTTTGGTACAACATTTCATTTTGGTTGTATGGCTTTACTTTTCTTCTTGGAGGGTGATTTGGCATCATCTAAAACCTTGGCTGAAGACATCTGGAGTGCTTTTCCCTTTGGTGTTCTGTATTTACCTTTCTGAGTATACAGCAAGTTCTTCTGGAAGAGCAGAGGGATATTACCCTGATAAAGGAAGAGGGCTAGGACCATCCCTGTAAAATATAAACATTCTTTAGTTAAAGGTTCTGGCCCCAAAACACTGCTAAATAGAATTATTACAAAAAAAATTGGATCCACATGGACATTAACTGACATTGCGTCTATCGTAAGGATGTTTACGTTTCCTCACGGTATTAGCCTCTACCAATATCTACCACCTTCTCTGTAAAGAAAGACTCATTTTATTAACATGTGGATAGAAGATACAAACGCAGACAGCTAGAGAAGAAGTACAAAACTTAACTGGAAAACAACAAATGCAATTACTGCCATTAAACCCAACACACAGCAACTATGAAGCACAGCTAGTGGTCGCCAAGCAGTTGTATGTTGTGAACACTACGTTACAGACAGAATCACAGGATGATTTCCTTGAATAGTATTAATGGCAAAGTCATCTCTGGATTATTTATGTCCCACTTCTGTTATTCAGTCTGCCAGTACCTGTCATCTTTTACTTTAATCGATTTGATTTTACTTACCAAGAAAAGCTCCACCCCAGTAGACCACAACATACTCCTGAAGGGTATTTCCAGAGCAATGAAACGTTACGGATAATGCCAGCATGGGGTTAAAGAAGGCACCTGTATATGGTCCACCTGAAAGAGTAAAATAAGAAGGTTGGCAAAGCAAGCAATGTATACTCTATACCAGCGGTTCTCAACCTGTGGGTTGCGACCCTTTGGGGGTCGAACGACCCTTTCACAGGGCTCGCCTAAGACCATCGGAAAACACATATTTCACAATATATTATTACATGATTTTATGGTTGGGGTCACCACAACATGAGGAACTGTATTAAAAGGTCGCGGCATTAGGAAGGTTGACAAACACTGCAATATACTCTACTTCAGAAAACTGGATTCCCTGCTGTTTCCAAAGTACCGATAACATTAACATGTGTCTTCTGCATCACCCATGCCCCATTACTAGCCATACTCAATCATCTACCATGCCAACCCTTGACTACAAACCAACACAACCTTTTCTTCCCCCTCCTTTGTCAATTTCAATGTCTTTGGTGTTGTCAAAACACAATCCTAATCTTGCTGCATAAAGCAAACAGCGGCATGAAGGATAAATTACTCTGAACATCACGTTCAAATACATTTTATTCTAGAATAATCCCAGATTATTTTATTTTCCATCTGTTAAAAATAAACATTTAGAGAAACTTTTACCAATGAGATGATGGCTTCTTACCTGCATACACCAGTAAGGTTACTGTGAGGGCTACAACCGGAACCCTGTACATCAGGCTTGTTCTTTGAAAGCGAAGGAGCACCAGGTGATAACAGAAAGCACACAGTCCTTCCACAAAAAAGCCCTGAGCAAGTGAAGTTAGAAGAGCAGAACTGCATTCCTGTGCCATCATGTTTTGGATCATGTGAAATTCTGTCAGTTCTAACGCCCAATAATGTTTGGTCAACACCTTGGCAGCTTCCATACCTATATATTGAGCCAACAGTTTCGCTACAGTATCTGTAACGGGGGCATCCCGCAGAAGAAGATCCTGAAGAGACACTCCTGAGTTGGCAGATGCCCCATCAAATGTAAATCCATGAGCCAGAAACAGCAGAAATAAGAGAGTCATAACTACATCAGAACCAAAACCACCACCCCACATCCCAATATCTGTTAACACCCGGAGCTCCAAGCAACAGGCACATAACTGGAAGGAGCTAGCCAGCTCACTCACAGTACACCTGTAAAGTCTGGAAGGAAGTAGTTTCTTGGCTGTCCATCGAAGAATGTGTGAAATGACTACTACAGAGACAAAATATGCCACCAAAATGTTTAAGCCAGCCATGCTGGAAGCAAATGGTTGTGAATATTAACACTAGACGTGTATACTCGTACCAGAGTCTAGGATAGGAAAACGTGGCCCAATCTGAGACCAGGCGTTTCAAGGAGCCATGTGGGAAAGACTGCAGGTGTGCACCACACACTAATTTTTCTACGTAATTGTAAACCAGTTAGTTGATCGGTTACTTTAGTTTTTGAACATGTGATGGGGAAACCAGTATACACATGTCAATCAATGGATTAATTTATAAAGTATAAGGAACTTGTAACCCATGAAACTCATATGCTTTGGCAAAAGATATACACTATATGGAAAAAGTATTGGGACACCTGGCCATTACACCAACAGGGATTTTGATTACATTGCATTCTGAATACATAGACATTATATGTAGTTAGTCTCCCCTTTGCAGCTATAACAGTTCCACTCTTCTGAGAAGGCTTTTTCCAAGATTTTGGGGTGTTTCTGTGGGAAATTTGCCCATTTATCCAGAAGAGCATTTGTGAGGTCAGCCACTAATGTTGGAGTAGAAGGCCTGGCTCGCAACCTCTGTTCCAGCCCATCCAAAAGGTGTTCGATGGGGTTAAAGTCAGGGCTATGTGCGGAAGTTCTTCCACACCAAACTCATCCAACCATGTCTTTACGGACCTTGCTCTGTGCACTGGGACGCAGTAATGCTGGAATAGAAAAGGACCTTCCCCAAACATTTCCCACAAAATTGTCCAAAATGTCTTAGTATGCCCCCATCAGCATACAGACATATGCAGGGTCTTTGGTGGTAAACAGACATTCATATGTCATGTGATAGGAATCTTTAGGATAATCAGAGATATTGACATCAATATTTCTTATCACATGTACTTCACCTTTGAAATTCCCTGATATTTTATGTTGTTTATTGCAGTATTCTCTGCTCATATTCATTTGTAAAGATGACCAATTGTTGACAGCATTCTTAAGGAATATGCATAACTACACCAGAGAATTAACCGATGAAATCTTTATTAACTATGCAGGGCTAATCTAGTTGTTCTTGAGGAAACACACTGGGGCTTGCCCTGCATAAAGCATAATTTAGACTGTTAAAACTCGCTCCCCCCTGCAGATTCAGCTAACATAGTAAACAAGGCTTACGCTCTATGAGGTCTAGGAGGTGTTTTTTTTTTTTTTTTTTGAGGTGTAGCTTAGGGGCAAGTTTTAGCCGCTGTTTTTAGTGAGTGTGGCAGCCCATGGTTAATAGGCGCCGACTCGGTTGTAGTTATTGGTTGCGATAGCTGTATTTTCCCAAATATGTGGTATTTCTTGCCTGTTTTACATGATCTGCCCACGGACTTTAACCTCTCGTAGCTCGGACACCATCAACCCGACCACAGCGCTCTTATGGCGATAACCCACAGGTGGTGGGGTACAGACAAGAGGGGTTTCGGAGAGGGAGCCTCCTGCATATTCCTGGTCGCTGGGACTGCCAGAAGAACGGAGATCGGCCTGCGCGGTTGTCGTACGCACGCCGGCTACCTCGTGGTCCATCCCGGGGGCAACTGAACTGTTGTCGCATGGGGTTCCTTCACGTTTTGAACAGGATACCCTCAGAACCCCGCGCTATCCACCGGCACCCCAGGATCGCTGCCGCTCCTTCGGGATCACCCCGAGAATGACGCCTAAAGTTATAGGGACATTGCGGGGCTTGGTGGCCTAAGCGTGGCGCTGGACTGTCTGGGCAGGGCGGGAAGATGTGGACATGATTTATAGTCTCTCACCTAACCTGTATATAAGCTTGTGTGTTTCACCAATAAAGTGTGTTCTTTCCTGTGACATTAGTCTTGTCTAATGCTTCAGGGACCCACTATATCAGCTATTGTCCTTGTCAGGATAATTACGCCCCGGCAAGCTGCAAAGCTAAACACACCGGACCAGTTCCTGTGCCCTTCCTCGCTAGTGTCAGCTAGTGCTAGAAGCAGTTGACCATTTCGTTCCTGGGAGGAAGCATCGGAGAACCGACGGGTGTACCCAGCGAGGGTACAGGTCGTGCCCATCACAGTGACTACATAATTGCAGAGTATTATAGCATGATATAAAACAGCGACCTGACATCACAGATCTCTTGATTCTTACTGTACAAGAGACCTTAGAGGTTCTGAAAGCTTGTGTGACTTTACAACTTTCTGTGATGGCCCAAAAAATGTTTAATTAATTTTTTTTTTTTAGTGCAGTTCCTACCTTTTCGTGAGCCAAGACAGAGAGAAACACTTCAACTAAAGGCTCAGTCTTCTTTCTTGCTGGTACAACTATATCCATTTGAAGTTTAACCAGGCTACTTTATGAACATAAATCTTAATGTTTCTTTTATTTCTGTGGGATACTACAGAGCTTTCTTAAAAATCGAATCAAAACGCCTGAGAAGAAACAAATACCTGCTTGTTCTTGAATTCCAAAAACACACATTAGTACACAATAAAAGGAAACACAAAAATGCTATTAAAATAAAACAAAAAGTTTATTCCAAGCCAAGACGACGCACACAAAATGATTCAGTAGTTATTGCCATAAAAATTAAATAAAAAAAAAAAAAAGATGGGATTAAATTAACAGGTGGGCAAAGGAAGAACTGCAGAAAATAGATCCACGAAGAAATATGAAACATCTGCATGCAAGAAGCTACATTGAGGCAGAGAAGTTGACCTGACAAAAAGGAGAAATAAAGTAAAGAAAGGATTTGTAGAAACCGTTAGATCTGGGCTGATTACAACAGAGAAATCCAGGCCGAGCGCTTAACCGCACACAGCCTACAAATGGAATTCCAGAAACTATGTGTGGTAATCAAAGCAGTGACATTTAATATTTCCGATGGGATGCGCTACTTCTATTCCTAAACTATATATTATATAGTTTGAAACGAAAAATCCCGCCGCTCCACTTCCACTCTAAAAGCACATTTCATGCCGTCACACAAGGAAACTCACTATTTTACGCTAATGCTTTCTGCTCAGAACAACTGACTGAATACACAACAGTCCTGTAACTATTTACACACATCTGAGGGTGAAAGGAAAGGGCTTTACGTAAATGGCCTTTCTAACCACTCACTCATACAGTAGTATTGGCCACAGCTGGTAACTGGCTAGTGCTGTCCAAATACAAGCATATCCCTGCAGGCTAAATAACGGGGGTTTATACAGCAACATTGCTTTAAGGAAATCATTTTATAAAGGTAGATTAACCCTTTTCCATCAGGGTCATTATACCACAGGCCACCAATACATACACAAGTTACTGCACCGATTTCTTAATGTTCTCAATGCAGAATCTTGTTCCACTCGATATGCCGGAAATCACCAGATCTCCATTCCTTAACATATCCCTGGTACTAAACGCTGACAAGTATAGACTCACAATACTGTTGAACAGAGGCAATAATGGTGTAAAAACGTTGACATCTTTATCCAGGCTTCCTAATCCAGGCTAGTCACAGAAAGTCACGATCCAAATTGGATATAAGATACGGATGCAAAGACCGAACTAATGACGCTAGTAATACCCACATCACAGCAAAGCAAATAAAACATTGGTTGGGGGACAGCAAGTGATAGCAAGTAGGAAATAAAGACAAGCATTGCATAACCTGTTGTGTTTTTGCCTCTGTACACAGACACGGTAATGGATAAAAATTAAGAATTCGCAGCAAATGCATGTAACCAATTAAGCAATCCGTACATCGTTTCTGCGGTGCCAGATCTAGATCATACTGACGCTACTGGCTTTTCTCAAAAAGGAGAAGAAAGTCACTAAGGGAGGGCACCGATAAACACTTTCAGTCCAGCTAAATCAAGTAACAATTTTGTGATATGTTTCATTTTTTTTTGCTGGGAAATTTGTACACAATAGCTACTGGATTGGCTAGATGTATCTGAAGAGGACTCGGGCACAGTTAGCTATGTAGAAGACAGGGACATACGGAAGACAGGTGATATATAAAAAGGAACTGGTATAAAACATGACACTTTTATTCCCTTTTGTCCAATATAAAAGGCAGCAACCGCTAATAGTGTAACTTACCAAGTGTGCAGGGCTGCCGAAAGTCACAGCACAGGGGGGCTTTTTGTTGGCAGAAGTTTGATGGCTTTACACAACTACGAAACTAGCAATAAATCAAAATATATCACTGCAGATTCATTTACCAATATTGTTAACCTTAGCCCTTCAAGCAGATAACTGGAGCTTAGCTGGTAGTCATACCGGTTATGGATCAAAACGTATTACAGAAATCCAGAATTAATACATACAAAGGCACTTACATTATGCAAGTTCTTGCTTGAACACTTAATGCTTTTTGGAAATAGGCAAGTATGCCAGCCCGTCTAATGAGGAAACCAGGAAAGTGCACCCCCCCCCCCAAAAGTATTTGGCACTACTTCCCTTCAAATGTCACAAAGGCACATGGACCAAAAAACAAAAATAGTTACACCAATGCCTTTAGAAAACAAAAATATTTAAGGGCACTTTTTAGAATACGATATGGGGATCATCTATGAGCATGAAACACTGTTCTCTCCATGGTCACAGCAAGATAGACCATTTTTTACATTTAATGAACTTAAAGTAGAACATAAGTAAAAGAGAAGGGAGAGAAGCCATTTAGATTGTGTGGAGACATGTGACTTTGGTCAACATATATCTTTCAATGAAACTTTAGCAGAGTAACCACTCTATTAAATTAAACCAGTTGATCAGAAAGGCAGAAGTAGACTTCTTGATTCTGCATTAAGAGTACAAAAGGTGACCTAAATATATATATATATATAAAAAGAAGACTTCTTCCCTGTATTTAAGATCTATTAGACTGAGGCACACCAAAAACAAGGAGAATACAAAGAGCCAGAGCAGAGAAATAACATTAAGGCTTCCCCACTGGCATGAAAGTTATTCAAGTATCAAGAGAAGGCCAGAAAACAAGAGCGATGCCCTTAAAGTGTAAAGAGAAGACAAAGTAATTTCCATAAGGCAGCCATGTCCCCAAAATCTTAGGGATATTGAAAAGGCCACACTTTTTCTTCCTCCAGGAGGGAAAATGCACAGCTTGGGGGTGCAGCTTCCATTTTCATTTAATGTCTAGGAATTTTATCCTCACAGCGATGAGAGAACGCAACATTTTCATCTGTTTCTTCACAGGATGCGGTTTTTCCTACCCTTGTCTCAGTTGCCCACGACCTGGGTAGGAGTGGCACTTTAGAATATGGAGGTGGTTAAAAGGGAAGTAGAGCGAGTGGCAGGAAGGCAATGGGTGAGAGGACTAGTAGGCAGGCTGTTAGCGGTTGCCTTTCATTGCTTCTTTTGCTGCCAGGATTAGAGGCGTCAGGCTGGAGAGTGGTTTTGCGAGTTTTAAGAACGGGTGCTGTAAGCAAAAGAAATACATTTGTCAAATAAAAAGGTGTAAGGGAACCAAAACCAAGTAGACTGTAATCCAACTTTACTGTTAAAAAGCATATAGGAGTTTAATTACTATTATATTGATTAACACCCCATAAACTCTCGTGACAATATATGTGCTCAGTATGAATACTGGCTTGAGAAACTGGTAAAAGCCCCATGTGCTGAATGGGGAGAAAATACTGTAAAAGCAAGCAGTTCCCAATTTCTAATGTCACGTCACATGGACAGCAGTTTTCCTTTCAACACAGGAATCTCATAGATAATACATTCTACAGTTTATTAAATTCTACATAGCTGCTTTTATAAGCCATTAACTACCATTAATAATAAAGGGCAGAAATTGAGGAAAACACATTTCTACCCACCTGAAGAAGTTCTCTAGCGGATCCTCTCTTTTCTACATCCATTTCCAGAGAGCGGTTCAGGAAATCCCGAAATATTGGCGACAGCTTTTCTGGATTCTGGAGTTCTGGGGTGCCGTTAGTAGCAATCAAATACAATGCCTAAAGGAAAAGAAACATACAGCATGGAGTTGTAAGATGAGAATAAGAGGAAGGTCGCTCAGTCCATGTGACTGCTACCTTCCATTACTTGTTTATCACTGCATCTGGCATACTATTTTCAAATACTATTAACTAGTTCCACAGGAATACAAACTGTACGACTCTAATTTACTTACCCTAAGCGGGTTTTCATTGAGGTAAGGTGGCTCTCCTTCCACCATCTCGATGGCCATGATACCAAGAGACCATATATCTACTTTAGGACCATATGCTTTCCTGGTTACTACCTCTGGAGCCATCCAGTATGGTGTCCCTACCATCGTACTGCGCTTGCTCTGCTCTGGGGTGATCTGAGCACAGAAGCCAAAGTCAGCTGTAGGAAAAATACCAAGAGGATTATTATTTACAGACTATTATTATTATTATTATTATCCTTTATTTATATAGCGCCAACAGTTTACGCAGCGCTTAATACAATACATAAATTCAAGGGATATGACAAGACAAGAATTGACAGACTAAGACAAACCGATACATTTGGTGGAGAGAGCCCTGCTCGCAAGCTTACAATCTAGAGGACTATTAACAAGGTTTCTGTTGGAAAAAGACCTGTATCAGCTTATTTCCTGCAATCAGTGTCTACAACACGTTAATATTTTATGCCATACACATTATAGGTGCAATTTTATGAAATATATTAAAATATTGCAGAAAGTAGTTGCCAGGTCTATGCCGATTATTAATTTACAACTAAACTGAAATAGAGAACGTAATGACATCTTATGTTCACATGTATAATACGCACAGCTTTGTAAGTGTCCAAAATAGGAAGACATAGTTAGCATTACATATCATATAGAAGTATACCTGTGGTTAAGCACTTAAAAACCACATAGACTTCATGGTAAGCACTTAGTGAAGTTATTTTTTTTTATTATTATTTTTTTTAAATTAAAAAGTCATTTAAAAAGACCCTTAAACACTCACTCAGTTTGACAGAACCATCCATTCCCAAAAGGACATTGTCACTCTTGATATCTCTGTGGATGACTTGGTTAGCATGAAGGAACTCCAGGGCTTGTAAGCACTGACCATGTGTATATAAAAAAAAAAACACAAAAAAAAACACAAAAAAAAAAAACATTAGACATAGTAACTTTTACAGAGAACCCAATACAAAATACAAATAAAACAATTTCATAAATCTAGGTTTAAACTGCTTGTCTCATGTTGATTTAGTACAGGGCAAAACCCACCTCTCTACACACAGCTGCTATTTGTGCTTCATCCATACAAGTTTCGGTTACCACATCTGTGAGGGAACCCCCTGCGAGATATTCCATGACAACAAACAGCTCATCGCCCACTAAGAAACTGCAGGGACAAAAAGTAAGAAAGACATAAAAAACAATAACTTCTATTGTAATGCAAGTTTCAGAGACATAAAGCTAACCAAAAAGCAAGAAATCTTTTGTAATCACATTCAGGTTTTTGAATTACATTAAAGTGTGGATTCTACTACTTGATTGCACCAATTCTTGTGTTTTCTGAAACACCACCATGATGATACAGCCCTGCCAGTAAGTTAAACAGCCATGGGATGCCGTTACATTGGGAGCAGAAGTGTTACAGAAACCAATGTATTAATGGAAAACCACAGTTTTGCCTTTGTACCTGTCTAAGAAGTTAACAATATTGGGGTTCTTCAGTTCCTTCATCACTAGGATCTCGTTGATTATGAGCTCTTTCTTGGGCTGCTTCTGGAGATTTATTTGCTTAATGGCCACCTAGAGATAAGAAAAGTAGAAAGTCTCACTACACAAGGAATATAGGTGTAAAATGTAACAATACAATATCTAAGAGCAGACAATCCAAGTCACAGGTTGGGGGGGGGGGGAGTGTACTTTAAGGAAGTTTTACCTTGCTGAAAGGGTGAAGCAGCCTCCCACCAGAAGTAGTAAATACAATGAGGGAACATGCACGGAACAGGCATAAGGCTAGACTAAATAAGACAATGCCAAGGACAGAATAGAGTTGCTAGAAGAATTACAATCACACAAAAGCATGACCATAGTAAATGGGCTGAACGAAATTGAGTTGTATGTTTCTATGTAAGCAGTCATGTATGTATGACAGACTAACAGCCTTACCTCTTGACCAGTTGCTACATCAATTGCAGTGAATACAGTACCAGAAGCACTGCAACAAAAAAAATAAAATAAAAAAAGAATCAATTATTGTAGTATAAAACATATGTATTTAGCGCAACACAACAGATGGTGGGGACCCCCCCATCCTAAGGAAGAATTTGTCTGAGTAAACCCTCTTTCACATTTGTAGTGTGCAAAAATCTTCACAGGGAAAATTCAGTATAGGTCAATGTGCTTGATATGAACGCTTTTACACAATGACGTATAGATGTCACTGTTTCTTGTATTACGAGCATGAAACACAGGCAATACACAATATTTTTTGTGTGACACTTACCCCTGTCCAATCTTTTCATATCTTGTGTATTTCTTCTTTGGGTCACCTATACTCACAATGGTGCCTAAAAAAATAAAATAAAAAATAATAAAAAAAAATAAATATATATATATATATATATATACATACATATATAGATATATATATACATACATACCTATACATATATATACACACACACATATATATAAATAAACTTTGTTTTTTAAATGGCAATATCCCATTACTTTTTTTCCTGCTCCAAGGTATAAACCTAAAACTGGCAGAAGAGAATTACTATAAGAGAATGAGGTAATATAAACCTTTTAGAAAACGTATTGTATGTATTGGGAATGGTGCAGATTAGTTAGCTAGTTAGGCGTTACACGTTTTTAAGTGTGGTTATAACTTACGGAGTCTCTCCATGATCTCTTCATCACTCATCTTTGTTTTCTTCTTCTGTCTGTCTGCACTCTTTGCTGCGCTGTCCGTATCACCAGCAGGGGGAGGTATCGGGTCAATCACAGAACGGGTATACATCTTTGAAACAAACACATAGTATCTTAAAAGACCGATGAAAACGCAAGCTACAAAATGACATCCATCCACAACTGCATTCATTTTTATTTGAATATTCTGACAAGCCACAGACTAAAGATTTACCAATGCCATTACAGCGATTTACACAAAGTGGGAAATCAAAATTTGCAAAGTTAATGACATACTATGCTTACTGTGTGTGCAGCAATGTATATTGTATGAAGTTGAAAAGTGGACATAGGATGCCAACAATGTACTTTGAGGACTTCCAATAGCAATCATTAAATTATGTAATGTAGCAGAGACGTCCATAAACTGCCAAGCCAATTGGTGGCCACCCCCTCTGCATAAATGCTGCATGTTTAAATGTAAATGTCAGAATTCAGAGGCTACTTCTGGAGAACAAGGCTCAGCTGGAAACAATGTAAGGATAAATCCCCCATCCAGAGTTGTAGCCCCCAAATGCAGTGGATCAGGGTGCAAATTGGGGTCTCCTACATTAGATAATTGTGTTATGGGGAAGGGGGGAGTGTTTACAGTGGGGAAAATCTCTTAACGTCATAGGGATTGATCAACAGGCAGCATGCTATCTTAGCCATATTAGGCTACCTGCTCCATGGACAGCAGTCATATTTTCAATTTCACTTCGTTTACTCTGCACATTACACATTTAAGGTACTAATTTTACAGCGATGGACCGTTCTGATATATATAACAAAGACTACCACCACATGCAATGTACATGTGCTCTTTCTGAGCCCGGTTTGCTAGCTATGTACAAAGATAACGCTCTTAAGAGTTAAACTAGGTATCTATGCCTTAAAAAGGCAAATGGAATCCCAGGGCCACGTGCCAGAGACATGTTAGACTTGCCCTACGAAAATGGAAACAGTGGCAGGGGAGTTCTTCAGATCTATTTGACCAATGCCATGTGCATGCCGGACCAAAGAATGATACTCTTACACACACACACCAAATCTGCATGTACTGTATAGTAGTACATGACAGATAAAAAGGGTCAAAACCAGAAAGTAGCCCACCGATTTTGTGTGTTCAGGTCGTGGTGCAATAATAGGGGGTGGAGCCTCGTCGTCGTCATCATCTGTTGCTGCTGCTGTTGTTTCCGAGCCTTTTGCATTTGGCTGCATAATAGTAATAGTACTATTAATAACAATAGTAAAATAATAAAAAAAAAAACATTCCAATATAAGTAATATACTCACAGCAGGTGACACGCCAGCAGGTATTCCATCTTTATCTTTAAAAGAAAAATGGATTATGTAAGAATGTACAATGCCAATTAGGATTCAGTATGAAAATTGAAATACTTATTTAAATAGTAATCACTATATTGAGGGTAGTGGTCCCAATACTTTAATTAAAAAGAAAATGTACAACTAGAAAATAAACTAACATGTTCAAAAGGTCACCAAAACTTAATGAGTAACAAAAATGATTAACTCCAAAATAGTCTAAGGATGACTACTGAAAAGTGGAAAAATTGTGTTAAGGGAACAATGCTCTTTGCCTTGTGGAGTTACCTGGGGCAGAGAAACTCAGGTATTTTTGCTTGGCCGTATCCTTTGAATCATAGAATTTGAGTACATCCAGTACAGCCTGCGGATTTTTCTTCTGTTCCAGCTTAGTGATGTTTGAGGTCTGCAGCAAACGTGCCCACTGTTCAGGCATGCCCTAAAGAAAAAAAACCAAAACAAAACGAAAAGAAAAGCTCACGCTTCATGACTTAGGGAATTATTTCTCTGTAACGCTCATGGGGAACAATACATTTAAGACTGTCTAGTCGACAGCTATATCGCTCATTAATTTTAATAAACAAAGAGTTAGAACACTGCATAATAAGAACTTTTATTAAAGTCAGCCAAATACTGAGTACTCTGTGAATTAAACGGAAAGAACTTGACAGCAGAGAAGAACGATTTGGCCCATTTCGTTTTCCTGATGTAGAGTCTTAGACCTTAATTGGTCATTCGTTTTATCCTAGATTCAGAATATCTGTATAGCTATCCCATGCATGTTTACATTGCCTTACTGTATTAACCACCATCAATTAGCCTCATGGGAGGCTATTCCATTTCACAAGAGTTGTGCTCTTTTTTTCTTCAATCAATTTATAGCTAATTAATTTGTGCAAACAACTCCTGGTGCTTAAATTCAGCCTACTGCATTAAAAAAAAAAAAAAAAAAAAAAAAAAGGCTAGGAGATGACCTTGAAGGCAAAGCCATGGTTCTTGGTAGTCAGGGGCATAACTAGAAACCACAGGGCCCTGGTGTGAAAATTCCTCCAAGCCCCCCCCCCAACTTTAGCTAGTCAGTGCCATCGCTGCCACCACAGAACTGGTCTGTACCTTCTTTGCCCTCCTTTCCAACATATATAAAAAACACACAAATTATACACACTCCATTTTACATAAATCCATCCCAAGAACCCCCAGGCGCTCCTGCAGCCTCGGTTTCATGTGACGTGACACCCGATACGCTTCTGTGCCCCCGTATTGGTTCAAAATAGTTGTGAAAGGGCCCCTCCGACCTGGATCAGTAAGGTTCAGGTAGGAAGGGCCCTTCCTAAACTATTTTGAACCGGTACGAGGAGACAAGGGGGTCGCAGTGGTCGCACCGGCCCCGTCGTAGCTGCGAGCCCTGTAGTTACACCAGTGTTGGTAGTGTATACACAAGCAGACTTTTTTCAAGCATTTAATATACAACCTTATTGTAACTTTATTAACTTTCATAGCTAATGTGAGCATTTCTGCTCTGAGAAGACATGAAGTATGAAGAGCATTCACAGAAAATCCATGACACTTACAGTAAATTCGCCGGTAACCGCATCGAAGCCCACATGGATGGTATGTTCAAAGTCTGACGGCGGGGAAATCTCTGGACGTTCCTTCTCTTTTTTCTTGCTTGCTGTCCAGAGGCAACAAAAAACATATTGATGTTTCCACACCAAAACACATACACTCTGGTAACCTACTTTGTATTTCTTTGACATAACAATGATATTACAACACAAGTCAGCAGAAGTGGTTGTCATACTGGATAGCCTCTGGATACATCCAAGACGAGGGGGGCACAACACATTTAATACAACATTCAGTACAGCAAGATAAAAATTTATGAACGGATCTACAGTATCCACAGATTATCATCAAAACAATCCCAGAATCTCCCTGCCTTAGCAACCAGACAAAGTAAAACCCGTTGCGGCTCTCACAGCTTATTTGAATATTTTACATTAAAGTCTACAGAGATACTTTGTAGCCTCTTGAGAAATAAAGTGGCCTCCCAAGTTTCAAACGGGTCAAAATAAATGAAACAGCAATGTATCTTACAGGCGCACTAAGCTAATGCGAATGAAATAAAAACATCAGTAAACTAAGCTCATCAAACTACAAAAAGGGACTGACATTTAGAGTTTAGTTTGTAAAGCGAACAGGCCTCACCTTTTGACTGAGTTGCTTACAAGCTTTACAAATCAAAAACACAGAACATTTCTGCCACGTGTTCTGCTAGCCCCAGTCAAAACAAATATTTTAAGTATTACCAAAACAATAGTAGCTGCAAACGTTTACAATTAGAATGTTAAATCAGGAAATTTAACTTTCTCAATGATATTCTTTAAAGGACAGTCACCAAGGGAATGTGGCACGTCAACCGTTTTATTACCGTGTTTCCCGTGATCTGACAGCCAGGGAAGGTCTGCGCGATGGTCGCAGACAACCCCCGCTGCCAACCGCACCTCCTGCCGGCTGCAGCGGAAGTTGTGTACGCGAATCGCGTAGAGCTCTACACGCTGCCCGGACTACGCACCGGGGACTCAGAAGCTCCGGTAAGTTTGGAGGAGGGAGGGGGTGTTAAATGGGGGGCATAAGGCATTTCTGGAGGCAGAGTGCTCTGTGAAATGCCTTTTAACCCCCTTAATGCCACTCTGCCTCCAGAAATGCCTTTTAACCCTCTATACACCACTCTGCCTCCTGAAATGCCTTATATCTCCCTATATGCCACTCTGCCCCATACTATGCCTTTTAACCCCTAAATGCCAGACTGGCATATTGGGGTATAAGGCAATTCTGGAGGCAGAGAGGCACATAGGGGGTCAAAAGGCATATCACGGGGCACAGTGGCATATAAGGCATTTCTGGGGCACAGTGGCAAGACTGGGGGCAGATGTGCATAACTGGTTGAAAAACCAGGGCAGGTTGAAAAAAAAAAAAAAGGAAATAAAAACGAAATATCTGTCTCAATCATAGCTTTTATTAAAACAAATTGTTCATAGTTTACATGAATTAACATTTACTGGTAAAACTTTTTTCCTATATGGTTGCCTTATATTCAGGCTTCCTTTTTTTTTTATAAATTAATATTCAGATTTTGGGGGGTCTTATAATCGAGCAAATTGGGTCATTTATAAGAAACACATAACTTGACAGCATATTCGGCCCATCTGGTCTGCTCATTTAATCAGTCCCTTGTCTTGGATCTAAGACGGCTTCATGCATGTTTAAACTCCCTACCGCTTCTGCTGGAAGAGCTCATCCCTTAGCAAAGAGCTACCATATCTTAATATTCAGAAAATGTCCAGTAATTATATATATGGATTTTATTGAATAACAGTGTACATAGTGTAAATATTTTTCTTTCCAGAGACACTACAGGAAAAACATCTCACCTTTCTCTGTGCCAGAAAACATGGATATGATTTTATTGCGGGGTTTCCGTTCTTCAGGTATCAGAGGAAGAGGTTTCAAACTGTGATTGCTAGACAGAGGGTCTTTAGTCCCCGAGCTGAAGATTGTGCTGCTCATACGTACTGGAGGAGCTGGTGGTTTATCCTCAAGCTCCCCGTTATCAGACATGCTTCCTGCAATCAGTCAGACCTAGAAAAGATGTAAAGAATTACCCAACTTAAACCCAATGATGTAATTATGGGTACAAAAATATAGATAATGCAGGTGATCGGTAGGGTTTGTAAAACAGGTCAATCAGAAAACCAGTCCATCAACAGTGAAACACACGTAGATACCATATAGAAACAGTACATGATGGGAGATGGTGATAACACAAGTATGGGAAGGTTAACTTTAGGTTATATCACTTGTATTTGACGAAGCACGAGAGGAAAATACCCATGAAGAAGTCCAGAAGGATGATACGGGGCAGAGGAACCTGGACGGATGGTTTCTTGCATTCACTTTTATCTAGTTTATTGTAGGCGTCTCTCTTTTGTCTTTGGCATGGATCCCTAACACTTGTTAATTAACATTGTATGGAATACGGATGACTGCTAATGCCCAGTTGTTTAGCTCGTACAAGCATCAAGCCCATTGTTTTTTGTTTCACACTATATGGTTTCTTTCAGCATGGGCATTGCATTTGCTACATATTACTGGAATTGCTCTCCAAAATACAGTTAAGAACCAAATGCCATGGGATTCTTAGTAGCCCAAATAGTCACTATCTAGCCCTGTTAAAGTCTTGCCCTTTTGAATGTTTTATTTCATACTTGAAATTGGAAGGAATGACATGCAATAAAGTTATTCGCTAAAGCAGAAGAGCCACATTTCAACTCCTCAATATCTTAATGCATTTTGGAGGCCCTAAGCTCAGCGCTAGATTGAGCTGGTCCTGCATTAAAGTCATTGAGGTGACTCAAGAAATCCCACTGATTTAATTATACATTACACAGGGATGGGGAGCCCGTCCTAGTGATTTAGTGAAATCAGAGAACTGAAATTGAAATTCACTTGCAAACAATCTTTATATTGTAAGCTCATTTGAGCCGGATCCTCCTCACCTGTTATATATATATATATATATATCTTCTACAAGTGTGTTCTTTGGTTATTAAAAGCATTTCAATCATTACTAAATATCAAAGTTTCAGTAATAAATTAAAATAGGAAAATATAATTTAAAAAATACCCTGTAAAAATGTCGATAATGTGCATGCTTTATACAAAGTGTTTGCAAGTATTGTGAAAGCCAGATGGGTTTCAGGGATACGGATCAGGAATCTTCAGCAGGTGAATAATCTTTTAATAACAGTTCAGCTATTTTTGTCTCGGCCGGCCTCATATAACCAGCCTGCCAGTTATCCCATGACTGCCCCTACCGAACAGTAGCCATGCGCAGGACTATTTAAAGAAGTTCCCTACTAAACGAATAAAGTATACAGGACAGAAAGCATCAATTTATACAGTGCCAACAATTTACGCAGCGCTTCTTACAGCGCATACATTCAAAGCGTATGAGAAAACTAGAACGCGCAGACTGAGACAAACCGATATATTTGATGAACTGCTCACAAGCTTAAGTTTAAGAAAAGATACCACATAGGTACTCTATCAACTTTTTATCAAAATGTCCAATACAGCAGCATCTCACATTGTTCGTAAGGTGCCGTTAAAGTGAGAAGGTGAACGGAATGCTCTGTATAGTGTTGATGAACGGCATGTATAATTAGTTGTAAACATGAATATCTTGGGTTCTATCCTACCTCTCCATATGCAATACATTTTATTATACCGGCAAAGTTATTTTTAAAAGGTTTCAGATGCGAACATCTATCGGGAGGAGAGGATAGAGACACGCAGGAGGAGGCACCCTGCATACACCCAGGAGGAGCATACCCGTGGCGTTATATTCAGTACAATGCTTTGGACACCGATTTTGTTGCAATTTCCGGGAGAATTAGCGAGTGGGATGAGTGAAAATGTTCAGATTTCAGTGTTAAAAATATACAAATTTGGGGACTGTACTGGTCTTAATTTTTAAACACGTGATAAAGTCTATTCCGCTTTCGCAGTATTTGAATACGGTCTTAATGGGGCAGCCCAGCCATCATATGCATTACGTGGTCTCCCCTATGCAAATTCTGCAAAATCCTCCCATATTCATTTGTTCACCCCCAGAAACCGGGTGCCAGTCAGCTCCACCTCGATCACAGAGAAGGAGGAGGTGTGTGTGTGTGTGTCTAACTAAATAGCCATATTCTATAAACATGTGGTCCTAAAAGCTGGGATCATACACACATAAGGACATATACTAGTATATTTAGATATAATGTATATTATACATAGACTAATATATTTCTAATTCTGAAATATTCCTCCATAGTTGACAAAATGAGTCAGCATGAGAAAGCAGTACAAATGCGTACAAGCCTGTCCTTTAAAGCAAACACCAATATGACATAACCGACAAGAAGTAGAGATCTGCTATGGCAGGTATTTTGTCTCTCTGTAGAATGAAGGCCTTGTAAGAGTCACCTCTTCAGCAGCCAGCGCATCGACCACATACCTCGTCTATTACACATTGACTTATGGGAAATGAGTAAGAGCAGGTTGTTGAGAGTGGCATTAAGCACTTAAATGATACAAGATTAGAATAGGACATACACACACACACACACACACACAACTAGCTACGTGTCTTTGCAATTGTAAAATGTTATAAACACAAGGCGTTAATCACAGAGGTGTCCGTACACTGAGCCTTTTAGCAAATTTGCTTATCACTCAATGCTGCCAAAATATGCATAGTAAAGAGACTGCTTAGTGCCCCGTGAGCGAAACATACATGAGCAAACAGAAGGTTCGATAACACGGGGACACACAAAACAAGTCTTCACAGCTACATCAGACTATAGTATTTCCTGTCAGCAAGAGGTTAATGAGGCCTGCAGCCCGCATGTCAATGATTTCAACCAGGGAGAAAACACCCATTGTTCTCCACGGCTGTTTATTCAGCAGAGCGAGGCACCTGCGGCACGGGCTGCGTGGGCCAGTCGCTGCCCTCTCTAGGAAATCAAAAGGAAAATAAACAGAGGGAGAAATATCAAATACCAATAAACCAGCATTTTAAACCAATTCCCCATCAGGTAACCTCTAGTAACCAGTTTTTCCCACAGATCTTTCCTAATAGGCATCTGTCTAGCGTTACCATTTCCTACAAAATGTTACAAACTTTTTGGACAAGCACTGTGTATACCCACAGATGTCCCACGATTCCTAGGAATCAGAAGAACCGTAGCATGCTATTCTTTAAAAGCGGCAGAGCTTCCAAACACTGCAGGTCACCGGTTCAGAGGATCGTTCTGTGAGTTCTGCTTGGCTTTTGCAGTTGCATTTAGCTTGGACACACAAGCGAATCCTGAGCTGGGGCGAATCTCCTAAGTGACATCTCTAAGTGAGGAGTTACAAGCAAAGAAGGAGAGTATATTCATTACTATTGCAAGGGGGAGCACTGTGTTTGTTTGTGTTGTGTTCAGTGTAAAGTTTTGTTGAAAAAAAGCAAAAAAAAGGGTAAGGGCTATTTCAGGTGTGTTGCTAATTAAGTAACCTTCTCTGTGAGTTCTGCTTGGCTTTTGCAGTTGCATTTAGCTTGGACACACAAGCGAATCCTGAGCTGGGGCGAATCTCCTAAGTGACATCTCTAAGTGAGGAGTTACAAGCAAAGAAGGAGTTAAAAAGCAAGAAGGAGGGTAAAGTATAAATCCTTGTGATTGCATATAATATATTTATATATATTTTGCGCCTTACTGTCTGTTTTTGCCAGTTATTGGAGCTATCCCCATTGCCAAGATGTCCTCCATGTTTGACAATGCGGTCAGGTGTACATCTTGCTCAATGTATGCAATCCTTGAGCAGCGCTTCGAGGGTGCATATTGCTGTGCGAGATGTGTGCGGGTTGCTCATTTGGAAGCACAAATCCTGAGTCTAGAGGAGCAACTGGCAACACTGAGATCTATTGACAACTTGGAGAGGAGTCTGCTGCTCACTGAGCAAGCTCTCTCGCAGGTAGAGGTGGGGGAGGATAGTGGGATGGAGGTACAGGACAGTCAGGCAGCTAGCTGGGTTACAGTTAGAAGGCGGGGTAGGGGGAAAAGCGCCAGGGAGGCTAGTCCTGATCTAGCACACCCCAACAAGTTTGCCCGGTTGGCAGATGAGGGGGATGTTAGTTCAGAGTTAGCAGTACTGCAGCAAGTCACTGCCTCTGACCACCAGAGGGGTGTCTGCTCCAGTAAGGAGGGAAGGAGGAGCGCAGGGCAGGCCAGACAGGTGCTGGTAGTGGGGGACTCAATTATTAGGGGGACAGACAGGGCGATCTGTCACAAAGACCGGGATCGCCGAACAGTGTGTTGTCTGCCTGGCGCTCGAGTTCGGCACATCGCGGATCGGGTTGACAGATTACTGGGAGGGGCTGGAGAAGACCCAGCAGTCATGGTGCACATTGGCACCAATGACAAAGTGAGAGGGAGGCGGAGTGTCCTTAAAAATGATTTCAGGGACTTAGGTAGCAAGCTTAAGGCAAGGACCTCCAAGGTAGTATTTTCTGAAATATTACCTGTACCACGTGCCACACCAGAGAGGCAGCGGGAGATTAGGGAGCTAAACAAGTGGCTCAGAAGCTGGTGTAGGAAGGAGGGGTTTGGGTTCATGGAGAACTGGGCCGACTTCTCTGTCGGATACAGGCTCTACGGTAGGGACGGGCTGCACCTCAATGGGGAGGGTGCAGCTGTGCTTGGGGAGAAGATGGTCAGAAGGGTGGAGGAGTGTTTAAACTAGGGAAAGGGGGGGAGGGAAACTACAATATAGAAGGGGAAGATAGTGTAGATAGAGAGCTGGGGCTTATAAATGTACCTGGGGGTGGAGCAGAGGGAGGGGTTAGAATAGTTAATAGGGATAGGCTTCATAGGGAAAAAAAACCATACACCTCTAAATTGTATGCTTACTAATGCCAGAAGTCTGACCAATAAAACTGACGAACTGGAGTTAATAATGTCTGAAGAAAATTATGACATAGTGGGTATAACAGAGACATGGTTGGATGATAGCTATGACTGGGCGGTTAACATACAGGGGTATAGTCTATTCAGGAAGGATCGGAAAAAACGAAAAGGGGGAGGAGTTTGCCTTTATGTAAAGTCCAGCCTAAAGGCCACACTGCGGGAGAATATATGTGAGGGAAATGATAATGTGGAGTCATTATGGGTAGAAATATATGGAAAGAAAAATAATAAAATACTGATCGGGGTTTGCTATAAGCCACCAAATATAATGGAAGCAGCAGAAGATCAATTATTAAAGCAAATAAACAAGGCAGCTAATCACAATGAGGTGGTTATTATGGGGGACTTTAACTATCCCGACATAAACTGGGAAACCGAGACCTGTGAATCTCATAAAGGAAACCGGTTTCTGACTATAAGTAAGGATAATTATCTGTCCCAAATGGTACAGGACCCGACCAGAGGGGGCGCCCTACTGGACTTAATATTAACCAACAGACCTGACAGAGTAACTAATGTGCAGGTCAGGGGACATCTAGGAAATAGTGATCACAATATGATGCATTATAACTTGTCCTTCAATAAGGGAACTCTTAGAGGAGCCACAAGAACTATGCACTTTAGGAGGGCAAAGTTTGATCAACTAAGAGAAGCCCTTAACACTGTAAATTGGGAAAATGTCCTCAAAAACAAGAGTACAGACGCTCAATGGGAGATTTTTAAGAATATCTTAAATTCTCACTGTGAAAGGTACATACCGTATGGGAATAAAAGAGTCAGGAACAAGAGAAAACCAATGTGGATAAATAAAAACGTAAAGGGGGCAATAAATGGCAAAAAAAAGGCATTTAAGCTACTAAAACAGGAAGGCAGTGAGGAAGCACTAAAAAGCTATCGGGAAAAAAATAAAATATGTAAAAATCAGATAAAAGCAGCAAAATTGGAGACAGAAAGACTCATTGCCAAAGAGAGTAAAACAAACCCCAAAATGTTCTTTAACTATATAAATAGTAAAAAGGTTAACAATGAAAGCGTTGGCCCCTTAAAAAGTAATGAGGGAGAAGTTATAGACGGGGATCAGGAAAAAGCTAATCTATTAAATATATTCTTCTCTGCTGTATTCACAGAGGAAAATGAAATGCCAGGTAATATACAGCAGGATGAGATAAATGCCCCAGTACATGTCGCCTGTCTAACCCAGGAAGAAGTGCAGTGCCGCCTAAAAAAAATCAAAATAGACAAATCACCAGGTCCAGATGGCATTCACCCCCGCGTTCTAAGGGAGTTAAGTAATGTAATAGACAGACCCCTATTTCTAATATTCAAGGACTCTATAGTGACAGGGTCTGTTCCCCAGGACTGGCGCATAGCAAATGTTGTGCCAATATTCAAAAAGGGGACAAAAAGTGACCCGGGGAATTATAGGCCTGTTAGTTTAACTTCTGTTGTGTGTAAACTGTTTGAGGGTTTCCTAAGAGATGCTATTTTGGAGTATCTCAATGAAAATAAGTGTATGACTCCATATCAGCATGGGTTTACAAGGGATCGGTCCTGTCAAACTAACCTGATCAGCTTTTATGAGGAGGTGAGCTCAAGACTGGATCGGGGTGAATCGCTGGATGTCGTATATCTTGATTTTTCCAAAGCATTTGATACGGTGCCACATAAAAGGCTGGTACATAAAATGAGAATGCTTGGGCTGGGGGAGAATGTGTGTATGTGGGTAAGTAACTGGCTCAGTGATAGGAAACAGAGGGTGGTTATTAATCGTACATACTCTGAGTGGGTGACTGTTGCTAGTGGGGTACCACAGGGGTCAGTTTTGGGTCCTATTCTTTTTAATATATTTATTAATGACCTTGTAGAGGGATTGTATAGTAAAGTATCAATCTTTGCAGACGATACTAAGCTCTGTAACGTGGTTAACACAATAGAGGACAGCGCACGATTACAAATGGATCTGCATAGGTTGGAGGCTTGGGCTGGGATGTGGCAGATGAGGTTCAACACAGATAAATGTAAGGTTATGCACATGGGGAAGAAAAATCCAGGCTGGGAATATGTATTAAATGGGAAAACACTGGGGACGACTGACATGGAAAAGGACTTAGGAGTTTTAGTTAACAGTAAATTTACCTGTAGCGACCAGTGTCAGGCAGCTGCTGCTAAGGCAAATAAAATCATGGGGTGCATCAAAAGGGGCATAGATGCCCACGACAAGGAAATAATTCTACCCCTGTACAAGTCACTAGTCAGACCACACATGGAATACTGTGTACAGTACTGGGCACCAGTGTACAAGAAAGATATAGTGGAGCTGGAGAGGGTTCAAAGACGGGCAACCAGAGTAATAAGGGGAATGGGAGGACTACAGTACCCAGAAAGATTATCAGAATTGGGGTTATTTAGTTTGGAAAAAAGACGGCTTAGGGGGGACTTAATAACTTTGTATAAATATATAAGGGGACAGTACAGAGATCACTCCCAGGACCTATTTATACCCAGGACTGTATCTATAACAAGGGGACATCCTCTACGGCTGGAGGAAAGAAGGTTTCTACATCAGCACAGACGGGGGTTCTTTACAGTAAGAGCGGTGAGATTATGGAAATCTCTGCCAGAGGAAGTGGTGATGGTAAACTCAATAAAAGAGTTCAAAAGGAGCCTGGACGTGTTTCTTGAAAGCAATAATATTACAAGTTATGGATATTAGATTAATAGGGACAGAACGTTGATCCAGGGATTTATTCTGATTGCCATATTTGGAGTCGGGAAGGAATTTTCCCCCTGGTATGGGGCAATTGGCATCTGCTTCATAAGGGTTTTTTGCCTTCCTCTGGATCAACACAGTAGGGACACAATATGTATATAGGTTGAACTTGATGGACTTTGGTCTTTTTTCAACCTTATGAACTATGTTACTATGTTACTATGTTCCTTGTTCTGGTGGCTGCACACAAGCACAGCTTCTGATAAAATGCTCCGACTGACAATGTCTCGGGCAGGAGCGGACGTCTGACAAACGCAGCCGTACAAAAAGCTTTTACATTGTTTGCTATTGCTGGGTGTTACTTAATTCCCAGCGTCGGGAGTACGTCTCAGCTTTAACATAAATCAAACTCTCACTTTTAGGCTTCGCTTTCTTAACCCGGCACTTTTAAAAGCAAAACTAGCAAATGTAGAGCAGCCAAAATGACTTTTCTCACAAAACATAACTCCATTTCCTCTTAAACTGGGATCAACCAAGGGAACATGGCTTACATATTGCTGAATAACAGTAATAAAGCGGCATGACGGACCTTTAAGGTCTCTTCCCGGTCTTGAGCGCCTCTGCCTTCTTGGTTGCCAATGAAACTATAGCATTGTAGACCCCTTGTGAAGGTGATCTCTGATGGAACAGCCATGCTGTTCATTATACTGCATGGTTTCTGCGCCAAGCAATTTCTTTTCTGATGAGCACATTGACAATTCCTTTTTAACTTCTAAGCGTTTAGCTACAGCTCGCCATTTAGAAGATATATTGCCAGATGTGGGTTGTGATAGCATTGGGGGGGTAAAAAGAGCAAGGCTTTATTTAAGGTCTTAAATTACAAGTGCATAGAGATTTACCCGCAGCATGAATGGTTCTACAATAGGAAATCCTGGACGGAACTTCCCTTTATATACACATTCTTACTCCTGTGGAACATTGTATCCTTTTTCCTGTCATGTCGAAGTTACCGTATCTTAGGCTTGCTAGGAGGTTTTAATTGATTTAGACTAAAACGCAGGTAAAAAGATTTATGACCTCAACAAGTGTAAAGGAATGGGGGGAGGCAGTTGAAGCAGAGAGTGGGGGGGTGAGATGTTGTTTCATAAGGAATATCAACAGGAGGAATAAGCCGGAGAGTTCTCTCCCTTTTTTTGGGCCCTGTGTATTGATACCTGGAATAGAACATAAGAGGCAAACAAAATTAATGGAAGCTCTGAGGGGTGCATAAAGCGATTTAAAAAAGGTTGTGATAGCGGGGAGGAAGCAGTCAGCCCATCCAGTGTTCCCTATGTAAATAATATGGCTACTGTCAAACCAGTACCTTAATATACATGCTACAAAAACAGGTGTGTGTGTGTGTGTGTGTGTGGGGGGGGATATAACAGTTACCAGGAGATATTAGCTGCCACCCTGCTCTGTGGTCTGACAATTCTGGTCACACAGTAGATGCTTGAAGGAGGCGATCAGTGTCAGGAAAGCTATCCAATTGAAGTCAATAACAGCGGGTATGGTGGCCTTAACAGATCCCTGCCTGTGGCGTTCACAGATCCTGCACTGGAGCTAACCAGAGGCGAGTATATCTCATTCATGGAGGAGTGTCACATCTCCTGCACAGCAACTGGCTGGGGTGTGCAATGGAGAAAACGTATATGGGGGGGGGGGGGGGGAGATTATGACCATGTAGTCATTATATACAGTAAAGTGAATATGACGGCTGGAGTACCCATTTAAAGTTTGGGTCTTCACAGCATGGCAGGCTGATGAGCAATGAGCTGTTTTTACTTATTACAGGTAGTATGATAAGGCATTGGGGTGTTTGGTAGATTGGACAAAGATAATTATATATTTATACTATTTATAGCAGCATTATTAAACACTCCGCATCTACCAGACAAGCCAGAAGGCTTGTTTTTTCCTCAGAAATCTCATGGTGCTGCCACAACCACAATGGATTCTGGGTAGGCGCATGGAAATAAGGTCAAACGATCACCTTTTGCCTCTATATCCACTTTATACATAGATCCCTTGAAAGTAATTGCCCGCTGTACAAGACAGCCTTCAGACAAAACTTGGGTAAGAGGTGCAGTAGCCAGATCACCACTCATGGACAGCTGTTTCGCCCTCAATGGGACTCGTCAGCATGAGGTTGTGATACTGGCTTACTATTCGAGGCTTGGGGAAGCACAAGAAACACGGTGGGTAAAGTTATGGTGGGTAAAGTTATGGTGGGTAAAGTTATGGTGGGTAAAGTTATGGTGGGTAAAGTTATGGTGGGTAAAGTTATGGTGGGTAAAGTTATGGTGGGTAAAGTTATGGTGGGTAAAGTTATGGTGGGTAAAGTTATGGTGGGTAAAGTTATGGTGGGTAAAGTTATGGTGGGTAAAGTTATGGTGGGTAAAGTTATGGTGGGTAAAGTTATGGTGGGTAAAGTTATGGTGGGTAAAGTTATGGTGGGTAAAGTTATGGTGGGTAAAGTTATGGTGGGTAAAGTTATGGTGGGTAAAGTTATGGTGGGTAAAGTTATGGTGGGTAAAGTTATGGTGGGTAAAGTTATGGTGGGTAAAGTTATGGTGGGTAAAGTTATGGTGGGTAAAGTTATGGTGGGTAAAGTTATGGTGGGTAAAGTTATGGTGGGTAAAGTTATGGTGGGTAAAGTTATGGTGGGTAAAGTTATGGTGGGTAAAGTTATGGTGGGTAAAGTTATGGTGGGTAAAGTTATGGTGGGTAAAGCTATGGTGGGTAAAGCTATGGTGGGTAAAGCTATGGTGGGTAAAGCTATGGTGGGTAAAGCTATGGTGGGTAAAGCTATGGTGGGTAAAGCTATGGTGGGTAAAGCTATGGTGGGTAAAGCTATGGTGGGTAAAGCTATGGTGGGTAAAGCTATGGTGGGTAAAGGTGATAGAAAACCCTTCCACCTAAAATTAAGGGAAAGTTGAAGCATTATTATCACTCATCTACAGACACCAGACAAGCCAGAAGGCCTGTTTTTTCCCCCAGAAATCCCATTGTGCTGCCACAACCACAAAAAATTCTGGGTAGGCAAATAAGGTCAACAATGTATAGTTCTGGGTTTTTGTTTTTTTTTTAACAATAAATTCGGAATCCTATTTTCAATCGGAAGCTAGCAATAAAAACACTAGAGCTAGAAGCAGAGTAATAATGGAACATGAAAATCAATGAGGTCCGAGCTAGTTAACAGATCCCAGATTTCTGCAAATGCTGTTGAATGCAGCTATAGTGCCCTCCACTAATATTAACACCCTTGGTAAATATGAGCACAGAAAGAAACTTGTCTTCATTGCTTAACCCTTATTTTTTAAATATACACATGTACATCTTTCTTTGCCAAAATAACAGCTCTGAGTCTGCTACTATGCCCGATGAGGTTGGAGAATGCATGACAAGGGATCCGAGTCCATCCCTCCATACAGAATCTCTCCAGATTCTTCAAAGTTTGAGGTCGACGCTGAATGTTCCTCTTCAGTTCACCCACAGGTTTTCTATAGGGTTCAGGTCTTCTGGCCGAGGAGACCCCCAAAATATTAAAGAGCGACCCTACATTTAACCATGGGCATAAGGTACTTTTTTATTTTTATACATCTCTGTATGCTAAACCCACCTCTGGTATTTATTGCCAAAAAAGCTCTTTTTTGGTTTCTTCTGACCATAGAACCAGATCCCATTTGAAGTTCCAGTGGTGTCTGGGAAAATTAAGCCCTTCCAAACAACTTGCGGCGGGTTAAAGACCATTTTTCACAGCAGTCTCTGCTCCTATTTACCAAGTGTACTATTAGTAGAGGGCACTGTAGATGCTTCATGCAGTACATCAACATTTAAAATAAATGAAACATCGTACTGGGAAGAGAAAAAAAAAAAGTGTATGACTGTAGTACTCCTTTAACTGCAAAGTCCCACTAAAATTAATCTGGCAAGGTCTTTCCTTTGCAATGAACATGAAGTATAAGCATTGTGTCCACTAAAACCCATCAGTTGTTTGCTTCAAGTTCTCTTCAATTTTGCAGTCAGCACAGACAGGGGAGGAAAAACATGAGCTTAAAGTATTGTTCTCTAAAACCCTTTTTAAAATAAACGCATGCATGGTCTCTCAAAGAGACTCCAAAGTCTATTTTTTTAGATCATTACCTGGCAACCCTCCACTAACACATGTACACATAGATGAAGGTCCAGGGGATTGTGCATGCAATCAGGCAGAAAACATTAAGGAACAGTGAACATCCCATTTAATGTTTAGCATAATTACAGGACAAGCAAAATTCATGTTTTTTGTTTGGTTTTTTTTTTAAAAGTCTTAATTCAGCAAGCGATAAAGTAAAAAAAAAAAAAAAAAAAAATAAAAATAAAAAAACCACCTCCCACGACTAGCTTAGAAGCAGCAAGTTGTATTAAATTCTGCAGGATATATAAACATATCATGGACATAATATTAGAATCAGGGATTCTGGAGGCAGAAAAAAAAAATTTGTGGTAGTCATTGCCTCCTAACATTTTACTATTGACATAACTGATAACTTTGAAGCTTTATCTTCACGAATATGTTCCACCCTAGAATTCAACACAAGTCTTAAGTCAAGGTATCAGAAGTCATAATTCACACCATGACAACAGGATGTACGGCTCAGGCCAAAGTTTTGGTAGGTTTAAAAACTAGGGGGGGGGGGGGGGGGGGAACATACAAAGATACTTGTTCACACAATTAAACCAAAACGGGAAGCAAAGTGTGTGTGTAATGTATTTCAATATGCTTTCCAGGTAACATATTATAATTGGGAAAAATAATCAACGTGTGTATAGGAACTTACACAGATCCTAGCATGAAAGTCGCACTGTGTAAATACAGCAACAACCTAGCGTGGAATGTCGTATCAACTTCCACACCGCTCCACATTCAAAAATCACAAAGCAGATGAAGAAAAAAAAAATCTGTGCCTGCAGGCAACTTCAGATCGTAGAGGCAGGTGGAGTTCACAGCAGAATGTGAACGACGAGCACAAACAAGCCTCAAATTGCAGAGTTCAGTTTAAAATCAACATATACATAGCTGCTGTCTCTTCACACAGACTACAGGGGTATCTATGTAGCCCCTCACCCACCTATCAAGATATTTATCGGATGTACTAAAAGCTTGATTACTGTTTAAGTTAATTTCCTTTAGTTTGTTCCTTCCATACCATCCACAACAAGCATACTAAAGTATTAACCTACGCAAACACCACTTCTGAGACAAACATTTTTAATAAAGGCTGTGTAAGGTATTAAAGACCAATTTGGTCATGGAAACGATAACGCACAAGGCGCACTGCCCAAACAAAGCCAAGTCAGTAGAAAACAACCTGACTTGCCAATAAGGGGAGGAGGTTGAGGGCATGAGGATTGTAATCTTTTAAGAGTTAAACATTATATGGTTTATTTTGACAGATCACGACTTTTTTTTTTGTCTAAAATGGATAAAAACAGAACGGAATAAGTCAGCTAAAACAACGTAGGTGGTATGTTGTGTCACTATGTTTTAGAGTGACGGGAGATAGTGCCAAGTAGTTTGGAATAAGCAGCTATACACACAACCAATATTAACATAGAACCCAGGACGCCTGACACGGAAATGATCGCTTACTAGCAAGAAGAACACGCTTTCATTCAGATGTTCCACGCCGCTTACATCATACATTACGCAAAATTATTGGCAAGTACTTGCTTTATATTTTCTGATCCATCAAGACATCGCAGCTCTCGTCAGCATCCACTCAATTATTTGCAGGTAGTGGCAGCGAATGCAAAGAATGATATAGGACCAAAAATGTAAATTACAAAAAAATAAAAAACAAGAAAATCTGTATGTTCTATACTTTGTTCCCCAACACAAGACACAATACAAAGGAAGGCCTACTGTACACACAGCAACTTCCCTATAAGTTTTCTTCCTCTGACAAAATGCCCATGTGGGGGAAACTGCACCTAGCATTACTTGTACCTGTACTGGGAAGTACAAATGTAGGCACAATTTAGTTGCCTAATTGATTTTTTTTATATATACACAAGGCAAATAGAGATGACAAATAATGGAAGCCTTTTAAGTTTTAGAAGCCTGCAGATGATTTCACCAGCCCTACCAGGAAACAGGCCAATCAGCGGCGTGTCTCTTCATAGTACCAGAACCTAAGCATTCTGTGCTACTCGGTACAATACCCCGCTAACACGTTTACCCCCGGTGGGGGTCTGGATGGACAAGTTATGAGTTCCCCTATTAAGCCGCTTACCCTCCCAAAGCACAAACGTGTCACCAGCACAGAGAGGTTTACGCTACATACGTATAGAAACTGACCGAAGAGCGGAGTATAATTACCCGGTGCTGTAATGACGTGTTACGGCCTGCACTCCTGCCCCCACCAGTGCCGGCTCCCTGTTACTCTTTTTCCAGGCACCCTTTCTCGGTTGCTTCAGCTCCACCTACTCCTCCTCCTCACCCTTTCCGGTTCCGGGTTGCCACACCTCCTCCCCCTCTTAGCCTCCAGCTGCGTGACATACAGAGCCTCACCCGCCACCGCTCATCCAACTAGAGGGCATGGACTAGAGAGAAGGCGCGTGGACGTAATGCGCGCGACAGAGGGTGTGTACCTCACAGGAAGTCGCTTGGCTTGCGCGAGCTTTGCTGGTGGGCGGGGCTAGATGTGAGGGGTGGCGGGAAAGGGAAGCGCGTCACTTTTTTGTAATACAGTGCGATGTTGGGTTATGTTTAATTGAGTTGTTCTTATTTTATACATATAACCAATGGAGGCCGCAGAGCAGGCAGTACGCTGCATGCGGCACGTTTTGCTTCATTACCATCTGTTTTACTAAATGTCTCCTGTTTAAAACATCTAATCTCCGAGGTTGTCGGAGAGTCTCAACAAATACCAATGAGTTTGCACTGCTCAATAGGATGAGCGACCCTGCGTAACGCTTCAGCCTTCGCGTTAATGCATACACCTGTGCGCGCCTTAACATTCAGTGGCGTCCCTTTTGTAAGGGAAGTGAAATTGCTAAAAATGTTTTCATTTTTTACGTATCACTAGTAATTATGTTTTATGCGTTTCCCTGATTTTAAAAGACCCTTGCCCCGAAGAAAACATTTATTTCTGTACGTAAATCAAGTATGGAAAAGGTGACTAACTGTCTGACTGTCAAGAATGTAAGGTTAGCGGCCCCCCTCTGGTCTATGTGCAGGGGCATCTCATTGTGTTTACCTTAAAATGTATAAGTCATATACGTTACTCTTACAAATGCCTTATTCTTTGAAAAGTCTATATAAAGCCCATTAGCTATACCTTTACCAAAGTTTTCCTCTGGGATTTAGGGTGGAACCACTGGTCTAGCCTATAATATATTAAAGATTTGTGCACGATGAGCAAAATCGCTTCAGACAAAATTTTCTTTTGTTTCTGCCACATTCATTTATATTGGGCAACAAATTTCATTTCCTGGGTTGCTCCTCTTCGACAAAATTAGGCTGTGTTTTTTAACGTGTCACAACATTGGGGGGGGGGGTGTTACCAGAGGGGAAGGTCCCTGACACCTTCTGGACTCGCCTTTCATTATAGAAATTTAAAAAAATGGCCGCCAGAGTAAGGACGGTCAAAGAGGTGCATCTGTAGCAGTGGTAGTAGAGCACTGGGCCTGGGCAGGCAGACATTGGCAGATGATATACAGCCCTGTAAAGCAGGACTGAATTTCCACAATATTATAGGAGTTCACAAAAAATGTTCCCCCAGAGTAAGGACGGTTAAACAGGTGGTGCAGAATGAGTAGGGGCCTGGGCAGGCACACACTTGCAGATGCTAGGCACATGCAGCCCAATGGAGCAGGACTGAATTTATACAATATTACATATTATACATTTTATAATGTCTGGTTTTGTCACCAATATTTATCAATGAAGAATAATAATAGAAAATTATAATAAAAAAAAAACGTCCACAAATTAGAGGTTTGGCTAGTAGCATAAATGGGCAACAAATGAAAAAGAAATGCTGCAGTCCCTGTATTACACTGCAGTAGTCACTACAGCTTCTCCAATCCACCCCACAACGGTACATTTTCTGCACCTGGTAGGGAAGCAATGAGCATTAATCTCAGCCTCTGCTAAGATGTTGCTGTCTCACACTCTCATCAGTCTGTAACTGCTACTGACAAAATGGCGTCAGCTTCTATACAGTATAAGTAATGGAATGGGAGGCTTTGTAGAAGAGGACGGCTTTGGTAGTTCTTAGTCTGGGACCTGTACGGAAACCGCGAGGAAATGCTGCCGCTTTCCCAGGATCTGACCCTGGCAGCTGACTTGGAATGGTACCTGCAGATGGAGTACTTGCATCTGCTGGAAGGCGGTCTCTCCATGACACCGGAGCCGGCGGATTCACTAGTCCCAGCTGAAGCGCTAGCAACAGGGCAGAGCACCGCTGGCCTCTGCCCCGCACCTGCAACAGCTACAGGGATCCAGGGAGATGCGGCAGCTAACAATTCCAGGAGCAGAGGAACTTGTCCTCCCCTGCACCAGATGGGAGTGGGGGAAGCCATCCTACCTCCCCAGCAGCAGGCCAAACTAGAAGATCCCTTAGCCCCAGCTGAAGCGCTAGCAACAGGGCAGAGCACCGCTGGCCTCTGCCCCGCACCTGCAACAGCTACAGGGATCCAGGGAGATGCGGCAGCTAACAATTCCAGGAGCAGAGGAACTTGTCCTCCCCAGCACCAGATGGGAGTGGGGGAAGCCATCCTACCTCCCCAGCAGCAGGCCAAACTAGAAGATCCCTTAGCCCCAGCTGAAGTGCTGGCAACAGGGCAGAACACCATTGGCCTCTGGCTCAGCACCTGTCAAGGCTGCAGAGATCCAGGAAGATCCAGCCTGCCTATCTCCCCAGCGGCAGCACCTGGGAGGGGATGTATGTAGGCCGCATCACTCCCCAGCAGCTGAGTGAGGGCCCGGAAGATGGCGTAGCTGGCTCATCTCCCCAAGGCAGCACAGGGGAGAAATGTGATGGAACCTTCCGTCACTGGGGCTTTTGGAGGGAACTGATGGCTTGCCTCCTGCCAAAGATGTAAAGGTGGGGTTATTCCATTATTTTGGTGCAAGGTTTTCTGTACAGTACTTTAATTCTGATTTCTCCTATTTTTGCATATTTGTCATAGCATGTTTCAGATTATCAAACTAATATTAGACAAAGATAACCAGAGTAAACACAAAATGCGTTTTTAAAATCATTGTTTAAATATAAGGAAAAAAAGCTATCCAGTACAATTTTGGAAGCGGGTGCTCCACAAAACAGTTTTAGTGAATGGACTTCAGACAGATGGCTTTACTAATACATGGCTGTGCTTGTACACCGCTATAAGTATCATCCAGGTGCACACCAGAGTCACTGCTATTGTAACAGTACACACTACTGGCTGATGTTGTGTCATCCCTACTGGCACTTCCAATAATAATTTCTTTGGGACCTGTGTGCAAAAAAAATACAAATATTACTTTCCATGTAACAGTTGAAAAAGGGTTGTAAGCAGTAAACAAGCAGGTGTCGGCAGAAGTATTGGGTTGGGTGCTTAGAGGGTATAAATACTAAAGCAGTAGATCTGCCCTGGTCGCTAAAGGTTGCATACACAACAACAGTAGGTGTAAAGGATTATTTATCCACTGTAAGGTAATTAAATATATAAAGACATATACATTTACAGGTTCACGCAGTGATCATAAAATGCACTCAAAGTGTGTTTTCATCTATGTTACATTTATAGTTTACAAATGACAGATATCGGTGTCCTATAAACAAAACAATACGCAGTTCCCGGAATGCTTGGTAATTGATACTTACTGGAATGTAAGGTACATCCAGCCACCCACAAGTATTGCCGCTATCTACTCCGCAAGGAGCTTCAACCACAGGGTAATCAGAGCAGCCACTGCGAGAGGAATCTGTAACATATGCTATACTTACAGACACAGTAAAACAAAAATGTTGATAAAAAAACAAAGTAGGTATTAATGACAAATCAGAAACACACCGGGCTGGGTAACTTACATTATCTACTATAATTACGCTTATATTTCCTACGTCTATGTAATGCCACACGCATCTCTGGGAGAGCCCAAGTGGAGAAGGCACAAAGGTCTGAGTCACCAAATATGTTTTCTTACACCATGAAATTCCTGTATTCCTGAATAATGTCATAGTATGGTGCTGCAAGTGCCGCTGTTTGGCATGATTACCTAGGGTTCGTCTTCAGAGGACCTTAGTAAAGCAATTTTAAGTTGTTTTAATTTGCATCATTAATCTTGTGAGATCCCAAAAATACTTCATTGGAGCACACAAGAGATAGATATACAATATTTTGCTGCATCGTTTGTAGCAAAAGGCACAAAACAGCACCCGGTAGAGTTTTGCAATAATAAAATGTTTCTGGACTAGTACCTAAAAGGTAAAACTAGTGAGATTACAATCTCTTTTAAGACTTAATAGAACTAAGCCTCTGAGCTCGTTTAGTGTAACTCAATAATGAGAGCATCTTCCTGCCTATGTACGATACTTTGGCGAGATGTGGATGAATCAACATTGATTTGGTAAAATGATTTCATATAAAGGCCAATAATCGAGAAACGGTAATGTGTATAACACTAGTTATAAATAAGGGTTTTCTTTTTAGTGTAAATTTACCTTTGCTGCAGAATATCAGTAGTTGAGGGTTCTGCAAAGTGAAAGATTCGTCATGTGAGACAGCAGACGGACGGTGATATCGAGCGTGGATTGGAATGATGGATATAAAGCAATGTATGCATGCTGGGTCAGGTTTAGCATAAATGAGTGCAGTTTGCCCTGTAGCCAGATACTCAGGTGCTTCCAAGTCTACTGCTGCCAGCAAAATAACCTGCAGAAGGCAATTTCCACGTCATTAATATATTTATATAGAGACATCTTAAAACCATATGCTATTTCATTCTTTAGGTGGTTTGGGATTCTCTGCTAGCCTTAAGGGCAGTCTTCACTTTTCAAACTGTTGATTTAATCTCCCTAAATTTAGAATAATTCTTATGGCTTTTCAGAGTAATAGATATATATATACACGTATACGTATTACTGAACCTTCCCAATATATAACCAGAAACACATATCTACCTCAGATTGATTGTGCTGCCGTAGAGAGGAAAGCTGGTATGGATCCAAAAATAGAGCAGATGGGATATTCTGTCGGAACAGGACACGGCAGCGGTTCACCTGTTCTGCAAAACCACCAAGATCCAGTCTTGTTACCAAATCCCTAATAACATACAATAAAAATCATTAGGCCCTACATTTGAGTACTGGGGACTGCACACATTTTCCCCTGGGCGAAAATAAATATATTTATAAAAGTATATGTGAGTGCTAATGTTTTATTACTATTGATTGTGTTTGGGGTGGGTTAAGCCTATTTCAGAGTCCATTTTTAATAGACTCAAATGCATTTACTGCATAAAATGAGTGCATGTATTTTGCTATTTGGCTTGAGAAATTAAGATTATTTTGATTTCAGCATTAAGCAGGCACACATTCGATTGGCTGCTCTAATTCCCATCAATGGGGGTGCATGCCAAATGGATGCAAAATTCAACATGCATTCTAGTTAAATATATATATCTAAAATTTATGTTTTTTTTATTTTTTAAATAGCATAGAGTTATGCAGTAATCTCTTGACATCACTGGGGCTTTACCGTTGAGGGCTTAAAGTTTAAAAGGACCTCACTCCCATCACACCTCACTCCCATCACACCTATTACACATCATAACTCACTCGCCGTCGATGTGTATTATGGTCTGTAAAGCTTTGGCATTTCACATCCATGAACATGACATGACGCCTGGGACTGACAGTAGGCAGCCAGATTGTGATACATAGGGCTTTGGAGGAATGTCAGTACTCATTTTAGGTAACTGTAGCATTTCAATGAATCCTTAAAACTGTTTTTAAGTGACAGGGAGCACTAAGGAGAAAAAACTAATTGTCAGATAGGTTTCTGTTAGGTTTATCTTAAGAGGCCTCCTAGGTGGACCAACACCCTTAACCATATGAGCAGAGTCACCCTTTAATTACACGTTTCACTTTTAGTAGAGCCAGGCAAAGGAAGAGGAAACGAGGCAGGTAAGTAAAAGTAAAAAATGCAACCCCAATGCGCATTAAAAATAAGTGACATATCCTCATTAAAAGGGATCTAAAATTAAAATACACATCTACTGATGTTGGAAAAGATTTACAAAATTAATCTACAGAAGATGCAAAAAGTGCAAGATGATAGCTCCTCAGAAACATTTATAAAGTTTCATAGGGACCCCACGAATATCCAACTGAGTGGGGAAGAGATACCCCCTGATCCATACACACTGTGATGACTTTAATGAGGGATATCCCTACTAAAGTTCGCTGTCAAAGCACATTAGTTACTATTGGACACAACAAAGGTACAAACCGAAAGAATCCCACATCACACATCTTTACTATGGCAATTAGGGTAGTGACACAAACACATACAATAGCATTTATCAGAATGTAATATCCATTCTGTAAATAAGGTCTTCTTCATCCCGAAGGTGCAGACGAATAAAAAAACAAAACACCAGGGAGACCGAAGCGACGGGGACTGTAGCCTCTAGCGATATTTATACATAAGAGATTACAACCATAACTTGTGAAGGGGACAAAGGATTTTCTTAACAAAATTAAATACACGGCACAGAGAACACACTTTTTAGCTAGCCTTGGATTGCAAGTTTTCAAGACTATCTTGGTCTCGTCTTCTTTCATTTATAAAGTTGAAACAGAAAATGCCAAGTTATACAGTAACATGCAGACTTCACCTAGTCCTAGAGTATCATTTTGCCTATTTTAAGCACTGCATAAATTGTTGGTGTTATAAAACTAAGAGATAATTATTTGTTTGTATTTAGACAACACATTTGGTTACTCATCAATGCGTGCTTGGTTTAACTTGCCTGAATATTATTTCTATTCAAAGCATATTTTTGGACCGGACATAATGAGATCCATGGATGTATCACCTCGTAAAGCATCACTTTTAAATCATACTAATTGTGGATAAACAAAGGTTTCTTGTGTTCACAACACAAACTGAGACCCACATAGCAATTATTCTGGTTCACAGCTAGAGGGACATGTGGCGTAAAAGCCACATAAAAGCTGATTTAATTAAATGATTTTATTCAAATAAAACATTCGTGACAAAGGCATAAACACCCATATTAATAAGGAGGAAAGTGTCCTCGACCACATCAGAAAGATGTATTCTTCTTGATAACTGTATCTGCCCATATAGACTTGAACTATAATTATTATTTGTTTTAAACATACCATCACGTTTCCGGATAATATGCCAGTCAATGGAACATGGATCTGCAAAATCCTTCATTAGGTCTTGTATGTGTCAACACAAACCCCTGGTGAAGGCTGGTTGCACGAGACGTGTCTGCGCATGCATGACCCAGAGAAGCAGCATCAGGAATCTACACATCTAGTGCTGTCTACCTGTCCGAATCAGCTTACCTGTGAAACCCTCTGTTTAGAATTTCCCTCCTAACAATCTGGACAGGACAGGAACTTTTTGCAACTGTAAATATACAAAACATATAAATGAACAACAAAATTACAGCTATGGCAAAAAAGGTAAATATATGAGGACCCTGTGCAGATGCTACCTGAATCGCTTGCTACAAAGAACAAGGAAATCCATATGAAGGTGAAAATATCTTGCCGCTCCTGCATTATCATTTATCCTCTGTCACTGTAAAAAATAAAATAAAAATAAAAAAGAATAATAAATACACAATTTGCATAGTGTGGAGTGGGATATTTTTTTTATGTTGTCCCATATACCATCCACACCATCACTATGACCCTATAAGTCATATAAATTGTTTATAGGCAGATAAGAGGCATTCCGTCCCTATAAATGTGCTATTTTTTTTCCTGCTATAAAAAGCCTTATTTGATCATTGGTATTTTCCTATATGCAGGATAGTCTTATTCCTACACCATATATGTTTTAACCTCTACCACATCTGCTGGAAGCCTGTCCCACTTATCTACTACTGACCCAGTAAAAGAAAAGGTTCTTAAATCCACCAATCTATATACATGCGTTATTCAGACTACTCAGACACTACAACCATTATAGGGAATATTGCAGACTGGACGTAACTAGACACCTGTACCACCAAGCGGTAATATTTTCCCGGGGAGCTTCATGTACATTTATGTGCGTATAATCCTTGTAAGAAATTGTATATAGGAGGCCAATTAACTGCACCATGCTGCTCACAGGCAATTATAATTCTCACCGCATACAGTTGTAACCTGTAATACCCCTGCCGCTACCCTGTCCCTAAAACAGGATCTGAGGAAGGGACCTCTGAGGTCCCAAACTTTCATGTCACTTTACATGCCTTTCTGTGTTGACCCAACAACAGTTATATCAGCTTCAATGTAAGACTTCAATATTATTTCCAAACTAGCTGATGCGCCAGTCATTAAAATAATTGTAGGTAATTAAGTGTGTTGACAGCATGGAAGCTGGTGGCTGGGAATACATACTGGGATCCAGGTGTGCAATCCATTGCTGCATGGATTGTCTATGACAGAACAAGATATCCTAATCTAAAACTAGAGGATCAGAGTCTTAGATGTAATGTATGGAAGTTTTACTCTACTGAGAGCGTGGTAGATAAGTGGAACAGCCTCCCAGTGGAAGTGGTAGAGGCTAATACAGTGAAGGAATATAAACATGCAAGGGATAAGGTATAAAAGCCTTCTTGCATTATAACAACCCATCTGCTAACCACCATCTCAAACCAAGCATATCCTGGGAGCAGAGTGGCAGCATATCTGTTTGAGCAAAGGGGCATATCTGGGGGCAAAGGGGCATATCTAGAAGTAAGGTGCATTAAAATGGCTATTGGTTTTCTGTTTGAATGTAACATATGTTGACTAACTGCATAATGTTAAAATACAGTGTTTTAGTTAGAATACTGTTTCACTATTCCACTAATGTGTATTTTAGCTAAATTCTTCTTTAAAAAAGTACCTAACTTTTAGGGTATATATTTTGTGGTATCAAGCATATCTGCTGTCTGCTTTCGTTAATAAACCTGGTAGCAGAATCTACGCAATCGTTATTTTTGTTGCTGGCTCTAAAGTACTGTAGACATAAAAAGCGATCCCGTCTCTGCAATGTACCTCATTTACTTCACTAAAGACTTCACTGTCATCCAACCCGGAAACGGACAGAACCGTGCATTACTCTGGTTTTATTTCCTTCAATTCCCAGCAGAATTATTCTTATTTGGGGCTTAAAAATCTGTTTTACGGTAGCGTATTATTGCACCCCATCTGTCAATTTACACTGGAACCAATGTATTTCCGGTACTTCCGCGTTCCACCTTGCCGTTGTAAGAAGGGCCTCATGGTTTAGTCGTCCTTAGAACTTCCTGATAAAATAAAATATAGTTAGTGTCTAAACCACGACTTTTAATATACATATATATACACATAGAGAAGCTGTTGCTTATAAAGGAAAAAAAAAAAAGAAAACACTGACATAACTTTACTGAAACGGTAACCATAATTTTTGTTAAGCTTCAGGCAGTTTTTAAGACAATCCCCTTCAGGGTCCTCTTTGCTGTTACCATGGCAGCAGCTTTTTTTCTTCTCTTCAGGTGAGTAGAACGGTATTGTTTTTAATTTTTTACTGTAAATTATGGGAGAATGTAGTTACCGTCGAAATATCAACCCTCTCGCCAGTGGTAGATTCGTTTGGGATTGGTAACTGCGAGCTAAATGTGTTTGTATAACAGCATTATACTTCTGGGGGGGATTCTCAGCAAAGACTCCTAATCAGGTACTGAGAGATGGCTTTTAATGCTCAAATAGTGAATGTTCCTTAAGAAACTTCAATGGGATTCCAGAGGGTAATTTTTTGCCCCTAGTAGAACCTTTCTTGGCCGTGAGGGTGCCACCCCTAATCCCAAAACAAGCTTTATTTTCTTTTTTACAGGTTTGGGGTAATTAGATGGTTTTTCAGCGAAGTTTGACCAACACTAAAAGATCACAATATGTATGAGGAGAGGGTTGTGGATAAGTAGAACAGCCCCCTAGTAGAGATGGTAGAGGTAAACACAGTAAGGCAATATAAACATGCATGTGATTGACATATATCTATCCTGAATCTAAGACGAGGCCAAGGACTGATTAAGGTCTGCGTCTTTAAACCAGGAGAAACGGGCACACTAGACGGGCCGAACGTTTCTTACTTGCTGGCAGATTCTATCTTTGTACATTTGGTGAATGTTAACTGATTAATGTTATTCAGTGAAAATCATGGTTCTAGAGGCCGTCACTGCAAACTCTGCCAGAAGATGTTATCAAGCTCCGGCTGCTCAGCTTTCCAGCAATCTCATGGCTTAGTGAATATACCAGTAGTTTGTTTAGTTTATCAACTGTCGCCGACCTTGTGATGCTTAGTTCCTTACTTTAAAAATATTAAGCCAGCATTTCAAGGTCATAGGCTCCGGCCCCTTTCTGTCCTTTTCCCTATGGCTGCCCCCCCCCCCCGCTCTTCAGGTTCTCCAATACCTGCAGTTGCGCGATTATGTTGCTTCCATTCCACAGAAACATCACCTTCTTAGGGAACTCACCCCCTTTGAGGCGTTGCACTCCAGGGATGCACTACCTCCCCATGGCATTTCTTTACTGTACCAGTTGCTGTTGCGCGTCGATGGTCTCCCTCTGCCAGCTTATGTGGGTAAATGGGAGACGGAGCTTGCTATCTCGCTTACTGCGGCGCAGTGGGGCAAGATTTTTACTTTGACACACGGTTGTTCCTTTAACTCTAGATCCCAGGAGCTGTCATTCAAATTTTTGTCGCGTTGGTATCGTACGCCGACCAGATTGCATGCTATGTTTCCTGATCGTTCGAGCGCGTGTTGGAGGTGTGGGCAGTCGGTGGGGACGGTGCTTCATATTTGGTGGGACTGTCCTCTGATTGTCCCTTTTTGGAAAACTATTCATGGTATCCTTCATCGTTTTACCGATTCCCCACCTCCTTTTGCCCCTGCTAATTATCTGCTGCATCTCACCTCCCTTCCGGTCTCCGTGTACAGGCGCTCCGTGGTCAGGCATCTGCTCACTGAAGCTAAAGCCCTGATCCCCCTACACTGGGGAGAGACGTCTCCGCCTTCTATACGGGAATGGGTGCTGCGGGTTGAGAATGTTAGGGAACCGGAGGAGCTGGTGGCCAGGTCCGATAGTCTTGGTGAAAGGCATCGTCGTACCTGGTTTTACTGGTCCCAGTTCCTGGCGGACCCCTCCTCTCAGCTTCTATTGTGCTGATTTCTCATTATTGTTTGGCTGGCTATACTCACCTTGACTAGGCTGCTTTCGTACTTACCGTTCTTGTTCTGTGGCCTCTCCTGCGGTGTCAGGACTTTGAGATGTATCACTGTTCATATCAGCGATGTGCCCTCCCCCTCCCCCTCCCCCTCCCCCTCCTCCTCCCCCTCCCCCTCCTCTTCCTCCATGTCTTCCTCCTGTTTTGTATACTTGTTGAAAAACAAAAATAAACTTTGATATATCAAATATTAAGCCAGCATTTGTTCATTACGTCTCTGAATTACATTCAGCAAATGTTTCTTTTAAGAAAGCCCTGTAAGTGTTGACATTTTTCTGTTGGCAGAATCCAAAGCTCACTGTGTGGGACAACATGAGCTACAAGGCAAGAAAGTGCGGGGTACGCTTTCAGTCCCCTGCCATCATCCTGGTGTATGAAGATGAGATGACCGGAAAATCTCGCCAGCGTGTCATGCCCATCAGAAACTTCTCCAAGTTTTCAGGTGGGATCTGTGTTTTCAGAATGATACATGATACAGCATAGTTATTTACGATTGGGATATCACACTGGAATGGTTGTATGTAGCCGTGTGAAAAAGAAAGTACACCCTCTTTGCATTCTGTGGTTTTACATATTGGGACATAATAAGAATCACCTGTTCTTTAGGAGGTCTGACAATTAGGTAAATACTACCCGAGATGAACAACAACGCATGGCATATTACAGTTCAATTAGATTTGCTAGTGTTTGTTTGCACAGCTCTCTTAAGGTCCTGCCACAGCATTTCAATCGGCTTGAGGTCTGGACTTCAATGACTGGCCCGTTGTAACACCTTGATACTTTTTCTTTTTCAGCCTTTCTTTTTGTAGATTTGCTGGTGTGCTTGGGCTCATTGTCCTGTTGCATGACCCAGTTTCAGCTAAGCTTTAGCTGATGGACAGATGGCCTCACATTTGACTCTAGAATACTTGTGTATACAGAGGAGTTCATGGTCAACTCAATGACTGCAAGGATCCCAGGTCCTGTGGCTGCAAAACCAGCCCAGATCATCACCCCTCCACCACCGTGCTTGACAGTTGGTGTGAGGCGTTTGTGTGGATATGTTGTGTTTGGTTTTTGTCAAATGTGGTGCTGGGCAGAGGACAAAAAACCTCCACTTTGGTCTTGTCTGTCCAAAGGACATTGTTCCAGAAGTCTTGTGGTTTGTTCAGATGCAACTTTGCAAACCTAAGCTGTGCTGCCATGTTCTTCTTAGAGAGAAGAAGCTGTCTCCTGGCAACCCCCACAAACAAACCATACTGGTTCAGTCTTTTTTTAATTGTACTGTTGTGAACGTTTACATTTAACATGCTAATTGAAGCCTGTAGAGTCTGAGATGTAACTCTAGGGTTTTTTTGCAATTTGTCTGAGCATTGCACCTTGGGGTGAATTTGCTGGGATGTCCACTCCTGGGAAGATAGGCAACGGTCTTAAATGTTCTCCACTTGCACAGGGCCACGTTTGCCTAAAACTAAACACCTCATACCAACCGTCAAGCACAGTGGTGGAGGGCTGATGGTTGTTGCTTTTATAGAGGTGGTCACACTTGCTGATGATAAATTAATCTAGGGATTTGATTAGCAGCACCTTGCTATTTAGCATCTTAATTCATATGGAAGCAGTAAGGGTGTACTTACTTTATCACACATGGCTTCTCCATTTTTGGCTTTATTTTAGTTAAATCATGACACGTTGTAATATGTCATGTGTTGTTGTATTTACCTAATTTTTAGACCTGCTGAGGAACAGGCGATTGTTATTATGCCCTGATATGTAAAACCATAGAATTCAAAGAGGGTGTACTTTCTTTTTCACACGGCTGTCAGTTTTGTTTGAAAGGACCCAATGCCTTTTGTGTCAAGCTGATTTATTTGTATTAAGATTTTTATGGTTTATTATGAATGTGTTATATTTACCTGGATCCACGCTTTTTAAGGGCACTCCTCTTCCCTGTGTTGACTCTGTTTACAATTGTACACTGTTATGTATCATGTTAACGGTGTTAAATACACCCACACTGCTGATGCCAGCACAATAACCTGTTTGATAGATTTGCAAATTCCCTAGACTGAGCATCAGTGATATAATTACTGAACCCTATAGCTAGGGGCTATGTGATTAATACCCATTTTGGCTGATGAGCTCCCCCATTTAAATTATACGAGGCATTTTCTGCACATGTACTCGTGGAGCTGTCCGGCAGTGAGTACCTGTGCATGTGCACTGCTGGACAAATTGCTTGGTGGACAGGGAAACAGAGCAAAATGTATAGCGATGTTTTCAATGAATCCCCGCATGCAGTTGCGTGCAAGAAAAAAAGTAAAACATAAGGCGATGCTGAACTATGATGTGCATTAAAGTGCACATGATGGCTGAAGCTTACATTTTAAAGCGGCATGTATTCATTGTACTACAATAAAATGTGATAAGTTGAGTGAAACTGATAAAAATAGCAAATGTCAGCAACTAAAACTTGCACTGTGGCTAATATGATAATGAAAAGAACAGGAAATGGTGATGGTGAAATCTGCGTATTCATCATAGATGTGAAGATATGGGGAGTGGGGGGTTAACACTATTTATTATAGTGAAAACAGCCACTACTGATTGACTTATTGTACTTACATGCTAGGCTTTGTCACCTGCAAACCTGACTTTTCCATAAGCTGCAGTCATGGGCCCTATTTGGGGTTTATATTTTAGGGAGGTAGAAAAGCATAGATACTGATTCTAGGCCTTATTTTCATATCTTTGTCTTTTTTATCTAGTTTGCTGATTTCCAGAGCCTTAAATTGCCTTATCCGGCTATGTTAGTATGGGTCAGTTTGTTTAGAATTGAAGAGCCATTGTAGGGAGTATGGATCATAAACCCACCGCTGGCTAAGAGATTGGAAAAGGGTAGAAGACAGCAGATGTTTCAGAAAGTAAAGCTTACATAAGGAGGTCATTTACAGCTATTCCATATTAAATTGTAGTAATTTCTCTTTAAAATAGGTTCTTTTGCTAATAGTTGAATTAGCAAATCAGTGGTTATCCACATAGACAGGCTAAATACTAACATATTGGTTATATACAGTAACTAAATGTGTCCAGATTGCTGAATTAAATTCATAACACAAGTGCTTTCCTTGGGATAAAAGCAGATAATGCTTCAGTTTTGTGAAAAAGAAAGGGATATTTACCATGAGGGCTATGCAAACGTGTAATGACATATTGAAGTGTTACGTTTAATGCCATATGCAATTTCACCTAAACAAATGTACTTTAATAAACATTCTCTAATGTTTTTGTGGGAAAACAATAAAAGCGACTTACCTTCAGAAGCTGCAGCAGGGCATCCTCTCTGTAGTCCCCTTTTCACACCACTTAATGGTCAAGAAATGGCACATTAACACCATGGACAAAACTATACTAATATGTATGTATATCGCTTGTGCTTTCTTTGTAGACTGTAGCCGAGCAGCAGAACAGCTGAAAAACAACCCTCGCCACAGGCAGTATTTAGAAATGGTCTCTCTGAGGCAGCTGGAAAAAATTTACAAACTGTTAAAAGGGCACCTAAATGGGCAGAGCCTGGAGGCAACCCTGGAGGGAATTCGAAGGGGTGAAACTGTAGACCCCGAGGAAGATCTGAATAAACTAGATGACAGGGAGCTGGCTAAAAAAAAGCAGATAATGGATGACCTATTTGAGCAAAACAGAAAGAAGAAGGATGACCCAGATTTTCAGTACGATGTAGAGGTGGACTTTACCCATGATGGACCAGTTGAGAGTTGTGGTTGGGATGACGAATCTGATGAAGGTTTCTGACCAAAGCCTTGATGGCTTAAGTCTCAGAAATATGAAGTCTGGAAAAATGCTGACTCTATTATAGAGGGATTTGAATAGACCAAGACCAAGCCCTTCAAAAGTGGCATGAAAACCAGTCCACAGAGATATGGTCAGTTCTGGAGCTGCAGCTTCTTGTTAATGTTAGTGTTTCACCCTCACCCTTCATGCAGGTTAAATAATGCATATTAAAGTACCTGCACAGTATAGTTTACCTGTATGAGACACTACACCAGACCTGGGCAAAGCACGGCCCGCGGGCCACATCCGGCCCGCTGAATAGCTCGGACCGGCCCGCAAAGAGTGTCCTGGTGACTCACCAATGAGTCCGGTGTCCCCCCCCGCCCCGGTCACTTACCTTAAACTCCTGTGTTGGAAGCGTTTGTCTCGGGTGCCGGCGCTTTACGCTGGGCGCCGGCATATGACGTCAGACGCCGGCGATCAGCAGTGAAGCGCCGGCACCCGAGACAAACGCCTCACGCTTCCAACACAGGAGTTTAAGGTAAGTGACCGGGGCGGGGGGGGAGATCCTGAGAAGGGGGGGTTAGGGAGTTAGAGGGGAGATACTGAGAAGGGGGGGTTAGGGAGTTAGAGGGGAGATACTGAGAAGGGGGGTTAGGGAGGGAGGTCTTACTGTGTGTGTGTGTCTTACTGTGTTTGTGTGTGTGTGTCTTACTGTGTGTGTGTGTATCTTACTGTGTCTGTGTGTGTCTTACTGTGTCTGTGTGTGTCTCACTGTGTCTGTGTGTGTCTTACTGTGTCTGTGTGTGTCTTACTGTGTCTGTGTGTGTCTCACTGTGTCTGTGTGTGTCTTACTGTGTCTGTGTGTGTCTTACTGTGTCTGTGTGTGTCTCACTGTGTCTGTGTGTGTCTTACTGTGTCTGTGTGTGTCTTACTGTGTCTGTGTGTGTCTCACTGTGTCTTACTGTGTCTGTGTGTGTCTCACTGTGTCTGTGTGTGTGTGTCTTACTGTGTCTGTGTGTGTCTCACTGTGTCTGTGTGTGTCTTACTGTGTCTGTGTGTGTCTCACTGTGTCTGTGTGTGTCTCACTGTGTCTGTGTGTGTCTCACTGTGTCTGTGTGTGTCTTACTGTGTCTGTGTGTGTCTTACTGTGTCTGTGTGTGTCTTACTGTGTCTGTGTGTGTCTCACTGTGTCTGTGTGTGTCTCACTGTGTCTGTGTGTGTCTTACTGTGTCTGTGTGTGTCTTACTGCGTGTGTCTTACTGTGTTCATAGCTTATTCAGTTATTGTAATAAATATTTTAGCCCATTTTTTAGCTCAAAATATTTTTTCCTTTTTTTTCTCCTCTAAAATCTAGGTGCGTCTTATCAGCAGGTGCGTCTTATAGAGCGAAAAATACGGTATGCACTCCGAAGCCTTGTTCATTTTGTTCACTTCTGTGCTGTGCTAATAGTTATTCAGGCCTTACTTATTCAAGCACCTCTACCAATGACGTAGGCTTGAATAACTTTATTAAACAGCACATAAGTTAACAAAATGGACAAGGCTTCGGAGTTTGTAGTTTGTAGAGGTCTGGCCCTCTAAAACCATTCCAATTTCTCATGTGGCCCCATGGGAAAATTAATTGCCCACCCCTGCACTACACTGTCCCTTTATGTGTATATTTTATGTGCCATTCTACTGATCCACAGAGTAGAATTTTGTTCTTTCAGCAACAGTAACATTTTATTACTCTGCCACAAATTCAAGGCCGTGTAGATGTGAAGGAAACAGGTTGGAAGATCCGGATCACTATTACAATTTATTTTGTTTCATTTTCTTGACAGGATTGAACCTGTGACAAACCACGTTGCAATTAAGTATGTTTGTTCTTGTCCAGTGTTATAATTCTTAAAAGGGAAACAATCTCAAAACCTTGTATTTATAATAAAATGCAGTAGAACAAATTAACAAACTTTAAAACTATGTACAATTAAATAAACACGAGGCTTTAGTACCATATTTTGCCCAAAGCACACACCCCTGCCTTGTTAAGACTTTGTCCGTTGTGTTAATATAATAATACGGTATAGTTGCGTTAATTGCAGCATCAAAGGTCTCGGTGGAAGGGATATGACATGCTACTGTCATGCTTAATGTATAGGTGTTAAATTATGAGACCAGGACTAGTTGTAATGTCGTAATTTTTTATAGTCAGCAGAGGTCACACTGCTTCATATATCACATAAACATAAAGAATGAGTAACATACACCAAAACTGACTCAATACTATGTGAAGATGGTTTATGAAGGTAGCCACAGTGTATCATGAAGCATTATCAGGATTTATTGATTGGTGTAAAAACATGTATTTTGACAGTGAAGAACCTTTCGGTCCATCTATTCAGCCAACCTTATTCAATTCAGGTCTTGTCTTAGGTTCATGAAACCTATCTCATGCATGTTTAAATTTCCTCACTGTATTAGACCCTACCACTTCTGATGGGAGGCCACTACACTTATCTTATCTTATCTTAATATTTTAAAGTTATATCTAAACCTCTTGCCCTCTCGTTTTAGATTAGGACATTTTGTTCTAACATTTCTTCTCTTTTGGAATAAACTTCCCTCCTGTACTTTGGGGGATGGTATGGGTGAATGCTTTGCACAGTTACACAGAAATATTTTTTGATATTGTGGCAAAGATAGTCTTATTTGAAGATGAGTAAGACTAATGCTTTATTCGGCACCCACGTGTGCCACTTACTTTAAAAACATATTAATGCATTTCTCATAAAATAAAACATGCTAATTTAGATTAGCAGGCATTTGTTTATACACAGCTCTCTTAAGGTCCGGTCACAGCATTTCAATTAGCTTGAGGTCTAGACTGCAATAACCAATGACTGACCCACTGTTACACCTTAATTATTTTATTTTTCAGACTTTCTATTGTAGATTTGCTGGTGTGCTTGGGATCGTTGTCTTGTTGCATGACCCAATTTCTGCCAAGCTTTAGCTGTCAAACAGATGGCCTCTCATTTCACTCTAGAATACTTTTGAACAGAGGGGTTTATAGTCGACTGCAAGGTTCCCAGATTCTGTGGTTGCAGAACAAGACCAAATCATCAGCCCTCCACCACTATGCTTGACAGTTGGTGTGAGGTGTTTGTGCTGATAGGCTGTGTTTGTTTTTTGCCAAATGTGGTGCTGTGCATTATAGCCAAATATCTCCAGTTTGATCTCATCTGTCCAAGGCTCTGCCACACAGACACACAAACAAGCACAGACTCTGCCACATCGACACCCGAACACACACACCAGGACAGGCTCTGCCACATTGACACCCAAACACATACACCAGGACAGGCTCTGCCATACTGACACCCAGACACACACACCAGGACAGGCTCTGCCACACAGACAACCAAACACATGCACCAGGACAGGCCCTGCCACACCGACACCCAAACACACACACAACAGGGCAGTCTCTGCCACACCAACACCCAAACAGACACACACAAACACACCAGGACAGGCCCTGCCACACCGACACCCAAACACACACACAACAGGACAGGCTCTGCCACACTGACACCCAAACACCAGGACAGGCTCTGCCACACTGACACCCGCTTCCGGACGGTTTCCACCGACGGTTTTCCTTTGGTATTGATTTATGTGATGGCCGCAGCTGGCCCTCTTGTGTATTGATGCCGCCAGCCCCCACGTGTATTTGTGCACTCCAGAAATCCCCCATTGTGTATTTATGCCCCCAGCCAGCCCCACATTGTATATTTATCCCACCAGACAGCCCCACTTTAGTATTGATTTATGTGATGCCCCAGCCAGCACCTGCTTGTGAATTAATGCCCCCACACCCTTACGTATTGCCCCCAGCCAGCCCCACATTGTGTATTTATGCCAGCCACCCCCCTTTAGTATAAAATCAGATCTGCCACCCAGACCTGCCTAGGACCCAGATTGGAAGAATATGACTTGCCATCTTTGCCCCAAAACAGCCTGCCTGTGGCATCTTTGCCCCCAAAACAGCTTGCCTGTGGTATCTTTGCCCCCAAAACAGCTTGCCTGTGGTATCTTTGCCACAAAAACAGCCTTCCTGTGTCATCTTTGCCCCCCACTTACACATCCATGCTATCACACACACATATTCATTCACTCGTTCACAAATATTCATTCATTAATTCACAGATACTCATTCACTCATTCAGATATTCATTCACAGATATTCATTCATACATTGATACTCATTAATTCCCTCATTCAGATACTCATTTACATATACACAAACATTCATTCACTCCTTCACCATTCCTCTCCCACCCCCTTACCTGAACTGAAGATGTCTGTGCCACTCACAGACTTCCACTGAGGCCCACTGCTTCATTCTGGGTTGCTCGCACTCTGTGTGAACAACCTCTTTTACTGCAGACACGCAGCAGGGTAATGTGACATATGTAACGTGACTCCGTTGGATTCCTGCGTCCCCCTCGCACGCGTCTACCAAGTAAGTAGCAGGCCCCTGCGGAATTAATAGTGGGGGTTGCCCAGGCCCCCTAGAGTGACGGGCCCGATCGCAGTTGCGGTGACCACAGTCGCTACAGGCTTAAGGGGTAGGTGCCCCTTTTACCCTGCATTAAGGACGGCCGTAGAAGCCGCATAGGCCAAATCAGTCCGGTCCTGACTGGGCCTATTTTAAGGTAGGGGCCTGGAGCTGCAGCTCCTTCAGCCCCTACGTTAATCCAGCCCTGATCCTTGGTCACTGGTAGCTATAGAACTGCTATCGAGCACTTAATCTTGTAAGATTCTCACATCATAGCCTTCAGCAATTTGCCAACCAGATTTGATCACATCACAAGAATTAAGAAAAGAGAAGTAGCTTTTTTAGAAGCCTATGCAAACTGTTTCCTGCAGAAGAAATGTGTACTCTTCAGAAAACTGTACTAAAAAGAGGAACTAAGTGGGTTCCAAGTACCCTCCAACATCAGCCAAAATGCTTCACAGTTTATAGGAAGGTGCATGATTGTACTATTTTGAAGAATGTCATTTATTGATGAACCACAGGGTGTAAAGCTCATCTGTTGTGGTCACTTACATTAAGCCCCGACACATCAAAGATTCACTCATCTGCTCCTCAGATCCAAAATCCAGTGGGTGTGTTACTTCCTCCTTAAGAAATGGGAAATTTGTGGTAATTCGCCTATAACAATGTACATGCTACTTTCTGGTAAACGTTGTGTTAGTGTAAATTTGATGCATGAAGATCCTGTAGCTAATGAACATATCACATAGACAGAAATATTATCATATAGCGATAAGAATGAACAGAAAAGGGTGAGAACGATTCTGAGAGGCCAGGTTATGTGTGGTTTCCTGCTTAAAAGTTAGTTATATGCAAGAACAGCCTCACGTAGTTATACAAATTGAAACTTCGCTTTTCCCGTACCTTACTTTGCAATCTTTAGTTTCAGTAAGAACCAAGAATGTAAAATAATTACTGGACATAGAATTTCACAGTATATGTGACTGTAAAGATTTTGTTCCTTTCAAATATTCTGGGTATATGTTAACCTCACCAATGGAGTTTGATTGGAGGTATAACGTTTTTTTTTACTGCTTAATATTGGGCTTTTGGAACCAAGCACCTACAAATTCTACATCTTCACGCATTTTACCTCCTTTACCATTGAGCTAACGTATATGAGTTTAATGGTAATTGGGCATGCAGGTCTTTTGACAGTTCTTTTCTGCTCCTCATGGCTCAGTATCTAGTCTGCTTAGTGCATCCACGTGAGACCAACAAACTCATTGACTATTTACTCAGGGACATTAATTGCAATGTAAAAAGCTACAGGTATTGGAAATTAACATTTAACATTCAAGGGTATGTAAACTTGGGGCCATTTGTGTGATATCTGTTATTATGATTTAAGAAGGAGTCATACAACTATGTGACAATAAATGGCTTCATATGTTTACTAGCCTTAAATATAAGACAGGGGTTTTTTTGCATGATCAGTCATATTTTCAAAATCAATGCCGACATTTCACAATTTCTGCCAGGGTATGCACATTTTTGAGCACAACGGTATATTACCTTAGCTTTTTCTACTAGCCAAGCATTCAGACAATTCAACTGAACATCCAGGAAGGTAATATCCTGACAAAATCAACAACAGGCAACGCTTCCTCCATGGACAGTGATTGCAGTTCAGTTACACGGCTACCAAAAGCCTATTCTTGTTGAAGCTAAGTCTAGGCTACAAGCCTTTTGTAAGGAAATTAATTGTGACAGCACAAGATCAAATCCCAGGGACCTTAACAGTCTAGGCTAGGTACTGAAAGTGACCAACAGGAAACATTGGCCCAATGGATGATCTGCCAGTCCACACTCTTGTAAAAGGTTCAAGGTAGATACTATTAAAAAAAAATAGAAAATGTTGGGTCTGAAGGATCGGCTCTCCTAAAGAAGGATATTTGGAAGTCTTCTCAAGGCATATATGTGAATTGGCAGATCCAAAGAGTCACATAGACTTGAGTCATCTCACCCTCACCTGTTGTTTCTGTATGTCATCTTGTTATGTTGTATACTCATTTTTATGTTCTGTCTGCGCTTTGTATAGGGCTGTAGAATTTGATGGTGCTATATAAAACTAATGAAAATTGGGCATCCCAATTTCTGCATTTTTCACCAGCATAACATAACTGAAATGTCTCATTGAATCCAGGTGACTTAATTTACTTACAAGTAAAGGTTTTCATAATGACCATTATTAGAAACATTTGGCAGTCACCGTCATATCTCCCAAAACGTTAAATGGCTAATTAGCCTGATTGGGTGGGGAGAGCGCTTCCAAACAGCTTTACTTTTTTATGTCTTTTTAACCTTTTGGTGGCTGTTTGTGCAACAGAATAAGGCATTTAGTAGCAGAATTTCATTACATTTAAACCAATTAATTTATCAGCTATTTTTTTCTCTTTATGTAGATATTGATGTTGTTTTCAGGGCTAGAACACATGTTACATGTATACCAACCAAACATTCTGAGTTCTTAGAAAAAAAAAGGGTATCAGGGAAGGAAGGACAGAGGGATTTGGGTTTCAAAGAATGACTGCTGGGAGGTATGCATTACACATTTCAGTGATTGGCTTATTGATAAGGTCCCTGGTAAGGAAACTGGTGAGGAGCACTGCTAGACAACAGAGGTGCGGTAGTCTGGCTTAATGTGGGGCTTAGAATTTAGTTGTTTTCTCAATTTTTACGGAGCAGATTTCAGCAATTCCATGTTGGCATACCTGGGAACTTCCTGGGGTAGGCAGCCCAGAGCTTTTACTCTATTGGGGGGTGGCCTAAAGTAAAGGCAAGGCTAGCCACGCAATAGACAGGGCTAGCCAACCATTGAGGTCGGGCTGTCCATGCAAAGGACATGGCTAGCTGCACATAGAGGCGAGGTTAGTCCCAGATAGCTGATAATTATGAAGGAATAGCTCCTGACTAAGATACCCAAAGAGCCCTAATGCTCTGCATCTAGATCCAAATATTTCCCTTGCGGGGATATTGCATTTACTTTTACAGTTATACCTTTCTTGGTGAACTTATGTGAACTTTTAGCCGCGCCGACTGCTCGTATGTATGCTTAATCTATTTTTCAATGTTTGCTAAGTATTATTTTTCAAAAAGCAGATAGATACCTATATGTTTATATTATAAGACATCTGCTGCCCACTTTGCAAGGTGTAGCATTGATCAGTTGTATAAGCAATAAACATAAATGGAAAACCACTGTGTACCATGTGTATTTGTGTTAAGGTTCTTAGGACTGACAAAAGTGTGATGTTGACAGTATTACCAGAACTGTTCATTGGGAGGTATACGTAACACTTTTTACCTTGGGTCTAACATCCCGGAGGGTGTGTTCATTCCGGCCGGTACCTAAAGGAGATCATGGTCATCGCATAGTTGAGAGTTAGGGGTTAATATAGCAGTTTAGCTGTGCCTCCACCTAGTAATACTTCAGGGCATTAGAGTTTAGTGTACTAACCCACATATATCACAACAGAACACAAGGATCACAGACACTATAACATAAATCTGTCTTAAACTATAGACCAGTATGTATTAGTTTAGATCAGTAAGAACATGGGCATTTCAATAACACCAAAAGTATACAGCAAATCAACAACTATATGTAAATCAACCTGAACCCAAATTGCACCCTCTCCAAATTATTAGGAATCCACCATTGTGCTGTTTTCCAGTTGTCTGGGGCAATGGTTGTGCACATAGATGTTAGGACCCTTGATGGAGGTAGTACTAACTCTCTAATGGATAACAGTGTTGGTGCTTAGTTGGGGGTACCTATGCTGTACACGCTCCTATACAGAGGGTCTGGCCTGTAAATGATCTTCAGTACCTTCCATTGATTGCTTCCTCTGGCATTGTCTGGTAGCTTTTGATCTCACAGGCTGGCTTTATTACCCCTCAGACTCAAACCCAACCCAATAGGGACTACATATATCCCTCAGGCACAGGAATACATGGCTCTAATCAGTGTCAGCTCTTGGTAGTAGACACTAGTGAGGTCATCAGCAGCAGCAACAGCAGGAAAAGTGAATCTCTTGCTGTCTTCCTAAAGAGACAAATAATCTCTTTGTCTTCTACTTACAGCCACACTACTGAGGAGCTTGGGAAAAAACAAAAAAAACCCTCCTATTGGCTGAAATTCATGTCCAGTGCACCAGTGTTCACTCTCTGCCCTGGAAGCCTGTACCTAGGGTAACTGGAGTTATATTAGACACCAGGGTTACATTATTTGGAGGGGGCCTCTTGTAACAGTTTTGCCCCAGGGCCCAACCTGACCTTGATCCACCTGAAACGGTATTCTAGATTATAGTTCTATCAACAATCTAAATGGCCCTTTAAGAAGAAGAAGATTCAGACATTGCCCTAAGGGCCATATCATAGGCAGGAGGATACAGGGCTATACTAATTGAAAAGCAACAATACCAAAAATAAATGTTTCGGTGGTATACGTTACATTTCAGCAAAACCAAATGGAAAACAAAACCAAAGGAATCCAGAAACTTCTCGTGACGGCTTCATTTCAAATCGACAGAAATACATGCACTCTCAGAACAAGTGAAATCTCTTGATGCGCCTCGCACCTTAGTGCCTAGTCATAGGATAATTTAGTGAAGAATTTGGGAAGTGCTTCTGGATCCCCAGGAGTTGTCTTTCCTTTTGTTTTGCTATACAAATTCAACACATTTTTTTAATTTTACATCAATATAATGGGTCTGTATTTGTTTTTCTTAGTGTGTGTAATATTTTGCATTGCTTGGACACCATATCTTTCAACTAGAGCTGCCTTTGGATGTCAGTAGCTATTAGATCTCCTGCATCTTCTTTTCAGAACTTGTAAAAGGGTCTCTTTGAACGTCAGATACAACAGGAGAAGAGCCATCAATAATGTCAGAGAAATGGGCATGGTAAGCAGCAAATAGAGAAGGGTGCCACCAGTCTTCCACTGGCAGCTGTGATGAACAGACTCAGATATGTCCCGTACTAACATCTGACTATGGGAGAATTTACAGGTAACCCGTGAAAGGTCAGAAATGTTAATGCTACTCAGTCTTCTCAATATATTCAACCAGCTCAATTCACAGCAGTCAAATGGGTTATCGCTGATGTAAAGAATATTTAGGCTTCTCAAGATTTGGTGGTAACTGCTAATGAATGGAAGTGAACTTAAATTGTTCTTTCTGAGATCTAGGGACTGAAGAGACAATCCGGTAAGGGAATTAGGGAAAGTAGTGAGGTTGTTTCCAGATAGGTCTAGGAATTTCAAGCTTTGATATGCAGAGAATTCAGCACTGAAATTACATTCCAGGCTGTTCCGGAGTGAAAGAAAGCGTAGCGTTCTAGATGTGTCCATTAAAGAGTGAAGGCTTTTGACCCGGTTATCTGAAAGGTCCAGATAAGTTAATGCAATACCACAAAAATGACCTTGCATATCCAACTCCATTTCACATCCGGAAAGGTGGAGATGCCTGAGAGACGTTATGTGTCTGATATCTACACAATCCATGTCACTATCTGAACCAGAACATAAACTAAGCCTATTATGGCTCAGATCTATAGTTGCAATGTCACTCATACTGCTGAAGATATGCCTAGGGAGCTTCTGGAGATTGTTTCTGCTCAGGTTAAAGTACCTGAGGCCCAATACATTTTGGGAAACATTATCTACCCGTAGCTCCAAAATCTCGTTGTTGCTGAGATCCAGTTCAGCGAGAGAACTAGCAATTTCCATTGGCCAGAGGGAAAATGTTTCTAAACAGTTCCAGTCAAGTTTTAGGGATGTCAAAGAAGTCATTTTGCCAATGAATCCATCCGGAAGGTACTTGAACTGGTTCATGCTAATGTCAAGAAACTTTAAAGTTGAAAGATCACTGACAATTTCTTCCTCCCACAGGTTAACAGTTGTGATGTTCGTACTGTTATTTTCCATTATCAGAAAATCTTCATAGGATGATTCCAAATCAAAAATGTCAGCATAGAACCTCATCCGATTATCAGAGAGCAGCAGGGTATGTAGGTGGTGCCACTTTGGCAACAGTGGGAAAAATAGCAGCTGGTTATGAGATATGTCCAGCAATTCCAGTTGGAATTCTACATCTATTTCTTGGGACTGGAACCATTCAAGGTGGTTGAAGCTAAGATTGAGCACGCGGAGCTGAGTCAAGCCAAAGTCTATAATGCAGGGCAAACGGTTAAAGGCAAGATTTAAAGTTTTCAGATTTACCAGACGCTCAAATGTGCCACTATCAATCTCATAAATATAGTTCCTTTGCAGGCTTAACTCTTTTAAGTTGCTGACACCTGTAAACACAGTGTCATCTAAACGCATAATAATGTTGTTGTCTACAGCAAGGTATTCCAGGGAGTTCAGGTTCTTAAGCAGGATGGTCACCATAGCTTCATTAAGCCCATTTTTAGACAGATCCAGATTCTTAAGGGAAGGCGTAAACATGAAGGCTTTGGAAACCAGACTGTAACCAGTAGCAATATTATTGTCCTTTAGTGATAGTGAATCAAGGTTTATTATTCCTTTAAATGCTTCGATATGTATCAGTTCCAAACAATTCGATCTCAAACTAAGGTTCTTCAAGCCAGGGTATATTGACAGAGAGTTTTTGTCGAGACTCTTAATAATGTTGAAATCCAGAAATAGTTCCTCAATATCAGTAGGAAGATCCTGAGGAACTGAGCTGAGCTGCAAACGGTTGCAATCTGCAACTTTGGAAACCTAAAGCAAAAAACAATATATAAAATGTGAATTTTTTAGTAAACGGAACAGGACATTCGAATGGATGAACAGCTTTGACATGTAACACTAGATTATTATCTTCCATACGGCATTTTGAACGTGTGTGTAAACACGAGCAAAAAAATAAATAAAAATCCCGCATTGAACCAAACATGCTAAGTTTCCAGTGCATTTTATGGATTCTAGGTAGAAGCTTGCAAAAAAAGGACAAAATGCAGATAAATTCACACTTTCTCATTTCTAATACACTCTTATTTGTTTGTATAATACTGCTACTCTATACATACAGCACAGAGTGGAAATGTATAGACCAGATAATTACATCTACAGAGATCTTTTTAGAAACCTGTCTTTATTTCTTAAAGACATATCATTACATAAGTTATGGTGGGTAAAAGGTGATGGAAACCCTTCCACTAAAATTTAAGGGGTAGTAGAAGTATTATTAAACACTCATCTACAGACACCAGACAAGCCAGAAGGCTTGCTTTTCCCTCAGAAATCTCATGGTGCTTTCACAACCACAATCCCTTGTGGTTGTGAAAGCACCATGAGATTTCTGAGGGAAAAGCAAGCCTTCTGGCTTGTCTGGTGTCTGTAGATGAGTGTTTAATAATACTTCTACTATTTCTTAAAGACTTATCAGTATCACTTACATCTCATAATTATCTACTTATTTATAATCTTGACTGTTAAACCGTACATACTTGAAGGGAATTAGTGCTCTTGTGATTTATGGTAACAAACATACAGTTTAGAGGCCTACTTACCAGTCTACATCCAGAAAAACGCCTCCCTTCAACTGCATTGTCCCACCATGATAATGCCAGATACATACAACCCAGTGAAAACCAGACGGACACAATGGCCATATCATCAGAAGCTTTCCTACAAAAACAGAGACTGGTCAGTTCCAAGGTCCAGTAACAACCCAAGATGATCGTTTTCTTTTCAGGGTATTAGACCTCAGATCCCCGAGTCCTAAAAAGCATTTCAACATTTTTACTGGATGAGCCCTTTCAGCAACTCTCACAAGTGGGAATGTTGCCGCATTTCGCTATTAAATGGGCAACGTCAGGCGCTATTACAGTTAATCTGTGAAGCCCTGCTTTGGTGAGTTAGCATAAATTATTTTCTTCTCATTGTTTCCGATGTATTTTGGCGATGGGTTAAGGGAACGAGTGCCAGAAGTTGACTTGCCGTGGTCACTGCGTCACAATAAGGATGCGGTGAAAAAACTACAGATTCACCTCTGTACTTTCAGCTATCTAGCGCAAAAAGGTTCCTACACCAGCACAAATTCTTTTCCGTTTCTCAATTTTAATAATATGTTTTACATTCATAGTCATTTTAAAGTTAAATATTTCCAAGCAAATTTATTAACGTTGAATCATTTTAAAGTATTAAAACCACATGTGCCATTCTTCTAGCACGTGAGAGTGGGTCTATTGACATTTAAAAAAAAATCTCATTATAATTTGTTATAAATCACGAGAGAGTCTGAAAGGGTAGTAAAAGAACCTGAAATAGTATCAGTAAGTAGTAGTAGTGGTAGTAGTAGTAGTAGTAGTAGTAGTAGTAATAGTATCCAACCACGTGTGTATTCTATATAATATGTAAATTCAAAACCTGTAATTTTGACCATAAATTAACAAGGCAAATTTCATTGATGTGTTTTTACTATTATGTTTTAAATGGGGCAGCCAGGCCATGAAGTGCTGTGAAATTATGATGTTTAACTTTTTTTTTTAATGCTTTGCCTTTCTAAATTCCAGACAATGATATTCAGTACTGATACTAAGCAATATTTGTGAATATTTGGAACCTGCATATTATCCAGCTTATTGGCCTTTCTAATGTCCGACTGTGGCTATGCACGTAGTGGGAGAAGTGTGTCGTGCCGTCTTTTTGGGGTTTCTAGCCCACACATAAATGAACCCACAACAAGAAACAGTCACTTACCACACTTAGCTGAGCACGCAGCATTGTGGAGTCCACTGATACCTCGAGGGAAAAAATGATCATTGATTGAAGTCACAGAAACTTGAAATGTTGGCCGGAGCTTTTTATGCACAGAGCCAAGGTAGATCCTACTGTTCTTGAATGTAGAGAACCTGCAGCAAGGTTACTAAAGAGCAGATTCTGGTTAAAGGTGGCAGAGCGTTAGCCGAGAAGCCCAGTTGAAATTCCGTCAGGGATCATTTTGGGCTGATGCGTTTCGCAAGGTGTTAATGTGGTCAGGTTGTTAAATTTACATACTGAACAATTCTGAAGATTCTTCTCTCTTATTTTTTTGTTCTTCCTTCTAGGGTTATTTTAGGTCTTGCGGAAGGAAATAACGGAAGCTGAAGTCACATGAATTGCTGGGACAGCACGCTGAAAATGAAGAACCCTTCAAAGCAGTTACCAGGGTCTAAGTCATCTAAAGTTAGTTCTCCTTTTCTGTTTAATTTGCATTCTCCCATCCCTATCCATGGCACGTTTTCTTTGTACGAAAAAGCTAATATAATTTTTGTTAAAATGTCACTTTAAATTTAACATTCTGGAGTGAAATTGGGGAGTCAGTGGCAAAGTTTTACTATCTAGCTAAATACCCACACTATATAGTACAGCTATCAGCTGGCAGTCTATATATATAAAATGTAATGTGCATTTATCCCACTACAACTTGCAGAGCATTCATAATTTTAGATTTTTTTTTCCAATGTTCCAGAGAGCACAAGAGGATTACATTTAGGATGTTGTTCCCGAATCAGGCCTTGTAGGATTATGTTGGCAACTATACTGAGAAAAATATGATAACATGATATTATGTAGACTTGTGCAAACAGGCCAAAAGTTATTTGGACAAATTTTTCGGTCTGTTTTTGGCCCATTCATTTTTGGTCAATGCGTTTTGTTTACTGCCGATTCAGTCCGGCCAAAAGATTTTAGGGCATTTTTAATTCAGGTATGGAATTCACATTCACTCACACTGTCACTCATTATTGTTCACTCTCTCTCTCACAGTCTCCAAATGTTTCCCTACCTTCTCTACCGACTACTTCCACTTTCGCATCTTCTTCTTCCGTCTTCTCCCTTCTCTGGTCTATATTCAATCCTTAATCTGGTATCTTCCCTCTTTGTCCGCACCTCCACAGACATAAGCCGGCAACTTCCACCAAAAAGGCAGCCCTGCGATGACGCCCTCCAAATACTCTTTCGTTTTTGGCCCATTCATTGAGTAATCAATTTCGTTCTCTGCCCTTTCGGTTTGGCTGAAAATTAGGGGGATTTTTTTTTTGGTGCCCACATTCACGCTCACTCTCTTATTCACACCCTTATTCTTGTTTACTCTCTCACACTCTCTAAATGTTTCCCTAACTTCTGTCGACCACTTCATCTTCATCCGAATCTCGGCGCTTGCAGTGACATCCTCTCTTCTGATTGGAATAATTTAGCTTCACTTAGCACCCAGACTTGCCCCTGCATAAACAGGACTTGCCATTGAAACCAGAGGACTTGCCATTGTCAGACCCACGTTGTGTTCCACTCCCCGCAGATTTCCCCCTTAAAAATTGGCATGTCCTGCCAAATACCTATATTAACAAATGACATAGCATTAAAAAAATACTTTTTCATAAGCCACAAAAGAAACATTGTGCCAAAATTGCCTGGTATTTGGAACTGCTCATAATTCCCTCCACACTGACTAAGGCCCCTGTTCCAGCTGAAGAAATACAGCCCCAAAGCATGACGCTGCCACCACCATGCTTCACTGTGGGTATGGTGTTCTTTGGGTGATGTGGAGTGTTGTTTTTGTGCCAAACATACTTTTTGGAATTACGGCCAAAAAGTTTAACCCTGGTTTCATTATACCATAACACATTTCCCACGTGCTTTTGGGGGACTTGATGTTTGTTTTTGCAAACTTCAGCTGGGCTTGGATGTTTTTCTTTGTAAGAAAAGGCTTCCGTCTTGCCACCCTACCCCATAGCCCATTCATATGAAGAATACGGAGATTGTTGTCACATGTAGCACACAGCCAGTACTTCTCTTGAAATCTTTCCTAACCAGTTTTCTTCTCGTCTTTTCATCAATTTTGGAGGGACGTCCAGTTCTTGGTAATGTCTCTGTTGTGGAAATTCTTTTGGACCCTTCTGCTGACTGATATCTTTCAACAATGAGATCCCCCTGATGCTTTGGAAGCTCTCTGCGGACCACGGCTTTTGCTCTGAGATGCAACTAAGCAAATGTCAGGTAAATCCTACTAGAACAGCTGAACTTAATCAGAGTCACTTTAAACGACTGCAGGTGTGTAATGACTTCTATTTAACACAAGTTTGAATGTGATTGGTTAATTCTGAACACAGCCCCAGTTACAAGAGGGTGTGCACACTTATGCAACCAGGTTATTGTGAGTTTTTTCCTCCTCAAAGAGTTCAGCTTGTTTTGCAGTTGAATTGTTCACTTTTTAGGTCACAATAAAGGTGGAAAAATTCTGACATGATTTATCTTTGTCTCATTCTTTAACATCACAAGAACCTGGCATTTTAACAGGGGTGTGTAGACTTTTTAAGTTTAACTTACTGACTTTCTATAAAAAAAAATGGTAAGTTTTGATGTAGACCAAGGGAATGCAGTGGGTGTATTATACCTAGATTTTGATACCGTACCATACAATAGGTTACTGAGGAAACAAAGACATTGGATTGGAAAAATTTTTTGTACTTGGATAGGGAGCTGGTTGAAAGCGGTTTTAAATGGTACGTTTCCAGCTAGATAAAGTTTTAAATTGAGTACCTTGGGGCTCTGTCCACTGATTCACTTTTTTTTTGCTTTTTAACATTTACCTCAGTATATACATACTGTATACAGCCTTGTGGGGCCAATTCTTTGTAATTTATTTATCAATTACTTGAAATAAGGTACTGGAAGCAATTTTTGCAGACAGAAAATGATGTAAACTGATAAGGTCTGAGCAGAATGTCCTTTGTCTGCAAAGATTTAGACAAAATGGGAGAATGAGCAGTTAATTGGCAGATGCATTTTTAACATAGATAAATGTGAAATTATGCATGAGTAAGAAACACAAAACTGCTAATTATATTCTAAATGGTTGTGTGTCGGGTAATTGTTTTTACTAACAATCTACTGTGCAGAGGTGCACAATCTCAGGCAGCCGTTGCTAAGGCAAGCAAGATGCTGGCATCAATTAAAAAGGGAAAATGCTTAAGAGATCGGGGCATAATTTTGCCTCTTTTTGTCATTGGTAAGACCGCATCTAGAACATACAGTGCTGTTTTAGGCACAGTACAAAAAAAGGACATGCTGGAAATAGGAAGCGTTCAGAGAACTGCTACAAAAATGACCAACGGAATGGTATGAATGCTATGAATAAAGGCTGTCCAAAGTGGGATTTTTTTCTCTGGAGAAAAGACGTCTTCATGGAGATATGATAACTTTTACAATTATATTCAAGCTCAATACAAATTTCGGGGGCATTTTTAATTCAGGAACGAAGTTCGTTGCCCAGTGCCCACATTCACTTACTCTCTCATTCTTGTTCACTCTCACACTCTCTAAATGTTTCTATACCTTCTCTGACGATCACTTCCGCTTCATCTTCGTCCAAGTTGAAGATCAGTGCCTTTTTAATTAGAAGTTTATACAACTCCGAATTCCCAATTAAAATTAAGCAATGGTTGACAGATGACTTAATCCAGTACTTTTAAAATAAGGTTTACTCTTCAATTATTACTGTGGAAAGAGGCCAGTGATTTACTTCTAGACCACTACAGCCTCTTTTCTAACAAAAAAAACCAAAACAATAACGAAACTGGTTCAGAATAATATACCAATATAAAAGGTATTATGTGTTATAAAGTATGTGATGAAGGAATAGAAAAGCAAAAAAGTAAATAAACCTTTTGGAATTTCCTGGTTTTCTGCTGTAATTGTTCATAAAATGTGATTTAAATGTAGATCAGATCACAAGTGAAGACAAACACAGTGTCCTTAAGCTAATAACACACAATGATAATCTTTCATGTCTATTGAACACACTCATTAAACATTCACAGTACAGGTGATAAAAGTAAGTGAACCTTTGGATTTTCATAACTGGTCAATTCTCCTTTGACAGCAATAACCTCAAAAAAGTGCTTCCGGTAGCTGCAGATGCGACCTGAACAACATTGGACCATTCTTCCTTACAGAACTGCTTAAACTCAGTTATATTTCTAGGATAGCCTGCATAAACAGCATCTCTAATGGGTTAAGGTCTGGGCTCATACTGGGCCTCTCCAAAAGATTCATAGATTTTCTTCTTTTGAAGCCATTCTGTGGTGAGTTTACTTTTACGTTTAGGGTCTTTCTCCTGCAGGATTACATAAAATTATACTGAGCTTCAGCTGGCGGGCAGCCACCCAACATTATCCTGTATACCTTGATAAACTGGGGAATTCATCGTCCCCTCGATGATCACAAGCCGTCCAGGGCCCGATGCTCTCTCCACCAAACTTCTTACGCCATACGTAGCATTGCATGTTCTCCTTAAACAATTCAAACCTAGTTGTGGAGCGTCAAGGTGTCCCTCAGGAAAACAGTGATGTTAAATCAGAGAGCAGTGGCTTCCTCAATGGTGTCCTGCCATGCCTGTTCAATGTTTTGCATATGGTAGACACATGAACAGAGAGGTTAACCAGTTCCAATGATTCCTTCTGTTAGTCTCGTTTTTTTCCTCACGGAGCTTTCTGCTTTGTGCACTTTGGAGTCATCTTGGCTGGGGTCCTACTTCTTGGGAGAGTAACCACAGTACTACATTTATAAGCAATGTCTAACTGTGGACTAATGAATACGTAAAAACTCTTTGCAATTACTTTGTAATCAACAATTCTTGATTGTAGGTCTTGTGAGATTTATTTTTTGCTACGGCATCGTTCTCATCAGCAGATGCTTTTTTTTTTTTTTTTTTTCTTTTTATGTCAAAAGTAGCTCTAAAGTAGACCTCCAATCTTGTTTCAATGATTGGACTCCTGGTTTACTAACCCCGGATGCCATTTTTTTTTATAGGGATCAACCTAGGGGTTCACATACTTTTAATGTTTGAATTATGTATTCAATATGGTCAAGAACACCACAATTTATGTCTGTTCATTATTGTAATTTAGGAAGATCACAAAATATTTTAAGACAAATTTATATGTAAATGCCAGTAATTCCAAAGGGTTCACTTACTTTTTCTTGTCAGTGTGTATACAAACATTTACACACACTTACTTGAGCCTCAACATTTTTTTTTTTATTTTTTTTTTTTAACAGGGCAGGCTACTGCAACCTCCAAATCACTATAAATTTAAAAGGTATCACAACTATTTCTGGAGAAACATGATGGATGGCTTAAATATTTCTGAACAGCTCCCCAAGTCACAATAAGGATGGGAAGACTAAGCCGATGGATGCACCTCTATTGCCTGATGATTAATAGTAGGTGGCTGAAGTATCTTGCTCTCATTTGGAAAGCATGTCATTGCAGAACACATTCAGCAAAGGCGACAGGAGGGTTGAGCTTTCCACTGATGCTTTATCTAGCACCATCACAAGAATCTTTCTAGAGGAACCTTTATATCTTACTGAGATCTGTCGTGTTGCAGAACATTAACATGTTGAGACAACAGTTAACTGTCCCCGACGCCCTATAAAAATCCATATTAAATAACAGGGCAGTTAATTTTTTGTATAAAGGTGGTGACCTTCTGTTTGCAGCAGGAGAGACTTTACATATACAGTGAAGTCTGCAGGACAGACAAGTGTGCATGTGAAACGCAAGCACCTCATTGCTGGATTTACAAATTTATAACTATTCCTTATATTTTCTGCTAGACTTTTGAAATTGAAATGTAAAGTTCTTCATATAGGTACAATAAAACATGTTTATTAACCATTTTAGGTTAAAATCTGGATGGGTAGTGTTAGTGTTGCAGTGAACTGCCTTCACTACTTTTTGTGTCAATATATATGATAACTATAAGGAAACCAGTTACATGCACCAATGTACCAGTTTACAAAATAAATAGCACACATGTATGGTAAATATCTCTATGCACCACTATATCTTCAAAGAACACAATTTAAAAAATATATAGTGACACTTGGACCAAAATTATATAATGACCCCATATTGCCTCCTTTAAATCACAACATTCTTATTGGTCAATTTGTAATAACAAAATCAGTCAGTTTCAGGTCTTAAGAGCAGAATGTATTTATTTTTTTATAATTTAACAGCGATCGTGGCTTACCCCAACATTTACAAAGTTTAAAAGTTGACTGTACAGAAGAGACTTACAAGCTTTAATCCGGTTCTCGGTCCTGTAAAACGTTTACAGTTAATGCAAGGACTGCCGGTAAAGGAACCTGAGGTTAGAGGAGGGCTTTAAATAGCTGCAGATCTTATTTGAACATTCTAGGCACTGCTGTCAGATGCCACACCACACTGGTTTGTTGCCATCTACCAACAGAGGTGTTTTCCAGTATAGATGGACCCATGATGACAAGCAAACGTACTTCCCTTTAAGCCATGTCCCTTTACTTCTTGTGAGAGAACATGTTCTTTGAATACTATCGAGTTCACCGATTAACTGGAGAAATATAAAACCTTCTGGCTAGACATGGAAATCCCCTGAACAGACCCATTTTGTAAACATGGCTTCGTTTCTCATTTTATTAAGTTAGGAACCCAGGCCAACAACTGCTTGGAAAGAAAAGGAGAAAAAACAAAAACAAAAAAACAAAACACACACACAATGAACCCACCAGTTGGTGTCAAGTACCAAATAAGGGGGGGGGGGCAGCTAATGTAATGTCTTGCCTTACATTTTCTTGAAAATCTGAATCTGTTAAAAGCAGTTTGAAAGAATGTCTTATTTTTGATGTGAGACCACCCTTTTGTATCCTATATTTATTGTGATAACAAAACCGAACCCATTTTACCCATGTTTGGCCTCAACTTCTAAATAATAGATCCAATCCAACGTACGAAAATAAGAGCAGAGAACACATTATCAATATATATGCAACATGACATTATATATACATACACACATTGCAAGAGACAGGGGAAGGGTTACAGGAGAAAAATCATTTTCATTTAACTTCACAGCATAAGTGTTATAGAGAGAAAAGCATGCACAGTATTAAGCATAAGCCTATCATGAACAAATAATAAAAAAGTTGCTTTACCAAGAGGGTGGAAAATGGAATCGCCAGAAGTAGAAGAGGCCAATACAGCGAGGGTCTATAACATGCCTGGGATAGGCATAAAAGATACCAGAATCTAAGATGAGAGCAAAGACTGGGTCTCCACATCAGGAAAAGTGGACAGACTAGGTGGGCCGAATGGCTATTTTCCTTTAGTGCGTTGTGCACTGGATGGCTCTTTGTAGATCCTAACCCCAGTGGTGCCAACATCTTCAAAAACAAAGGAATTGTAGCTCATTGACTAGCCATTTAAACACCTAATAATACCAGCTTGTGGTGGTGGTGGGGTGAAACAAAAAGTCAGAATGCTACTGCAGTATCTCCCAAATAGATGCTGTTGTCAGCAGTTTTCTAGCACGCAAGACATATGTCCCAAAACAGTGATTGTACAAGACTAAAGAGGTATTGTGCTATATGTAATAGTACCACACTGCAAATGTTACTAGCAACATTGGGCACCAATAGGAGGTACGGGATCCGCTATAGGAGAAGGGAGCACCCAACGTTTCTTCCTAGCCGAGCCAGACATGGGGCTAGAGTCTGCAAGAACCTTATGTACTGTTATCAGCCATAAAATCTAGCTTCCTCCTACCAGATTTAACAATGGGTTCAAAATACTATTGAAGCCTGTAATTAGACAATAAAAAAATACTAAACAAGAACTTATATACAAAATATTTAAATTTACAATAAAATACGGATACATCATTGGGAGTTTTAGGTTTGTATATACACACTAAATGTCCAATAGATACAATGTCTTCCAACAAGATATAAATACCATAAGAATAACTCTTTACTCTATTTGGACAGTAAAAACTAAATATGTTTTCGCATGCATGATTGATAGGATACATAGATATGTACATACTAGTCAACAAAGCAAAGACCATGCATAACATGCTAGGCTATGCGAAAGAAGGGTTAGGCCAGAAACAGTTAAGGTATTCCAATGGGCCCCAAATTACCAGAAAGCCGCAATCAGAAGTGTAAAAAAAAAAATAAATAAATAAAAAAATTCATATTTATTAAATGATACTTCAATAGAAATAATATTAGAAAGGCATAATTCTAGTATTCTTAAAAATGCAACTCTAGATTAAAATTTGCTAAGGTTACCATACAAAATTAAAATAGTGGCACGGGCTGTCATTAAACCCACACTGCATGGTATAAATTCCCTTTAAATGAATATTAGTTGTTGGTAAGGTCTCTGAAGTCATGTAAACACGAAAGCCCTCCACATTTAAATGTAAAAGGATGAATCGATATAATTTTGTGAACTTGGTTAACAAAGAACTTTTAAAATGATGTAAACAGAACTGCAGTTTGGATGCCACCCCCAGGCTCCTGCGTGTACTGCAATAAGAAAAACACAGGGTTTCAACAAAAATCTTCCCCAAATGATCAGTTTACAAAAAAACAAAAACAAACATATTACACATACCCCATGAAGATCAATTCTTATGATTGATGGAAACTGTCAGACACTATGCTAATGACGGGGGCAGGACAGAAAATAAACGGGGACATCTGCCAGATCCTAATGATCTCTGCATCACCAGTGTAAAACCTCCCCTTTATTAAACAAGTTTTTATTAAACAACGGCTTTTGATGACATTAGTGAGGATACTAAGACCTGTGTCAATACCAGTTCCTTTTAAAATAGATAATATTAATTTTACAAACATGCGTGGATCGATATTTCTTTAAAATAGAAGTCTCAAAATAGGTTAATTAATTGGATCTTTAGCACCATCGCTTAACCAGCAGAATATACTGGTATATTGTCTCGTCAGTCACTGGTCACGACCCGTGGGAAGAAGCACGGCTGGGGAATACCACTTAGGGTTTCGGTAGACAATGTTTTCTAGGAGGCCAGAACTGTGTGCTTCCATGGTGGTTTCCTTTTAGAGAAGGACAGAGTTGTCCTTGCAAAGTGGTTTGTGAGCGGCTCAAAACAACATTTCATTTCCACCCTTACTCAGCAGACCACAGCGTGTTTCCAGCAAGCCCACATTTATTGCAGTCACAGTACATTTGCTTTGCCCTTTTAAAAAAATAAAAAAAAAAAGCTATAACTTAAAAGATTATGTTTTACGTCATCTGTAGAACCTGGCCAATAATTCGTTTTTATTAGATGTACCCAGCCAGTTATAGTTAAGGAATGAGTTAAAAAAAAAAAAAAAGTAGTAACAAAAATTACAATTTATATCCCCTAACACATGATTCTGTAACATATCAAAAGCACGAGCCTGCGTTTCAGATACGCAAGCAGCATTAATGTAGTTCCGTGCTTCTTGTAGGTTTCAGCGATCCAAAACAGCTGTATCTTTTAGTACCCTATAAGCAGAACTGAGCAAAAAGTGTGAGTTACTGTGGAAACATCACAATTTTACCCCTTTCCTTTATTATTCCAAAACAACTGTTCTGAAGCCAGGGGTTTCCTGAAACATAACATGCATTTTGATGTCACAAGTGGTTACAATGATGTACAAACATCTCCCCCTCTCGGCAACATCTCCATGATTTCGTTACCTGCTTGTGGATTCACAAAACTAGGTCACCTTCATTGGTCATAATACCTCGAGGATCACATATCACACAGGAGTATGAGTGGCGTTCACAACTGAATTAGGAACACTGCCAAGAGCACCAGGTTGGCGATGGGCCTCTTGGAGATGTCAAACCAAGCCAATGGGGGGCAGTGGTTGGGTGTTGGTTACAGCGGAAAGTACAAGTTATTTGGAATGTTGCACGAGGGAAGAGTCCAAGCAACCGGCAGCCGAGAGATATAATATGAGCTGCAGCTGCCTACTGAGAGAATGTTACTTCCAAGTTATGCAGCTATTGCAGAAGTCCAGGTATTTTCTACAATGTTGTGTTTGGCGCGCCTGTCGGGGTCCAAACTACAAGAATCAATGTTTTCAATACAGTTTTCCTAATATTGAAATATATCATCATTTCACCCATCATCTGAAGTTCATTGCACAGACCGGACCAGAGTTATTATTTTGAAGTATACAGACACATGGTTTTAGAGCAGAATAAAAATACATTGAAGCAACACGTTTGAAACAGAACCTATATGCCTTTTTAAAAAATATACACTTAAAAAGTCTTTAAATAAAAATATCAAGAGCCACCTCTCCAAACTCTGCTTTCTACCGAGTTCTCAGAAATAATACCAAACACAAAAAAATGTCCTGATTAAAACCATCGCATTAAAATACCTTTTACACCCAGCAGAGAAATTTGTTCTGTGGGGGAAAGAAGTCTTATGAGAGACGCGCACGAGAGAGCTGATGCAGACACGCGGCCTCCGTAAGGACCGGCAGAGCTGTCAATCAACAATCATTGCGCATCAGTTTCAAATGTTTGTGTCTCTCTCTCTCCCCAAACTAAGAGGAAATTGTTTTTTGTCCTACGTGTGCAAAAAATAAAAACTAATCCCAATCAACACCTAAAACAACCCTTCTGGGATAATATATATAAAAAAAAAAATCCGGAATCCCTCTACTTAAAATAAACTTTGCGACCTTAACACCAACCGAAGGCCAAATGCGTTATGGCCGTACACGTTTCAAATAAAAGAGGCTTAAAACAGAACATGTCTGACCAGATCTCTGGAGATGGGTGGCCAAGAAAGGCAAATTAACTGCTTTTCTCAACCCCACTATCCAAGGCCCCCAGCCGTTTAATACTTGTCCCTTCCCACAACCACCAATCTTACACAAAACAGACAACACTGGGAAAAAGAAATGACCCTTAATCTCCATTCACACTGTAATGACCCACTTGGATATCATTATTGATCCTGCAGGGGAAGGGCTGGAGGATCTTCCATGCAAGGAAGAACTATCCCCTGATAACCGCGGTACTTCTGTCCTGTGGATGCCCACAGTATGGGTCATGCTTTCCACTTCATCACATGCACAGCGTCTCCGGCTCATCCACAGCTGTCTCCTGAAGACTATCATCCATCCAACGGTTTCCCTAGGTAGACCAAGGTCACTTCTGTGTTGCCATATACAGCTGACACTGCTGGATATAAACATGTTTTCGGCAATCCCCTGAAAGCCACCCCCAAGAACTCATATCCACGCTCGAAGGCCAATGTCTTGTCTTCCATATCTAGGATGACTCTAATCCTTTCACCAATCTGTTACGGGTAGGAGAAGAAAAAGAAAGCACACACATAATTTAACACTTCTGTTATTACAGATTCATGGAACATCCTTTAATATTAAAAAACAAATTGATGAAATTTACTGTTAAGTTGTTTATATATTTCCACAAGTTTTTCAAAAACACAAACCCGTGGTTATTGTCAACGCGGCAAAGTGTTTTATAAATAACCAACATGCTCTCTGCAAGTAGCATATGTTAGAGCAAAATAATATAAATAACAAAAGCATAAGGGTCTAGTAAAAATATTAGATGAGTTTTAAATGTGCAATTATATCATATGCATGTTTTTAACAGACAATTTTGTGCTGATTATATGTTTCGTGCTGTTTACACGCCGCAGCTCCATAGATCATATGCTAAGCCCCCGGATATAATTATTTAATGAGCACAGAGTGCACTGTAAATATCTGCATGCGTGCTCACCGACAGCCCCCCTCCCCCGCAGCCATCTTTGCAGGTTATGCATGTAGTTTACAGAGAAACCAGTGCTTTCTTCCGATGGCACCGGCGCCCCAGTCACATAATCAAGCAAGCAGACATAAAAGCCACAGGATCAACAAGCAAAGATCATTACATCACACTACTCCTGACGTAATGATGAACCACACGCGACACAGGATGTATTTAAAATGAACACATCAATCGGAAAAAAAAATGAAACCTCGCCCCGTACACTCACCTGGTATTTGGGCGCATTGTTGCACTGGGGAAAGCTCCCATTGACCTCCCCGTTATGCAGCAGGTTATTATCTACGAGATTCCATCCCCAGCTCTGGTCATCGCTTCCCAAAAGCGCCACGTAACCCTGGCACTGCATCGGGGCTCGCTTGGTTGCAATGCCAATCACGGCGACCGTGCCCAGCGGGCCTTCCCACCACACCTCCCAGGCGTGCCGCCCTTCGCTAAAGCCGACTTTGGTGCGAGCGCCATCCGTGCTTTGAGCTATGGGATTCCGGTGAAGAGTGAAGCCATTCTTCTTGATGTAGACATTGCGGGAGCAGTCACTGGAGCTGAACCCGTGCTGGAAGGCACACACCTACGTGGGCGAAGAAGCAATAAAGGATTATTCGTATTCAGCTGTAAATACATCGAATGTTTATGTTTCAATCAGATTGTCACGTACGGCATGTACGGCAGACGCAGAGAAAAGCCTTTAGCACAAGATAAACCAACAAATTATTTCCCTTGATGGCCTCGGTTCCAAGACACGTATGACTTGTCCATACATTTAGCTTCAGTTGAAGCTAGGGAGAACCTGACTGGCCCTGTACAGTGTATAATAAGTAAGATTACTTCCACGTCTTCTCACTCATTGAATTATACATTATACAGGGCAGCTCAGCCTTTCACACCCCGCCAGTGCCGGCCCTTCATAATAGATAGTGGAGTGAGAACGCTGAAAGCACAACTCTCCATTTAGTTAAAAAACCCAAAGCAGACGCTGTCATTTCCGAACCGTCTGCTTTAAATGTATTCCTCCTTATAACGCTTCTAATGAATGATATCACTGGGCTAGCGGTTAAAGGGCTGCCGGGGGCGACGAGTGTAAGTAATTCATGCCCAAGGAATTGGTGCAAAAAATAGCTGGGGGGGAGGTGAAGGGGCAAATAAATGCACATGGGGGGTATGGGGGACAGGATACCACCCATTCATTAGCTAGGAGACAAAGTGAAAAAAATCAAGGCCCCTCTCTGCTATCATATGTATTTAATAAGAAAATAAAACATTCAAAGAAATATAAACGCGAACAACGTATCCATTTTGCAGCCTTACGATAAGACATTAGCGTTCCATTCATGCAATAGGGGCCCGCCTGCAGCATTACCTTAGCCTTATAGCTGGGCAGGTTGCACAGGATGTCGGTACGCAAGGCTTCCTCACTGACCGTCCGGCAGCACAGGCTCCTCCACACGTCGCTGTTCTCGTCGCCGTGGATGGTTCGATGCCAGTGCTTACACACCAGGCCGCAGTTGCGGAGGTCTGCCAGCCCCAGATAGGAGAACACCAGCTCTAGCACACGGCTCGGCAACCTCCCTGAGCCCGGTGGTGGCGGAGGTGGAGGAACAGCAGGGATCACCGGAGGAGCGGCAGCACCGGCCGCCGCCGCCATCCCCTCCGCTTTTCCCAATACCGGTTACTTCAAACCCGTATACACACCCTCATCACACTGCGCCGGCTAGATCTCTTCCACAGCCAATCAAAAAGAACGTTTAAAAACACGAACGAAAGCCTAGCCAATCAGCACCGAGGTCCCAGGAAGACTTCAACTCCCATCTACCCTCTCCTTCTCTATGACCGCACACTTCTAAGCGCAAGAAACACAACATAGCTGCTGATTGGCTATTGAGGTGAACCTCTAAACACAGGAGGCATAACTTCTTACCCTCACACAGGGTTGAACCAATTGCATAAACTCTAGAGATTATGGCGTAGAACACGTTTTGTCACACTAGTTAGCAGGTCGTGTCGTCTCCTTCTTAATTAGTAAGGATCATTTAAGGCAGTGTTGCATACCTTGTGATTAGAACTGGGCGTCAACAAACGTCGCTTCGTATCAGCCAATCAGCATCACGGTTTAAGAGAGCTATATGAAAGAATCGACCAATTAACAAAGGGGCATGATTCACGGTTCCGTTTGCTGTTTTACGGCACAACATTATCCAATCCAATCAACGACAGATACTGAGCTGCCGGAAGGGACGCGCGGACGCCATGGAGCCCGTGGCTGTGTGACTTTAGGAATGAGTTAAAGCGCTGTTGGGATTATTCACAGAGTAGGGGGCCACGTGGTTTGTAATCATGTACTAAAACCACGTTTTGCGAGAGTCGCTTATACCGGTCTTCTTTAACTGCTGTAAGTGGTATAACGTACACCTGCGGCTACTGCTATACGGGAAAATACACAACGATCTATTTAAAGGGGCACACTTCACTTACTGTCCCTTTACATCTGTGCAGAATCCCCTCATAGGCATTTGCCCCTTTGCCTGCCCCTCCCCCATCTTCAATGCAGGAGTACATGGTATACTTGGGGTGCACATGCGCAGAATGTGTCCCCATTAATTTCAAGGGGGGCATGTTCTTGCTGATTGGCTGCCTGAAAGCAGAATTTTCTCTCGACAATAATTTGTTTTATATTCATATGAATGCTTAACAAGCAAAAAAACAAAACGTGATCTGACAATTCTTACTACTGACTGTCAGCCAATCGGTGCCTGGAAGGCGTCCCACTGAAATAAATGGGGGTATTTTATGTGCTTGCGCACAGGTGATCTGAACAGTCTGACAGCAGTGTGCACAGAAAATATCTGGGGGGCTGGCAAGGGATCAGTGTAAATGCAGGGGGCAGAATCCCCTCATATGCAAGGGGGACGCCGTGAAAATGTAAAGGGAGCACCCAGCTATCATATGCATTAAAGTGGCTGCAGTGTCTTGTAATGGTATGGAAAGCTTCTCCGTGAATGGGTTATTACAGCTAATAATAACGATTGTACAGGGATAAAAAAAAAACCTGTTTTTGAAGTTTTTCAACCCAGAAAAGATCTGGCGTGCACGTGTGCTATACTTGACCCAATTAATGTGATGTTTGGAACAATCATATTTATATATTTTTTTAATACAAAATTTCTTTTGCAGGCCAGTGACAAGTAACGATGGCAGCGAAGTGGGCTTGCGGTCTTTCAAACTCAGTGTTGAGTTTAGCCGTAAACAAAGACAGAATCGTTGCCTCCGGGACGGAGGGTGGAGAGCTAACTCTGTGGAGCGAGGAAGGACGCCCCCTTGGAAAGCTGCAGCTCAATGAAGAAGATGTCACTGGTATTGCTTTCTCCCCGCTGTGCTCCAGTAGATGCTACGTGTCCCACGGGGAGACGCTGAGCGTGCTGGACACAAGGGCGTTTAAAGAACCCGTCGAGGACTTCAGGGTTAACAAAGAAGAAATAAACTGCATTTCTGTCAATGAAAGAGAGAGCCTCCTGGCGGCCGCCGATGATTCTGGGACGGTAAAAGTGCTGGATCTGGAGACTAAGAAAGTCAGTAGGACGCTCCAGAGACACACAAATATCTGCTCGTCGGTTGTTTTTCGACCTCAGAGGCCTCAGAATCTTCTGACGTGCGGACTAGACATGCAGGTGTGTTTGTATCTTGTGTTGATTCCTGTTTTGTCCTTTAGCCTCGTTTATATTCTCAAAAATACGTTGGGGGTGTAGCTTTTATTTTTTACGATCATTTTCTCACCGAGCTTGTGTCGCTCGCCATGATTCTGTGAGATCTGTAAGTCGGCAGCACTGGTTATATGCCTTCGAGCATTGGCAGCGCATGTTCGTCTCTGTCGTGAAGCTGGGTCGGGATCCAGCCTGCAGCCAAATCTTTGGATACATTGTGCTGCAGTAACACGCTCCTCTACTATGATACTGCTATGTGCCATAGAAATAGAGGAAAAGCATGTTTATAATATTACACAAATATCGTACAGACGTGGAATGAAGACTTACACGGGGTCCACCTGTGAAGAGTTGTAATTAATTTGGTTAAGACTGTCCAATAAGCTTCTAATTGGATGGGTCTCATTGCTAAGGTGACAGTAGAGCGTTAAGAAATATTAGTGTATACGGTAGAAATACATTAAAACGAAATACATTTTTCCAGAGATTATATACAGAAATCATAGTGCAGTCGCTCTACGGACTACCAAGCCCAATCACTGCATGAAAAGGGCAGAAATGTCTGGCTGATCTGTATAACGTAACCTTTGTTGACTCTGAGACAGCGGGTGAGCTTTTTATAAAGTCCCTTGTTGCCTTGGATACGATGGAAATCAGATATGGTTATATTTATATCTGTAGATTGGGAATCATTTTGTTTTTGTAACATAACAAATTGTCCGTTTGGTGTCTGTTAGAGACTGTCCTTTATTGTTGGCACTATGGGGCTGTTTTTCCATTTTTTTGCCAGCACCCTCGATTTCTGCTTTTGGATCTCTGACATCGTCACTCCTGAACTCCAGGTTTGCGCGGATCATTCATCTTTGTGCTTTATCCTGTAGGTTATGCACTGGAGTGTGCAGAAAGCGCGGCCTTTGTGGATCACGGATCTCCAGCAGTTGGCTCGTGATGAAGAAGGTGGGGAAAACCAGAATGCCCAAGGACAACTCTTCAATCCACCGCTGGCCCATTCTTTGTCGGTGTCTGCCTGCGGGAACGTCTTTTGCTGTGGAGCAGAGGATGGAAACATCCGAGTTTTCCGCGTAACTGGGACTCAGTTTGAGGAGGAATTATGCTTTAAAGGCCACACTCAGGGTGTGTCTCAAGTTTCATTTCTAGATCAGGAATCAAGTAAGAGTATTTTACTGTCGGGTGGTAATGATGGCAGAGTTTGTCTCTGGGATATTGACAGAGAAAGCACAAAGCAACAGAATCAGACGCCTACAAAGCAGGGTCATCATAGAAAGTCTGGTGCATCTCACTCCAAGACAAGGCATTCTGCTCACCAAGCTACAGACATTGTTCAGAAGCTAAGCCCCAAGATGTGTATTGGACACGGGGAAAAGATCAACTGGATCATAGGTGCAGAGCTAGAGAAATCCAGAAAAGTTTTAGTGGCTGATCTGAGTTGTGAGATAACTGTGTATCCCCTAGGAGAACTTTAGGAAAATGTAGCGTTGTGCTTTTGTTCTTGGGTGAAATGTCATTTAAATACAGTGCTTACGGAGGGGTGTGCACAGGTTGGGGTGTATCCGCTTTGTGGATTGCATATTCCATTACTGTATGAGAAGGCATGTTTTGTAGTGAAATGGTGCATTATGGAGCTTTTTTTCCATAAGGGGCATTTCAGTGTCCTTGGTGGAGATGCCCTCACAGCTTTTTGCATAACCAAATGAGTTAATACTTTTTTTTTTTTTTTGCATTTGCTTGTTTTGGGGATAATTTTGCTTAAAAGTAAGTAGCTATTTTACCCTTGGGAGACAGGATATGTGGGAAAACTGCTATAAATAATCAATTTTCTGCAGTTATTACCATTCTTCTCACCAAAAACTATAAAGGCTGCCAGAACTTATCAACGAGAGACAAATCTGTTGATTCTCTAGTTATTAATCCGGAGTCATTTTGTTCCACCATGTTTCATGGCCATTCGCAACATGCTTTCTCTATCTATAATGCAGCATGAGTCCTGACACGGGCAGAACGGTGAAGCGTCATACAGCTTCTATCCTTGTGCCATGTCATATAAAATTCGTTTAATTAAAGTTTTAATGACCATTTAGTTTGTCTTGTCTTTTTTTGTAAATTACAGAAATATTTATTTTAATATGGAAACACATAGGGTGCACCCCTGCAATAAAGACTTAAATCATTATGGAAAAGACCATGGATACAAAATCCTCAACGTGCCCACGGAAAGCAGTCCATTGCAAAAGCCTTTAACAAATGCTAATCCTTAAGTAAAAGAGATAAGGTTAAAATAATAAATAAGAAGGAATTGCTTGGTTTTTATGTTAATTGGCCAAAAGCAATCTGCCCCAGAAGAGCTCTTAATAAGCAAGGTCCTTTGTATTGACTATTGACCGGAAGAGGTTGATTGGATATCACTACACTGGCCATTCGTGGCAGGAGATGTATGTTATATAAAGCGCAACACGGCCCTATAAGAAACAGCTGTGCAATAAAGTGTGATGTTGTACCACATTTCCTCATCTTTTTATGTCATTTTGATCAATAATTTGTTTAATATGGTAAAAGAATGCAATTATTTTAGGTTGATTACAATTTGAATGCACTGAATGTTCAAAACTTGTTTTCTTTAGAATGCGTTTACATTTACGTACATTGTTAAAGAGTAAGATGTAATAAAATGAGTTGGGAACCATAAGCACTTCTGGCACAGTGTAAATGTAGAGCATATTACATCATTAGTACTGTGCACCAGGATTTCTGCTTATTAAAATTGTCCAAATGGCTCTTTATTGTTATTAGTGGACAATACAAAACATCACGTGGTTCAACAATCAATCCAACGTTACTACTGAGAGATCGTAATGATTTATTACTAAAACAAAGATTAGTGGAGACACACACTCACTGGCCACTTTATTAGGTACACCTGTTCATTGGCTTGTTAACACAAATACCTAATCAGCCAATCACATGGCAGCAACTCAATGCATTTAGGCATGTGGGCGTGGTCAAGACAACTTGCTGAAGTTCAAACCGAGAATCAGAATGGGGAAGAAAGGGAATTTAAGTAACTTTGATGGTGGCATGGTTGTTAGTGCCACACGGGCTGGTCGGAGTATTTCAGAAACTGCTGATCTAGGCTTTTAGGGTTTGCAGAGAACAGTCTGAAAAAGAGAAAATATCCAGTGAGCGGCGGCTGTGTGACGAAAATGCCTTGCTGAGGTCAGAGGAGAATGGGCAGACTGGTTCAAGATGAGAGAAAGGCAACAGTAACTCAAATAACCACTCATTAGAACCAAGATATGCAGAATACCATCTCTGAACGCACAACACGTCGAACCTTGAAGCAGATGGGCTAAAGCAGCAGAAGACCACACCGGGTGCCACTCCTGTTCACTGTACTCCAATGGCCTCCACAGTCACCAGATCTCAATCTAATAGAGCACCTTTGGGATGCGGTGGAACCGGAGATTCGTATCATGGATGTGCAACCAACAGATCTGCTGCAACTGTGTGAAGCCATCGTGTCCACATGGACCAAAATCTATGAGAAATGCTTCCAGCACCTTGTAGATAGAAGGCCACGAAGAATGAAGGCAGTGCATTGTGTACTTATTTTATTCTTAAACACATTCATTTATACATCTGATTTTCCCCCCAGCAGTGCCGCCTATCCTGTAGGTGAAACCCTAGGCAAAATCACAAATGGTATGCAATGAATGCGCACTACTCTTTTAAGGGGTCATTGTATTAGGAGTAAGCTGTTTCTGGTGAGGGCAATCTAGTATACTTAGTGGCCAGTGGCCCTTCAAATCTGGGGCTTCAGCCTGTGATGCTTAGTAGATATAGACACCTGGGTTCTCTAAACATTGGTTTCATTTCTCCAAGACAAGCCAAATATCTGAAGCCTGGTCCTGGATTGTGCAATATATTCACTCCCGCTAGATGGCACTATTCTAAATGAAGACTATATAATGACTTAAAAATACAGAATTAACGTCAGTAAAACCTATAATGCAATTTAAACTCACCTGTTCCACCTACTTAAAACTGACTAGTTTCCTTATGGTAAACAGGGTACTCTTCACACTACTCAATGATTCTAAAACTACAAACTGGGACTGCACCAGAAATACTTATTTTTAAGTATATATACTGGAAGATCTGGATACAGTTCTGATGTAGGTTGTTTCCTAAGTTGCACAACACAAACAAGAGAAAAGATAAGGAAATATTTAAGGACGGAGACCAGCACAAACATAAAAGTAAGCTACAGTTTACATACGATTTGTGTTTTGGAACTAAGAATTGTATAAGGATGTTGGTGGATCATACATGGGATCAGTGGGATTAATTGGGGGGGACATAGATTTGGTTGGACCCCATTTATATAAGGCTTTATGATGTTCAGTTCAATGCCTCTATAAAAGTCAAGGGGGTTTACTGCTCACACCACTGGGGAGCATAGAGACTGCCTGTTCCTACATTAAACGTTACAATAATTTGTGATAAACAGCCATTAACAATTTTATTACTATTATTATTATACTTTATTTATAAAGCACCGACAGATTCCACAGCGCCGTACAAGATGAACATTTTACAGATACAAGAGGTATAAAGGACCCTGTTCCCTTAGGAACTTACAATCTAGGTTGATAAGGGTGAGAAACAGGAGGTGAGGACTGCGTGGTAGTGGATGATGTTAATGTAAGGTGGTTTAAGGGTCTGAGTGGGTGAGAGAGAAGTTTTGATGGTAGAGGGGAGCGGCGTTAGTGAGAGCTTTGTAGCATAGAGTTAGTATTTTGAATTTAGTTCTGCTATGGATAGGGAGCCAGAGAGGTGCGGCAGATACAGAGCGTCGGGTGAGATAGATTAGTCGGGAGAGAGGGAGGCCGGTAAGTAGGTTGTTGCAGTAGTCTAGATGGGAGATTACAAAGGATTGGATTAGTTGTTTTGCGGTGCTGGCAGTCAGGAATGGCCGAATTTTGGAAATGTTGCGTAGTTGGTTGTGGCAGGATTTAGAGAGTGATTTCATGTGAGGGATAAAAGACAGGTTTGAGTCTAGGGTCACTCCGAGGCAGTGGTACCGTCGACAGTGATAAAATGGTCAGAAAGGGGAATAGAGTTAGATGGAGGGATTAGAAAGAGCCCAGTTTTATGACAATGACTATATCGCTGGGCAACTCTTTATAGACCAAGGAAGAAGAGCACAATTATGCTTTCTCTGATTTTCCTTAAACAATTACCGGTACAATTGAATCAACTGGCAGATTTGCTAAACCATGGCAGCCAATTGGAAAATAACCTAAACCGGACCATTTCTCAAACAAGAACAAATCATTTGATTATAATTCAGAATAGTTCAAAATGTTTTTTTCGCTGATATATAGAACAAAGGTTATTTACTTTTGTTGCAATACATGATTACAGAGCGGGTCAAATTTCAATTTCATTAAAAAATATCTGATTTCTCACAAGAGCTAAACCAAAAAAGAAGCCAAGGATGTAGGTAAAGCATTACTTTTTCCCCCCTACAAATTACAATATTGTTAACTTCACTTTTAGGTCAAGTTGAAAGAGTTGAGGTCAATCTGAAGTTCAGGTTGATCACTGTTTTCCCACACACCTGAGAATACACGTCCAACTCAGACCCCTTCCCAGGAACCCAGCCAGCGACCTGCTGTTTAAACAAAGCCTGAGCAAATACAGGACTCAAGGCTGTTCTATTGCAGCCTCTGCATACGAGTAGGTTAGATAACTACGTGCCGGTAAATGTAACATCAGTCAACAATGTATTGGCATCTATACAATGTTACAGACATGAAGCTACCCTAATTTAAACAGGCACTGAAAACCCTCCTATTCCAAGCATACAACCTTCTCTCCTAATACCCTAAACCAGTATCCTAAAGAAGCCGTCTGCCGTGCCCACCCGCAAAATCGACACAAAGTTCTCCATATTGCCCTCGCTCATTCTCTACCGAGTAGTCCTCTGCTACTGTCTCACTTCCCCCCTCAACCACCAGATTGTGAGCTCGCAAGAGCAGGGCGCACTTTTTCCTGTTTCTAGTATTGACGTGTGTTAATGTTGTTGTGATTTTAAACTCTTTTTGGTCATTATTTTCATTGTTCTCTATTGTGACAGCTGGGGAATTACCTGCTATGTAAATAAACAAACATAATGTAATGTATGTAGAAATAGAAGGAAAAGGAAAATGATAACTTGAATTTACTCATGCCCTCCATAACCACGCAATTAATATACTGTATACATGTATATTTTGTTGCATTTAAAGTGTTTCCTTCTGACACATCGCCTAAATTTACTGCCTTTCAGCTCCATATGAAAAGCTATCCATCTCCAAGCGATCCATCACCATCTCTGCTATATGTATTATAGAGGTGGCTGTAAGTTTAAATTGTAATGTGATGCGCTACTTGTTATGTCCTATTTACCCTTTTATACAGCGCTGTATGATGATGCTAAATCAATAAATGATAATAATTACCCATTTGCTGTTCAGTAGGATAACTAAATTCAGATTCCTTTCTACAAATTATTATTTACACTAGAGATGGACACAGCAAAATTTAGCTCAGTACTAGAAAACCTTAGTCAGTTTAATCACCAATAATCAAATTTAAGGTGACCACAAAGTTTTAGTTCTGACAAAACTACATGAAAGAACAGCTAAATGGAAGTAGATCCTAGTATCCATGGGACAAGAGGCCAAGAACTTGCCCCCTGGAAATTCAAAGCCTGGTGGAGCAGCAGCAATGGCGGGAGAAACAGTAGGCTGTTTAGAGTAGGTTACCTAGGTTTAGAGAGCAGAAAAACACCTCATAGCCAGAGGAGAGCAGCAAAAAAGCTTTTATTTAATTCTGCACACCCCCTGTGAGAGTGGTTTAGTATATTGTCTTCCTCTTCATCTAGCTGCCCCCCCCCTCACTCTGGCAGCTTCTCCTTCACAGTCACAGAGTACCCCCCTCTGCAGAGACACAGTTTGCAAGCTGCAAACACAAGGTAGTTTATTTCAAACATGTATTGAAGGTAGAGTTAGTTAATACTCCAGCTGTCAATGCTACATTTTCCATGGATCTCAGCCAGTCAAAGTGAGTACTCAACAATTGGAGTGCCAAAGGGAAGCTTTTATATCATTATGGAGTGGTACTTCAGCTGCTGTGGAGTACACATCTCGAGATTCTCAGCCGTCCATTTCTCTATATAACAGCACTTTGAGTACCAAATATTAGCCACAACTGCTGCAAAACTACCAAGTGTCCTATTTAGGTATAAAGCCGTTACGTCCTTTTTACTACCCTCTTTTTTGTAACACCTCAGAATGTTTGCTATCCATCACACAGCTACACTACACAACATTAACCTTTTTTTACTGCAACCCCAATGATGCTGAGCAAGCCATTGGCTTTGGGGAGGTCTACACTAAGTCTACAGTACAAACACTAACTTTTGTTGACTGCATCTACAATAATATTCAGCCGGCCGTATTGCTAGCTGAACTTCTTGGGAATTGTAGTTGATTGTAGACCTGGGTTATGGTGGCCTACACTCCAACCTAATTTTTTGTTAATTGCAGCTCCCATTATTTACAGTCAGCCACTACTGCCAGAACACCATACGAATTGTAGACTGGGCAATTGGGGCTATTCTTTACCACCCCAGCTATTGTAAGCTAAAGTTCTCATGTTGCGCAGGTACATGCTCACAGATAAATACAGATAAGCAGGCACCGAATGCACTCCCACATGTAGATGTACACACATATCCCCAAATAAATGTAACACACACACTAATTTCCATACACACCGATGCAAGGCTCTACCTGCGCAGACTGTCTCTGCTCCTGTGACTGCAGCCTGTGGGATACACAAGCCTTGCCTGTTCCTTAGAAGCAGACGGCCATGCAGTTTCCACTCTTAAAACCTGCAGCTACAAAATACATTTCCAAAGGGTTGATCTTGTTACATTTCAGAAAATGAGATACTCCCTCTGCCACCACGTATCACTCCTTACCCTTTACTTCTTATTGTAGGAGAAATAAACGTACTTTCTTAAACCTTATCATGTACAACATGTCTCCTGCATATTATTGTTTGGGATAAGAACTCTAGAGCGGCTAGGTAGCTCCATTGGAGAGCTTGTACCCCAGGCTCTTCCATAGCAGAATTCAAGAGCACGTACTGGTGCCACACAGCAGGTAACCCTATATTGGATTATTAGGTCCAGATAAAAGGCATAATCCTTCATTTGTTAACTAGTTTGAATGCTACTGTATAACCACAGCCTTAAAGGATATTGTTACACCATGTGCAACTGGTTTAATTGAATAGTGTAGATAAAGGAACAATGGAATAAGTGTTCTACAATCTCCTCGCAAATCCAAAATCCGATGATGGAACTCTTTGACATGACCAGACAAGTTCTATAGAGCATAATTCACTTTTTCTTCATTGTCTAGATATAGTAATCCATTACAGAATGACTAAAATGAATAACTTCTATTTGAAGAGACAAATTATATTTAAAAGGTTTGTCAAGTGTTTTAAGAATACAGCATTTACATTAAAAATTAAAATGTACTTTCAATCCAGATTATACAAAATAATATCAGTGCGGCAACCTATTTCAATGCACACCCCATCCATGCATGATGGTAATACCTTTAAATGTAAAACAAATAAATCTTATGGTCAAGTAGTTTCCCTTTTTTATGTAAATTTATTTTGTTCATGTAAATAAGAACGTATAGCTTATAATACAGAAAATCAATATACCTTAAGCAATATACCTTAAGTTATTAAATAAATACCCACATACAATATGCTGTATCAAGCATGAATTACCAAATCTATTATTCTATCAAAGGAATACCAACCTTCCATTTGTAAAGGAAATAAAGGGGAACACATTTCAACAAAGGCTGAACTTCATCTAAACTACTCCTAGCGAATGTATAGATGTCATTTTATTTTTTCCATTATTTTCAGTATGTATGCCACTGGAATATATCTATTAACTCTCTTCCCCGTTCTGTCCGACTCTCACCAACTCTACCCTCCTTCAAACGCTCTCTAAAACACTTTTCTCTTCACAGAAGCCTACCACTGACATAAACATCAAAACTTCTCTCTCACCCACTTACAGCCCTTATCTCGCCCTACATTAACATCATTCACTACCACGCAGTCCTCACCTCCTGTTTCTCACCCCTTATCCACCTAGATTGTAAGTTCCTGCGGGAACAGGGCCCGCCATTCCTCCTGTATCTGTATGTCAATTGCTGTATTGTACTTGTCGTTATCTGTAATATTTTCATCTCTGTACAGTGCAACGGAATCTGTAGGCACTTTATAAATAAAGTATAATAATATAATAATAGATGTAGTTAAGCTGAGCACTAGGGTATGACATCATCCTAGAAAGTGCTGCTTTATTGACACAGACCCTGCACACTGCTGCTTTGTGAGCCAGCTGTAGGGTGATCTCTGATCTCCACCATTGGGTCTGGTACCTGCCTCAGCTAACAACTGCCATCAGTGTACCCAGCTTCCTCGACTGTACCTGCTGTGTTTTAGAAGACCTTGCATGAGCTTCCAGTGCCAGAGATTGTTTACATCAGTGCAGTTCCAGTAAGACATCACAAATATTTCTGGCTAGAAAGTACAGATTCTTTGTATGAATGTAGCCTGTGTCCCAGCAGGTTAATACAATAAGGGAATTGAAACATTCATGGGATAAGCAAGAAATGACTAAGGTTTAGTCTTTACTGCGAGCAACAAAGGAGCGGACTAGATGTGCTGTCAGATTCCATGTTCTATGGAATTCCATTTCTATGATTCCATGTCCGTTCTTATCTTACAAGTACATGTACAAAGTAATTCAAAAGGTTTTTTTTTTCCAAATTTCCACACCTTAACCATTAACTGACAGACTCACCGTGTTGACAATGGCAAAGGGATGCTAATGAATTCATTGGCATCTCCATCGATTGAAAAAGACAGAAGCATTTAGAATAATTCAATCACAGCAGCCTGCACAACAGCAGGGATACATTTATTGCAAGCACTCCAATTTATGTTAGATACCAGGTCTGGCCTAACATGACTGCACCGGAAGAATCTAGCAGTTCGGCTGAATATCACAGAGGAGCCACAGCATGTGCCTTGACGTGACATCATTGTGCAGACGCACTGCGTAGCAGCGCATGTCCTTCTCCAGGAGATCACCAAGGATCAGTGCTGGATTTCCAAGCATGGGTAGCCTGGGCAGGAATAATAAATAAAATAGACAAGTGTGTCTCTCTGTGTACTGTAAGTTGAGGTTACTACAGCATGAACCCTGATGATCAACAACATTGGTAGAGCCAATGCTCCATTATATTCTGATGATACCATAACCCACTGGAATTATCCTGCCTATGCCCCACCCATTGGACAGAGCTAATATTTTGCCCCCCCAATCCCCCAAGAATATATTGGAACTGTGGCACATTATACTGTGCTATGCCACACAAATTTTGCATGGTCAGTGGCACATGGCACTACTGGAGAGTAGTAAAAAGAGTTACAGACTCTAATATGCCTATTAAATTAAACATATTCAGCTATGTGTCGCTCAACATCCACAATAGTTTTTGTGAAATACAACATTATGTGATTTAGATGTCATGCGAACACCATAGGTCAGTATATATGCCTGCTACGTCTCCTTCTCCGATCAGGATTTCTGAACACCATTCACAGCCTGCAGGGATACATTTATTTCAAGCACTCCTGCCACGATTTTCAGTTAGATACCAGATCTGCCCTAACATGACTGCACTGGAAGAATCTAGCAGTTCAGATGAATATCAGAGAGGAAACGCAAGCCAGGGCACCAGGGCAAGGTACACCTTGGAGCATCTTGGCCTGGGGAGACTAATGGCTTCGGTGTCAGCAGTTAAAGATAAGTAAGCCCCAGTAATAATCGGCCGGCCCCCTGACCAGGTGCGGGAGAGTGAATGAATAAATGAAGTAAGTGTTTAGGGGCAGAAATGGGACAGGCAGGCTATTTAGAGGGGCATAGGTGGCACAGGCAGGCTTCTTCAGGGGCAGAGTTGGCACAGACAGGCTGTTTTGGGGCAGATGTGGCATAGGCAGGCTTTTTTAGGGGCAGAGGTGGCATGGGGAGGCTGTTTTAGGGGCAGCGGCCTACCACGACAAAGTCTGGCTTACCCTCTAGTGATAGGGATTATGCTGCACTGCCGTCAATGTCTGGCTCAGTATATAGTAATGGGAGTAATGCTGTACTATATCAATAAATGTTACTTATTTAAACTTATTTAATTTATTTATAAATTAATAATTTCTTTTTCCAGATTTTTTTTCCAGTTGACATACAGTTTACAACTTTGTGAAATAAATATTCTTGCCAACATTTTTTTTGTGGAGGGGGTGCCACATACAGGATTCGCCCCGGGTGCCAAATACTCTAGGTACGCGCCTACAATTGAATATGAATCCCATAAGTCACATTAATCAAATTAATATACTTTGTCTGCTTACTCTTCTTTAAAAATGGTACATTTATCACCAATTCTCCAAGGGTATGCAAACTTTTGATCACTTCTTTAGAGTTTGCCCTTAAAATGTAAGACCTTAAGGAAAACAACACATTGTAATATGATGTCATAGCCCAGTGCATACTTACTCTATTAGGCCATTGGTGGCAAGTGTCATGGGTTATGCACATATCTCCTTGCACAAACCCATCATGTTCTTCAAGTAGGCTCACAGTGATAGACCTCAGGTTGTGGCCAGGTGTCCCAGCTTAATATGTCAGTGGCATCCCTTGTCTCTATAAAAATGTTATTAGACTTTTGTCAACAAGTGGAATTGTTTTACTTCTTAATTTTAGAAGTTACATTAAAACTGGGTTACATTCCATTTACTGTGCAGAAGGTTTGTTTGTCTTTTCCAGCTCCTCCTATTGACCACACGACTGACCTAGTTTGGGATTTCCCCTTTTCAGAACTGACGGGAAAAACAACCTCAGATAAAGAGCTCTTTCTTTAAATGGTGGGATTTTTTCCCCCTACTTGGCCACAGGATAACCGTGATAATCAGATAAACTTTCACAATAAGAATGAAACATTGCAAGAAGCAGCAATGTTCCCTGTGCCGGTTACAGTCGTCAAGTGTTCACCCTTTCCTATCTTTTCCAATCATCATGCAATATTTAAAAGAATCCAAGGCAAGCCTGAAATAATGCATACAAATAAAACATATTAAAAACTTTATTAGACATTTGCATCCGTGATGTGCTTTGCTGATAAAATATAATGACAAAATCAAGCTGAAAAGTTTATTCAGAGCTGGACTTTCCTGTATTGTGACATGGTATATAATGTTTACTTTTAGTATTAATATACAGGACTGTATTTTAAAAAAAAAAAAAATATATAAAACATATGCTTTTCTTTTATTGGAATTATCTTGGAGGGTCTTTGCAAATGCCAATTATTTGTAGATTTTTTGGTTGGTGACCCAGGTATGACAACAAAGTGTGCTTTGTTTTGGAAGTATTCATTATTAAGCGTGGTACTTGACTACATGTGATGAGTTTTTTACCTATATGAGTGTCTGAATTTTACCTCTGCATTACATACCTCATATTGGAGTTTTTCTTAGTGGTAATATTAAGACTTTATTGTTAATTAATTATAAGATATAAGCTCTTAAATTGCAGGAGAAAAAAATATGCCCCATTCATTTATTTAATAATATTTAAATGGATTTCTACCCCTGGTAACATGCTGGTTGCTTGTTGATAGATACAATACAAGCAAAATCCAGACATGGGAACTCTGACCTGGATCTGAAGAGGTATCCAAACTCAAAATCAGGCAATATCAATATCAGATCCCAGGGTGCTACTGAAATGATCAACATGTAAACACAACAGAGCCAGAGATCAGTGCACACTCAGTAACTACTATTTCAAAGCACCAATCTGAGGCATAATAGTTGGGATTCCGTAACACTATTTGGCCATTTATTGCTTACCCCTCAATTATGTCAAAGTACCCCAATTTAGGTGAGTCCTATCTAATTTTACATGGTTATGTTCCTTATCAAGGAGCTGAATCAGTGGGACTCCACTGCAATTTAACCCATTGAGACTCTCATGCAATTTAAAGCCTTTTCTGGATACCATTAATGACGCACCTGTATGGTAGGTGGGGTGCTGGGTCTCCAGGTAAAACGCAGCTTCATCGGGGCTCATGATCCACAAAGACTGTATTAGGATCCCAAAGACTTTACTGTATACTTCACAAAAAAGGTAGCAGGGAATATCTGGATGTAAGTAGTTTGCAAGATCAGAAGCAACACAGGTTTACTGCAGGGAGATCAAACTAACATTTTTTTTCCACTGGGCAAATAAAATAATAGACCAATGAGGAGCAGTTGATATAACCTATCTGGGTTTCAGTAAGGAATTCAACACTCTTTATTGGTTAAAAAATGCTGTTTGATTTTGGTTAAAATGGATAAGGTTGGCTGAATGAATAAGGCAATGGATGAGTTACAAGAGAAATAAGGTAGTAATTAATGATGTATATTCAAAGGAAGGTCTTGTTATTAGGGTACCTCGAGGATCAGTATTGGGACCGGTACTTTTTACCATTCTTATTATAAAAGTTCTGCAACAACAACTTCTTGTTACAAAGGTCTGCAACAGGGTAGACATTCCTGGTGAAACAAGTCAAATGGCAAGTGATTTAAGTAAATTAGAAGAATGTTGACTGTATATTAGTTGCAATTTAATGATGCTAAATGTACAATAATACACTTGGGTTGTAAAAATCCCAAAGGCAGAATATAGCATTGGGGAAGCTGTTCTGTCAGTGACAACAGAAGAGAGGGACTTGAGAGTAATTATTTTTGGAGGAATTTAAACATGCATGTGACAGGCGTATGGTTATACTGAATCCAGGGCCGCCTTTAATATTTATTGGACCCTGGGAAAGTATTTGCTTGAGCCCCCCACCCCATACTCCCTGGCATACTATCACCCCCTCCACTCCAACACCAAAAAAACAAAGTAAATGCGTAACTGACTGTTGACTGGATGACTGGTGTGGGTCCGACGAGTGGCCTAAAAATGGAGTGCGAGTCGTGATCAGGTCCGGCTTTAGGTGTTCAGGCCTCCGTGGTGCCCCCTCCCCAGTCATCACCCCCTGAGTCCCTTTGTCCCCTCCACTGTACCACATCTCTCTTTTCCTCCCTCATGTAGTTCAGGTAGGGATCAAATAAACAACACATGGAAACACGGAATTTGAGGTATAGATCAACTGAATGAGACATACAATCCCTGTATTTGCAGGTATTAATAAATTAATAAATAACACATGAAACATAGCATTTCAGGTACAAAGCAAATAAATAGAACACAACCCCAACCTTGCAGGTATAGATTAACTGAAAAATCAAAAGCAAACTCAGCATTGAAGGTATAGATCAAGTAAATAATGCATGGAATCCCTAAATTGCAGACAGAGATCACAGGCCACAAACCCGAAAGGCCACCCCTGGTACCCAGATTGCACACATAAGACTTGCCCCAGCACCCAGATTTAATCCACAGGACCGGGCCAGCAGCCAGATTTGATGCAGAGGACTTGCCATTTTTGTCCCCAGTCTCCCCATGCAATCTTTGTCCTCAAAAAGCCTCCCTGTGCAATATTTGCCCCAAACAGCCCTTACCTATAACATATCCATTTGCCAGGGGCACACCACGAATATTAAATAGGGCCACACAGCTGTCATATACATTAAAGTGCATACAATGGTTGGGGTGTACCTTTAATTTTAGTTTCATTGGGTGTATTACGTTTGACTTATAATATATAAATAGATTTCATTATTATGTAAGTACTTAATTTAAAGTTAATAAATGACCCTTAGTGTTCCTTTTGCATAGAAAATAATCTGGAGACATGTAACCATTTGTCATATATAGTCTTCCTAATTGTTCTGCTTTAAAATGTTTATTTGGGAGTTATTTTTTTTTATATTGCCCAAGTCCTGCAAATTTACAGGAATATGAGTGTTTAACTGTCCCTCAACCTCTCTGGCAGAGATCAATACCTGTTAATGATTGTCCTATTATGAAATTTTTACTACAAACACAACAGCACATTGTACTTTAACTGTAAGGGATATGAATGTCCATGAGATGGAGGATTTTGCAAGTTATTTTATGAATTATAAGGCAATGTATTAGCTGGTAGTTCCCAATTGCACCTGTATAAATATATAAAGAGCATAACATACATCTGAGATTAGTACAGTTACGTACAGTTAGGTTTTCATCTGGATCAATGAATTTGGGACATTAGAAAGGCTTAGCTTGCTGGGCTTTTAATATAGCTTGCAATAAATTGATACTTTTCTGTCAGTATTTCCAGGCCCACAAAAAGTTCTAAAAATTCTAACACACATAGACCCAAATATATTACACTCACAGTACACTGATTTTGAATCACAAGCCCGATGCAAGGGTAGTCCAGAACCAAAAAGGGGTACATTTCCTCTACATGAGAAAACCAACAACCCCAGCCATAGGTTTCATGGGCCTCATCAGTAGGGTCCAGTTGGTATATCTCTAGGCACAAGAGAGCATGAGGCCCATGTTTGGACTCATCTTTTTCACTTGAGGTGGGCTTCAAGAGGTCCTCAAGGGGGGAAATGCCATACAAAATAAGCGTGAGATAAACTCACAGAGGACAGCTGCTTCATAGCCTGTCCCATGGTGCATCTCCACTCAGTAGCCTCTTACGCTCTCTTGTGCCATTACAGAGGAAAATTTCCATCAACGTATCCGTCGGATCCTGCCACAATGACAGTCATCTGTAATGGCACAAAAGAGCTAAAGCTTGAGTTGTTCCTTCTTTAATTTGTTAAATCCAGAGGTCAAGACACATTGTGAGCTGTGAGAGGTTGGTCCAATTTCCATTGTTATGCTATAATTATATTTAGGTGACAACAGCATACACTTTATCTAGGAAAAAAACTTTTTTAAGGCAGATTAAGTTATATATATATATATACATATATATATCAACATGTGCATTGTTTCAAGTGATATAATTACTCATTTCAAGTGATATAATTATTTCCCTAAATATGCCAAACCTAGTAAAAGTAATTATTGTATATACTTCTCCTCTCTCAAACCAATACCGCCAATTGATATGTGTGGAGAATAATTCGTTCTGCATTGTGTATTAGTGATAAATGTAATACCCTTGTTACCTCCTCCAAGAACTAACATCCCGTTTTCCAGATAATATATATGTCTAGTTCTACTAAGGTTTTCTACCTGACATTACAATAAAACAGCCAACCCAAGATTCTTACCAGAGCGGGAGCTTTAATTAGAATCTGCCCAGATTAATGTTACAGCAAAGACAAAACCAGAGTTAGGCTAGGTTTCCACTTGGGTTTTTGTCCTGCGTTTTTTTTCTTGATGAAAAACGCCAAGAAAACTGCCACTGCATTTTTTGGCGTTTTTTTCTGGAGTTTTTTCTGGCGTTTTAGCCTTTCTGTGGAAATTGCTTTTTTTTACCTTAGGCAGTTTTTCCAGCCTTTACAAGTTAGAGGTTTCACCCAGCTAAAAGGGATTAGGATAAATGGCAAGTATCTGCCCCCTGATGTCATTTACTTGGTAGAGTTCTACGCCCCGGCGGACCCTTTTGTCACTTTTCTGTGGTTTGTAAGGCCTGCTTTATTCCGAATGTCTGCTCCTCTAGGAAGATTGGCCCCAAATGATGGTGCAAATTGTTTGCTGTTGCTTTTGGCACGCAGGATCCAGTTGATGCGTCGCGTATGTTTGTTTGTAATGGCATGTTTGTTCCAAATGGTGTAGAATTCAATATGAACTTTGTTTTGTGTGAAACTGTTTGTTTCCAGCCTATTTCTCGTAGGACACACAGATACTGGGTCCATCCTCTGCATTGTAACTGTGGAAAAAACGCCATAAAAAACGCCAAGGCAATAAACCCACATGGCTTTTTCATGGCGTTTTTTCTCTCCCATAGACTTCTATTGGAGAAAAACGCCAAGATTTCCTTGCAAAAAACGCCAGAGTGTCAACATGCTGCGATTTTGAAAAACTGCCACAGAGCCCAAAAAAGCAGAAAAACGCCAAAGAGGACTGAAAAAACGCCAAACAAAAAAACGCCAATTGGATATGGCATTCTGCAATTTCCTATTGAAGAACAGCTAACATCTGGCTGCTGCGTTTTTTCACTAAAAAAACGCCAGGTGGCGCTATTGGCGTTTTTATGGGCGTTTTTAGCTAAAAAAAACCAAGTGGAAACCTAGCCTTACAGTGATATCCAGATGACAATCGTTCATACCAATCACAAACATCCCATCTATCTAATATCTGCTGCTAAGTGTGTATTAGTGGCACGTGCAGGGTCAGATGGGAGGGGGGTAAGTGCATTTTCCTGCCCATCCCTCCCCTAATTTTCGGCATTTTCTGGGTACTCAGGTTTTTTAAGCTGGTACGGTGCAGGAGTTAACCATCTAGGTGTGGTTATTTGTGGTGCACAGAGGTGTAAGTGCAGGACACTCCAGGGGCATTCGCCCCTGTGAATCGTAGGGTCATGTGACTGCCGCGCTAGGGGACGCCGGCAGTTCCAGCAGGGATACAGGTGGTTACGCCCGTACCAGCAGGTTACTTATTTGGTTATTAATTGGTTACAATTGGTTATAAGTTTGCTTTCATTTTGACGATAAATATTGATATACTGTGTCAAAATGTGTTGTGTTAATAATGGTTGACACTTTGTAAAACATTAATAAAGGTTGAGTGTCGCGGTGCTGCAGTCATTTGTAGTCCGCACCGCGGACAAATAAATTCCATATCTGACGATTAATAAAGTTTTGAAATAAAGAAGTGTCTCTTGTCTTATTTGTAAGAGGTACCGAAACTGGACACTACTTACATTCATGTGTTCCCCAGACCCCACCGTGTGATGTTATTGACTTGCTGTGTTTCCCAAGCCTATCTCCAGGTGATGCCTAAATAGCATGTAGGTGTGATATTATCTTACAGCTGTCTTTCCTGTTATCCATGTTCTGCCCAAGGCCCCATTCTGTGACTTTATTGACTTCCCCCCTAAGTGGCTTGCAGCTATCATACATACATACATACACACATAAACTTAAGCACATATTACTTACAAATATATATATATATATATACATGGTATTTACCCCAACAGTAATTAAAAACTATTTCTCATAAAATCTTGCACCCCTTTATTTTATCCTATGCCTGCAACTATATACATCAGTGTAGCATAGAAGTCCAAAACTCATTATTCCATTTTTTTATTTAATTTTTAAAACTTCTTCTTATCATGTGGCATGTGTGTTGTTTTTTTATTATTGTTTTTTTTTTGTAAAGAAAAAAATCATTAGGATTGCACAAGGAAAACCTTGTCTTTACAGTTAACCACCAACGCTTCCTCTGCAGAAAAGATAATGCTGCTGATCGGTCAGAGACCACTTTGCAGCTACACCAAGAAAAAAGTAAAATTCAATCCCTCACTTTTTGCAGACAGCCGAAATATTGCTGCATGCTGCATTTATCATCTATGTACAGTAGTTAAAAAAGTGGCAGCATGCTGTCAGGTAATCCATTGTGAGATTTTAATAAGTGGTTGTGCAGGTGGGGTGCAATCTGCCGAGTGTTTTCGGGCTGTAACAGCTCCCATTTCCTGGCCATTGGTTCAAAGAGGGGAGATTCCAACGCTGCTGGGGATGATGCTCCTATGGCTAAATAAATATCCAGACCGGGAGAAAAATTTGATGTTAATGGGGGGCTTTCAGAAACGTATAAACTTTGGTTGGGGGCGAATGGTTGGTTGATTATGCGGATGGGTAGGATGGGGCCAGATTGTGGTTGGTGGGTGGCCCTTTGGGACAGTACAGGGGGACTAGAGAGGTATATGAAGGGACCGTCTCAGGGAACTTCCCCATTGTGTTGTTGGCTGCATGTGACAACAAAACCGCCCTCCCTCCCCATTTTTGGGTTATGTTTCCTATACCTGTGGCAGTTTGGTTATGCTGGCATGGTGCAAGGGTTAACCACCCATAAAAGTGGTTTGACTCATGGTGCACAAGCCTCTGGCTTCAGAGCAGAACACTTTTGGGGTTGGTGTCCTTGTGATTCTGGTTGGTGGATACAGGCTGCCGTGCATGGGACACCGGTAGTCACGACAGGAATATAGTTGGCACATTTATGCCAGTCTGTGGTGTTATTACGTTTAACTTGATCATCTTCATATTGGTGGTATTGTTTGTAAAAGTGCAATGTGTTGATATATTTTAATATGTTTAATCCAATTTGCATATCATTTGCATACAGCTGTTTACACTTTGTTTACATTTAGTCGTGTGACATGTTGAGTGTCACGGTGCGGAGATACACGTTTGAATGCACCGTGGACAAAATTATCCATACCTGACTATAATAAATGTTAAACTTTGAGTTACTGTGTTGTCTCTTCATTTAAGTTGAAAAGGGGTATCTAGCACCCTCTCAGTAAAGTAAAAGTTCCTTACATCTAGTTTTCTGACCCTGTAACCCTTATAACAGCATCCAATGGTACTATGTACCTATTTATCATCAATGTATCATTTTATCATTAATTGTTCTTTGTTTAGTGAAACTGCTAAGTCTGAAGAACACGAGTCGCTCGGTAGATTGACTCGGCAGCGTGTCGAGGTCAGTTGGCCGGCATGCCTGCAGAAGAAAGGTGGTATCTGCTAACACGTCACCTAAATCTAACTATTAGCAAAACTACAAAAATTAGTCAGGGTGGAAAAAAAAGGTGTCCTGACCCCTGGCAATGCGCAATGAGTTAATGCGCAAGTCTGAAACTTTCATAAATAAGTAAAGGGTTGAACTAATAATAATAATAATGCATAATGCTAGTATATAATGCCAGTGTTGTGTAATGTTGGAATGGAAGGGCTTGTTAATTGTTTTTCGGGCACTTAGAGAACGAATGTCAAATACAGGTTGAAAAGATGTTAGCAGAGCATAACAAATTCCTTCTCACGTTGCTTGGAACACTGCCTACAGAACATTAAGAACTGAGCGGGAATTTCCCTCTCAATCCCCATCCTCAACATGCTGGTAGATAAAAGAGTTAATCCTGTCCCGATCAAAGATAGACATTCAGTTCACAGAAAAAAAGGTTTTCTTCTGCCAAAAAAGTGCATGTCTTTCTGTGAGGATCAATGAGAGGGAGCCGTTGGGAGGGGGTGCTATTGAGAAACATCATTAGGCAAACATTACAGGAACAAAATTTGCCTACTCAGCTCTGCTGTCCTTGTATAAAAAGGCTGAAAAGGACGCCAACGGTCTCCACAAACTAAGGGCAACTGGTTTGCGGGGAACTTTCCGCTTATAGCTCCGCAGAGGCAAAGGGTGATGGCTCCTACCCTCAGAGTGGCTCTGTGCCTTGGCATGCTGGGTAAGTGTAGGCTATTGTCTGTCGGTTTTTACTAAAGGATAGGATGGGATCCATAGCTGGTGTCCACCCTTTCCTACATGCTGGACACTAATTAGTTAATGACAACAAAATCGATCATAGAATAGATTCCGCTGTCCATTTTTTGAAAGCTTAAAAACGCTCTTCTATAAAGAAGTAGTGTCTTCCTAGAATGTTTAATGTGGAACATTTACCATACCAAGCAATGGCATACTCCTGCTTTTTAACTCTTTACATATTGCATCTTTTTTCCATAAGTCATAAATTGTTATGTGATGCTCTACTTGTTATATCATGTTTGCCCATTGTACGGATATGCAGAATATTATGGCGCTATATAAATCAATAAATAATAATGTTGATAATTATATGTATATTGATAAGCAAATATTTTTCGTTTTAAAGATTTATTAGGCTAGCTGCAAAATGTAAATTGAACCAAATATAACAAAACTACTGCAGTTATTTTTACTGATTAGATAGCAAGGCTTGGAGGCTACACATGTGTGTGCATCGCTACTTAACAACAGGTTAGATGTAAGGACATTTTACTTTACTGAGAGGGTGGTAGATAAGTGGAATAGTCTCCCAGCAGAAGTGATAGATGGACCAAATGGCTCTTATCTGGTCTCAAATTCTGTTTTTCTATATACAGTCAGATGCCTGGGGTCTGTCTGCACAAGCAAAAGTTCTGTTTTAGAGACTAGCTAATGGTAGCAAACAAAGGGGTTTTAGGAATGTGGCATCAGGCAAAGATATTCTGATTTAAGTAATTTGTATCCAGGGATTAAGTTTTGAACTGAGGTATGTTAATAGAAAAAGATGAAATGTTCAGATGAGGCTATATAAATAAATTGATAATGACATCAGGAAATCAGTGCAGAATCTGCTACCTTAGGAATCTACCCCAAACAGATTGTCTGTGCCACCATTGCCCCAAACAGCTTGTCTGTACCCCAAACAGCTGGTTGCGCCATATTTGTCCCAAACAGCTTGCAGCCTGTCTGTGCCATTTTTTGTCCCAAGCAGCTTGTCAGTGCCACCAATCATCTTGTCAGTGCTCCAAACAGCTTGTCTGTACCATCTTTGTCCCCAAACTTGCCAGTAGCTTCAACCAGCTTATATGTGCCATCTTTGCTACCAAAGAGCTTGTTAGTGGCTGTATGTGCCATCTTTGCCAACAAACTACCTGCCTGTGACCCTGCTTACACCACTTAATTGCAGGAGCGGTGTGTCCCTCTTCTTCCATGTTGTGTGCAAACTAATCCAGCATGTAGGAAGTATATGTGATCTCACTTCCTGCCCACTGGATGATCGTGCCACTAGCTGCTGGTATTACCGCACCTAGCGGCTTTCTAGGGATGAATAAGTGGGCGCAGGGGCCGTTCAGGAACCGTAGAGTAGCGGACTCAGTCGCAGTTGCAACCATAATTGTTATGCCCATACCTGGGAACTCTCCGGGTTTGACCCGGAGATTGCCGGGTGAGCACTGCATCTCCAGGTTTTCTGGGACAAGACCCGAATCCTCCGGGTCGCGGGAGCGGGGTCTTGACATGCCCCGCTCTCCGCCCATTTTTCCTTTAAATGGGGGTGTTTTCGACGTCAGCAGGAACTCCTATCGACGTCACAGGGCCGTCTGCTGACGTCAGTGGGCAGTCCTGGCCGCGTTCTGCAAGGGAAGACTCCGGGTAGCCGGAGCCCAGAAGTTCCCAGGTATGGTTATGCCCCTGACTAAGGCTCAAACCCAATCAATTCCTAGGTAGATAGATAGATAGATCTAAGAAAAGGCATCATTAATAAAAATACCTTAAACAAATTTTCATGTAGGTTTAGCTTTTGAATGCGAAAAAACTCTTTACTAAGCTACATTCACCGTTTTATTTGTTATTCTAGCTTTGTGCCTAGCACTGCCTAGAGGAAAAGATATCCGCTGGTGTGTAAAATCAGAAAATGAACGGAAAAAGTGTGAAAATTTGGTTAAAACGTGTAAGATTCCAGAGCTCTCTCTCCAATGTGTGCAAAAAAGCAGTGTTGAAGAATGTTTTGAAAGCATTAAAGTAAGTTCAGCTACTTCTTGTGAAATTCTTGATGATATGACTAAAATGATGGAGACATCTGGTCTCCCTGAATAATTTTCAAGGACAATCAGAAGATGTTCTAGATCAAAGTGTTAGATTTGGAGCAATGTGTTAGAAAAGAGTGTTTTTTCGATTTCTCCAGCAGTTTTTTGCTTCAGAATTGTTCCGATTTAAAATGTTAAACACAAGCCTTGGTGACTTAATACAATAATAAATGTCTAGAAGAACAAATTACCATTACTCAAATCCAAACCTACACGTTTAGACTTTCAATTTGGGCAAAGGAACAAGAATAAAGTAAGTTATTGGACAAATTGGACGTAGGAAAGTATATATTTTCAGACCTTGCCTACAAGTGCTGTTATTGTGAACTTCATGAGTGCAGGTTGATCAACGAGTGGCTCAGACATTCCAGTAGACCCATTCAAACCAAAGAAAATCTACCAATGCTCATTTCAGAAGACCCACAAAACCTGAATGGCCAAGTCGATAAAACACAGTTTGCATTCAGTATATAAAACCATCAAGAAATAAGGGGCTTGATTCCACCACCCATCTAAACTAAAGGGTGGTGAAAACGCATGGTTTGCAGGGCAACTCCCTGTCAAGCTCAAATATGTGGTCCCAGATTCTAGATTGTAACCTTTTTTACTTTTTTTGTGAACGTACATAAAAGTACTTATCCTGTTGGCTGTACCTCATTTGCTTCTACTATGGCAATGATTGCACTAGCAACATTTAGGTTGTTTTCCTTTGATCTTACCGTACTTGTGTTGCAGTGGTTTAGGCACAAGAACCTTTAATTTGTGAGTCTAGATCTTTGACGGGTCATTGAATCAACATATTTTAGAACCATTTCTCTGAAACAAGGATTTATGTCTTCTAGAATGGAGATGCAGATGCTATCTGCGTGGATGGTGGGGATGTCCACAAAGGATCTCTGAAACCTTATGAACTGAAACCCATCGTTGCTGAAAACTATGGTTCTGAAGGTATTTTTTTCTAATGTCAGAGAAGTAGCTTTACAGGTACCAAAGCTAAGTATACAATCGTGCCATCTTCATTGTGACACTAAATGCTTGTCCCATTCGTCACTGTAGTTTGAGCTGTTCCATTTGATATCATCACAGTGATCATTTAATTATCCTGATTTTTATCATTTCATTTTTTTTAAAAATGAATACCTGCTAGAAACAACTTATTTAACTCTCTGATACCTTATAATGAAACCAAAGAAATCCGTTCATAGAATGAGCGCTATTACAATAGGGGGAAAGTGAAAATTACCAATAACATTAAAACTGACAAGAGATTCACAACTGACGCCAACTATAACACATGTTGGTAGAGAAGGACAAAGGGGTCCTGCTCTTGTAGCTTACAATCTAATAGATCCTCCATTCTCTTAGCTTTTATGGTAGTGATTGTAGGTCTTGATCTTTTTGACTTGGGATTTTACATAATATTTCTAGCCATTCTGACTTGGATGGACTTTTAGGTTTCAAAATAATAATCAAAGAATTGCTGTCTCTTGCAGTCATCTACTTATCTGTATTATTCTTTCTTGCAGAACAAGACACCTGTTACTATGCAGTAGCAGTGGTGAAACGTACAAGTTCGTTCATGTTTAAAGACCTTAAAGATAAGAGATCTTGCCATACCGGAGTAGGAAAGAGCGCAGGCTGGAATATCCCTATCGGAACACTCCTCGAGCGTGGACTCTTGGAATGGGAAGGACCAGACATAGAGTCTATTGAGAAAGGTACATTAAGTGAAAAGCTTGGGTGGAAGTCCAGAATACATAATATTACAACACAGGTATACCATAATGTCTGGTAATGCAATTAAGGTGGTGTAGGATTTGGTGTGAGGTGCTCACTTGCGTCATCTAAAAGATTATTATGTTAGGGTCCTAATCCAATAATGCATCCTGAGATTCATTGCACTTGTGTTATGTAGTATATATCATTGCCTCTGACTATAAACAAAACTCTGGTTTTGGTATTGAAGCAAGGAATAAATGGCTGAAATCAAAGTAAAGCAATAAATAAAAAATGGAAAAGAAGGAGGTGGATGGAAGAATCATGAACGGAGTTTTGTTTTGATATTGGTCTCTTATATAAAAATGTTCTATGGGCCATCATGTCACTAACACCTCTGTTCTGCCATTCAGCTGTTTCAAGATACTTCAAGGCCAGCTGTGCTCCCGGAGCTAAAGAACCAAAGTTATGCGATCAGTGTGTGGGAAAAGACAAGAATAAGTGTGCACGTAACAGTAATGAACCTTTTTACAACTATGATGGAGCCTTCAAGTAAGGACCAGTTAACTTCTACTTGCACTGTACCATCACAACAGTTCTAATGTTATCAGATAAATTCACAGATTATTATTTTCTTTTATTCTTCATAGTTATACGAGTTAGAACCCAGAGTTAAGCTTTGGTCAGCTTTGCTCCTTGCTAAGGCCATTGTGGTTAATCACCAACTGTGTCAGTCATTTTGGAGAATATAAAGCACATTTCTAGACGGTGTCACTCTAACCATTCCCTGGAACCTCAATGTTGATGCTAAGACTTGGGGTCAAATCCTGAAAGTTCCTAGGAGTGGAGCTCAGTCTGTGTGGTTATTATATCATTTGCATGTACAGTTTTATTTTCGCTCCACTCAGTTATATTCATTATTCAGCATATAAACAAACTAAGTATAGATTATAGATTCATCAAATTCAACAGGAATATCTGTCAAGTGGGGATCGGGAACTCAGTTTAAGATACAAGCAGAGGTGCCTCAACAGCGCCATTGCACCACTTGCAGATGAGCAGATGCAGTGTCACAGATGTCTTGTTTGCTTGTTGGTCGGTTACCAATTTGATACTGGAAATCATCTTAAAATAGACTGTTTAAAGGGGTACTGCAAATATTTGTCTGGTGTTTTTTTTGAAGTACAACATTTCCCCCCCCAGATGTTTGCAACAAGATAAGGGAGACGTCGCCTTTGTGAAGCAGTCAACTGTACCAGGTAATTGTTTATAGAACTAAATAATAGTATTAATATGTTCATCTTTTCTGTATTTATTATACCAAGTGGACCATACTTGAATTAAATCCAAAGGTTTAAACGTATGCAAGTATGGTAGATATAGCAGAGCTCCGAGTACTCTCTCACTGATGCTTAAAATTCAAAAAAAGGCCACCTGTTCATCCTACTATATGTTACTGTTATACAAGCTCTTTAAATTTGCTTTACAACGGGCTTATTTGGGGTTCACGTATTATTTTTATTAACACTATTTGTGTCTGATTAGTGCATAATTGTTATTGGTATTGCCTTAGTAATCACAATGACGATTTCCTCTTATTTAATTCTTTCTGTCTTCTTTATTATTATCATTTTTTTTTCGACAAGTCCTATCTTCTAAATTGGTTATCTCATCCCCTTTAGTTAAATTTGCAAATGATTACGAGTTATTATGTCCTGACAACACCAGGAAACCTATTAAAGACTATAAGTCCTGCAACTTGGCAAGAGTTCCGGCACATGCTGTGATGGCAAGAGACAATGATCCAAAGACTCCAAATATCATTGAATACTTACAACAAGCTCAGGTCAGACTTATATAATCACTACAATTTTGCCATGATTTGTCTGAATGTTGGATATTTCATCATCCTTAGTAGAAGAGTAAATTATTTTGCCAGTCATACCCGACTTTGTTAGCAGATGGGTAAAATTCCATCGTCATAGGGAAATGATTAATCCAAGTAAATATTGTCTGGATATCTTTGATGGCCAAGACCTCAGGTCTAGCTTTCTGAACTGTGCATGAGCCAAGTCAGACTTGCCTGCCAAATACAGAAAGCCCTTCCCAATGGACACGATGACCCAAACATGGAAGAGGTATTTTAGCCAACTCTGCTCTGGTTTTCATACTAACCCTCCGTATTAGACGGGCTAAGCCCATATCCTATTTCTGCCCGTGGTAGTTTAGTTGTCCAACTAATTCCCACGTAGATACACAGCCTTGTAAAAATAATACTTCCAGGATGAGAACCCTTACAAACTCCCCAAGGAGACAAGTGGAGTTTGAATGATACCTTTATTGGCTAACTACATAAATATAGATTGCAAGCTTTCAAGACCTCTCAGGTCCCTTCATCAGGCATGTTATACAACAATGTCAAAGACCTCTCTTTAAGTATCAGTCAAATAACATGGTTAAGAATGAGAAGCAGATAACCATGTTATTTGACTGATACTTAAAGAGAGGTCTTTCACATTGTTGTATAACATGCCTGATGAAGGGACCTGAGAGGTCTTGAAAGCTTGCAATCTATATTTATGTAGTTAGCCAATAAAGGTATCATTCAAACTCCACTTGTCTCCTGTAATTCTATGGCTAACACGGTACCAACTCTCATCTTAAACTCCCCAAGAGCATTTATTTTACTTGGGCCCTAGATTTCTTGCCCATCATAGGACCAGTGAACATTTTTAGCCATTCAGATATCTAAATCTAAATTAGTATTGGGTACATGGGATACATGGATCAAATTATATAAAAAAATTTCATGTAGAATGTTATGTTGTGCAAATGATGTAATATTTGGCATTCAAATGGGCACTGATTATACAATACATCTTTGCTTAAGACGTGTGTATTCTATTTTTGATTTTAGGATAAAAAGTGCAAACTGTTTGCCTCCAACTTTGGAAAGGACCTAATGTTCAAGGACTCAGCAGTTAGCCTGGTACCTCTGCCACCAATGGATTCTTTCATGTATCTTGGAGCTCCCTATTACAATGCTCTCCAGGCTCTAAGACATGGTAAGAAGCAGAAAGGCCCACCAAATCATCTTTGCTCATCAAATACTCAGCAGAAAACATTTAAGAAGCATTTTCACTCTCTATGGCAATAACCTATGAGGGTCTAGTTTCCTATTGCATGTTCATTAAGTATTCTCTATAAAACTGTGAATGATGGATAATCATATAATTGATTTAAGAAAAATCTAGGATAGGTTAGCGCATTCAACAGTACCTGGTTTCTATTGCTGCATTAAGTTAACTGAATTTTTTGTTATAAAACTCAAAAAAATGCAACAGAGGAGGTGGAACAGTAACTACTGTATATTGAAGTAGGTTTGTTTGGTTTAAGACATGCCTTTGAACCAAGCTCCTGGCTCTTTTTCCAGACACTCCTCCTGTAGTGCCAAACCAGATACGTTGGTGCACACAAAGTGAAGCGGAGAAGGACAAGTGTGATACATGGACAACTGTAAGCGGTGGGGCTATTGAGTGCGCTCAAGGTTTCTCCGCTGAAAACTGTATTGAGAAGATTCTGGTAAGGGAAGCAAAAGTAGACTAAAATGTTATTCAAATTGAAATAAAAAAAAGGGCTTTAAGGTCCATGCTACTGCATATTTAAAGATTAAACACTTAACATGCAATTTGTGTTACACGGCACTCCTGGTAAAATATGAACTATGTTTTTTCAGAACTTACACACGAGAAATATATATTACACAATGATAGGACTCTCCCATCAAGTGAAAATGACAGGCTTATTGAAGAATGTAGTATTTCTCCTAGTTGAGAAAACAACACGCAAGGGAAGGTTCCTGACAATTTAGTTTGCACGCAACTACTGAGGTCTCTGAAACTTGGATCTTACGCTACGCATGTTGGTCCCCTTGAGATGCTGAAAACGTTATCACAGATTTCTTTAGAATGAGTTTAAATGCACTAGCTTATCCCATGTCTAATACTATCCAATGCAGAGGTGATGCCTGTCCGTGGTCCAACAACCAGTGTAAGTGCCGGGGTATATCCATTTTGTATAATGTGGATGTAGGCGGACAAATTAGGTTGTTATTTAGGCCATGCAGAAAACACAGTACAACATAGTAATCTATTTTAGGTTGCAACTTATTTCCTAGAATGTCTCAAGAAGACATCAGACCCGGCACCCATTAATATTAATGTCACACTAACGAGAAATGTTTGCGTTGCCTGAATTCTGGAATTTTCTGTTATTTTAGCGGGGCGAGGCTGATGCAGTGACACTTGATGGAGGATACATGTACACCGCTGGGGAATGTGGACTAGTTCCTGTGATGAGCGAATATTATGATAAAGGTTAGGAGAAACTCTTACGAACACCCCTGCTTATCCATTACTGTGATGGAGACCCGTACTCGAGATAAGTAAATCTACCATGTAGGTCTTCCTTGCCAAGAATGCACTAGGCAACCTCCACTACCCCAGTGCTCGCCAGGGTAACCATTATGGCCGTCTACCTGGTGCCCTTTCACTCGCTGCCCTGCTGTGAAATGTCCCAGTGTACAGAAAACAGGGTCTCCTGGGTCCCTCTAATGGAGCGACCCCAAACCCTGGATGGCTTTCATAATTGCCTCCCTCCTCCAAAAATAGCCGACTGATCTGAGGCTTAATGATGAATCCAGTCAGGGATTCGCAATCCGTTGGAATCCTGCTGTACTCCAGTGAGGTGTGGAGTAAGAGTTTCAGGGCACGGGAAATAGGGATTAGTACAGGGCGGTGAAAATAAACGTGTGGGGAGCATTAACTATATAGGTGGAAAACACACATATATAACGTCCACGCTCCCAGGGAAAAAAAGTGTCAGGGCGAGATGTTGAATAAGGGTGCAGATAGTATCATCACACTCCATAAAACCACCTCCATCATTAGTGGCCAGTTCTATGTAATCTTGTTTGTCGGGCTGTCATCACAGGATATATTGCGAATGACGCTGGCACACGCATGACATACGTGCAGTACATATAGGAAGGATCACCCATGTTGAAAGCTGCTGGTGCCAGGCATAAGTGGGGATGGGGACCCACAAGGGGAGGCTTCCCCATAATTATAGACACTTCTAAGTGTTTGCTTAGCATGTACTCATTTTGCAGTTTAAAAGACATAAAAGACACATTCTGGACCCCTAACAACACCGCAGGATTGTGCGTTGTCGTCAGCTTGGACACTTTTACAATCAATAATACAGATAGCGAGTGTGATTTATTCACTTACAGTCAAATGAATCTGTAGATTAATGTGGATATTTTTTTCTTCTTTTTCTACTTTCCCAGCCAACATGAGACCATGCCAAGTCAGCAAACCACAGAAAAGAGGTACTAAGGTTTCATCCATGTTTTAAACGTCGCATACATAATCTTAGAGGAAAGAGGTGTACACAAATGCAAATTCTTCCTCATATCTTTAGAATCAAAATTCACTTCTGCACAACCTGTTAACTCCCTCTGTCCTTTTCAATAATATATATATATATATATATATACATCCATACAGCATATATATATATATAAATAACCATCAAAATGCAAAGAATACAAGTTATTCAGCTTTTTCCTTTGCTCTATTGATATCAGAGTTGATATTGATATCATTTTTAAAATGCAGTCTTGAAGGCCTTGCTAAACATAGTTTTTATTATTTTTATGATTAAGTGCAAGAAGAGTGGTTTTAACATTTTTGTAATTTCAAATATATTTTTTTTAATTTACCGTTGAGCATTAAAAGTCTCAAAGAAGTGAAGGGAAAGAAAAAAATTATTTGGGGTAAATGGGATATCGAGGCTATCATTTCCTAACATGCAGGTGGCCGGGTTTTCGAAGGATTACATATATGTAGATTATATTAGTGTTTTACTTGGTTTTGTACTGTGGCGTGTGCACTAAAGGAAATGCTCCTTCCTCTTATTACCTCCTCAAGGCACATACTTTGCGGTAGCCGTGGTAAAGAAAAGCAACAAAAACATCTCATGGCTGAATCTTAAGGGCAAGAAGACCTGTCACACCGCTGTGGGCCGCACTGCAGGATGGAATGTCCCTGTTGGCCTGATTGCTAATAAAACCGGCAATTGTGACATGAGTAAGTAATTAGTCAGAATAACTCAAAATGCCGGGCCGTCCCCTGTATGAGGCGGCCATTTTGCACAGGGAGATATAACAGCGTCATGTTTAGAAGTATTCTGGCAGAATGAATCTTGGCATTTATTCCTATAGAGAAGTGGATTACATGTTTAGCGGAGTTTAGCAAAGGATGAGAGAAGATGACATGGTGCTTAATGGAGTGCTGGTGAGGATCAGGATGATACAGAATGTTGGTAAAGATAAAGGTGAAAGAGAATAGGCTGTGGTGGTTAGTGGGCCACAAGTAGAAGACTGTGATGGCAGACAGAAGAGTAGAGATAGGGTATACAATGTATGTATAGTTGATGTCTAGATGAGTCTGATTCGTCGATCACAAGGATCAACCTGATTTATATAGTAATGCACGTAGTTATACATTTGTGGATTTTCTCCACCATCTTAGTTTGTTTGAAGGGGTTGGGGCATTTTCCCTAGCTTGTAAATTACATAAATGAGTAGTAATAATATTTGCCTTTTCCTCTTTTTTTTGCAGGCACATTCTTTAGTCAGAGCTGTGCTCCAGGATCTGATGTTGATTCAAAGCTTTGCCAATTGTGCATTGGTAATCCCAAAAATTCCCTGGAAAAATCAAAATGCCTTCCTAATGACAAAGAAGCCTATTATGGATATGCAGGTGCATTCAGGTAATGGGGAAAAAACCGTTTGCAACCCTACACACTACAAAAAGGGACATATCCTCACAACTCCACCCGGGAACTGTAACGGATTATTAGGCCACCAGGTCAGCGTCTGATCTATGGGGGGGGGGGGTCTCAACATGCTGGACCTGGTTCCACCTATTCGCAATATAGTGTTGTATAAAGAATATCGAGTAAACCCTTTCTATTTAAATTAGTACAAAATTAGGTGTTATGGGCACAGTATATTCCATTATACACATAATGCTATCCATGTACAGTATATAAAGTGTGTTCTCTTTTATAATATGTACATTTGCATGGATAAGCAGGTGTCATTGCACCTTCTGAACTGTTACATATATTTCTCTTTTGTCAGGTGTCTGGTGGAGAGAGGAGACGTGGGTTTTGTAAAGCACTTTACTGTTTTTGAAAACACAGATGGTAAGTGACAATAGATTGAAATACCCATGTTCTCTAAAATGTAGGAACTTTGAGGTTTGGTTAAAAAACATGTAATGCTGGCTGGTCGTGGAAACAGAAACAGAATTAAGAAACACAATAGAATAAAAAAAACATTTTTGAGAGATGTTTAAAAACCACTTTTCCTGACACCTTGGAACTTAATTCAGGAGTTGTTAGGAAAACTTAACTATAATGAAACCTCAAATAGGGTTTTGATGCACTAAAGTGCAATGTAGAGAAAACATGGTGTGACTTAATATTTTAATATATTCTCCATCATTACCCCAAGCCTATATGAAGCAAGCACCCGTGTTCTCCCTAATTCCATTCCCGTTTATTGAGTACTTACTGCATCTAAAAACAAGTAAATCAGTTATACAATCACAAGCTGGATTGATAGCTATTATCTGTCCTGACGTTCTCCGGGCTACGAATCTCACTAGCTGCTATCAAAATGTAAGGAGAGGGCCAAAAAAGGAGGCAAGAGATCAGTTGCTTCCCCCAAAACATTGAAAATCACTACTAAAGCTTTTTGATTAATTTTACTTGAAATTTCACCTATAGTAAGCAGAGAGTCTTGTGCAGAATTTACATGATGACTGTATCCTTTCTGTGCTTCTCATTTTGTATATGTGTTTTGGACAGGACTGGCTAGTGCACATTGAGCATGTTGTCTGTCACTTTATGGAATTTATATATGTACGATTTTCCCCATGTGCTGAATGTTGTCAGAGCTCCCCTGCTGAGGATGCATGAGTACGGGCGTGAGATAGATTGCTAAAACTATATCCCACTTTCTAGGTAAAAATCCTGCAGATTGGGCAAAGAATCTGAAATCAGAGGATTTTGAGCTCTTGTGTCCCGACGGCAGCCGTGCCCCTGTTGACCAGTACAAGGAATGCAATCTTGCAGAAGTCCCAGCTCATGCTGTCATCACCCGACCAGAAAGGAGAAACGATGTTGTAAGAATACTCTCTAATCAGCAGGTAAGCACTTGACAAAGCTACAATATTTGTCAGCTATTCAAGCGCTCATCATCACAAGAGATCTTGAACAAACATTGAAAATACCTACCAACTGCCCCACTTCTGTTGATTGGATGCTTTTGTATCGTGTTGGCATGTATAATATATAATGCATTTACAGGAGCTTCTAATAATAGTTTTTTACCATGAATGTGACATTTTCCAGTTGATGTCATAATGCATAATTATGAGACAATCCTCGTTCTTGCAGAAAGAGCTGATGTGTAGCCCTATTTAATTTATAGTTTAATTGACGAGGTCAACTACATATTACACACGGCAGCCTGGCCCTTCTTACTGTAGTTGGCCCCTTATAATGGACACTTAATTTGCCAAACCATGCAGTGTTCTTTAACATACAGATTTGCAAGAAGTACCAATACCCCTCTGTGTTAGTTATCTAAACTATGACTATTCTCTTTCTTAGCTGGAATAATCATCTGACTGTTCATTTGCAAGACATGCTGACTGAGTTTTAAGGGGGTCCCGGGCAAGCCTTTGCTTGTGGCTCAACCCACAAATCCACAAGTACCTACAAACCCAGTTTCTTCCTTCTCATTAGTCCTTTCTCCTTACGTCACTCAATCAATCCGTCTTTACCTTTGCTCCATACCACCAACTAGCTGCTGTGGGAACCCTAGAATGCTGACCGGTATCAAATACTTCTAAGCCATCATTTTTACAGGTTCCATGAAAATCCCATGTACCCTTCATCCCAACCTAACACTTATCTATTTTACAGGAACTGTATGGGCCGGGGAAATTTGAACCTGACATTTTCCAGTTGTTTGGGTCTAAAACTGGTAAGGACCTCCTCTTCAAAGACTCCACAATATGCTTGACTGAGATTGCGGAGAACAACAGCATGAAGGATTTCCTTGGAGATGAATATTACTCTGCTGTGAAAAGCCTTAACGATTGCTCCAAAACCTCAGGTACTGTCAACTGTCACAAAATATGTCCTTTTAATGTATGTTAACCAATCATTCTGGTGATCAACACTCATATTTAATTGGCGAACTGATTCTCTTATGTCTGAGTGTGGCAAAAAAATCTTTGGTGCCCATCAACATTATTTACCTTCTCAACATGCGGCTGAAATTATGCAGCCTCTCTGGGATCTGCATACAGTTCCTAAGCGAAACTCTGTTTTTAAAGTGAAATGCCGCGTAGCCACTATGCCCTCCGTTTGCTTGAACCGGCACTCTAGTCTGACAGGCTTCCACTCCAATGGTACTGACAAGCCACCATCTTGCTTTATTAGGGGGACAAGGTCTGGCTCAACTTCTTCAACATTTTAGCCTTCTTACCCATGTCTACAGAGGTACAATGAGAAATTAGGGACATTAGTATCCCTTCAAAGCTACAGCCAGTTAGGAATTACTTTTTACGTAAGGTGCCAGTCCCTCTTTAAGAAGCAGTGAATTACTTCTCATTACTATGTAGCCAGCAGCAGTGACAAATGACAAATTAATAAAAAGCAAGTTTAAGAGAAAACAGTACTATTTAATTAATTTATGTTAAGGCATTAAGTTTGATATAATAAGAAAAAACCCAGAATATCTTATATTTAAATTAAGTGAAAAATAATTAAATTCTATACAAAAAATATTTAAGTGTGATGTTATTTAGTTTGGTTGTCATGGCCATATGCAGGCTGTCCCATATACTGTATACTATATACTATATAACTATATATTATCAGTTCCGTTCATCAGTATGTATTCCTTCTCTCTACAGAGCTACTCACCGCCTGCACTTTCCACAACTGTTAAAGACATGAAGAATTGAAGAATTCTTTATCTGTCATCATGCACATCATCTCATTTGTTTGCTTTCCTCGCGGTTGTTTTTGCCTTGTACTACAACATCTTTTCCTTCATTGAATAAATAGTTTGAATATCAAGCTGACTGTAAATTTATTAACATTATATTTACATACAGATTAAACCATTTATAACAATTCTTATAAGTCTTTTGACTAATAGCAAAGGTTTTTGGTGCAAATCAGTGCAAACATTGTTTCGTTCTTGGAAATAATAAAACATATAGAAATTAGGACTTCTGTCTTATTTCACTCCTCCTTCACTGCCTGTCGTCAAAGCAGAAGGCATACTATGGTATGCTAGTTGCACATGCTCAGTAGAACTCCCATTCTAGTCAGTAGAAGATCAATGGAAAGAGTAACAGCAGCCAAACATGTCTGCTATCTGAACACTGATGTCTTGCTATCATATATTCATTTAGCAGCTGCTTCAATTACTTCAACAGGCCTGCTCCCGATCGTGTCCAAGAACGTTATGTAGGGACGCTTCCTGGTTGCACTAGAGGTCATACAGTGTATATATGTGTATATATATATATATAATAACAATGCATCCAAACAGATCTATGTAAGAGTGTATGGGAGTGAATTTATAAAAGGAGACCTGGGTTTAAATTGTGAAAAGGCTACAAATGGAAAGTTCCTAGGTTATGTGTTTCTGTTATGAAAGAAACTTTAAAAGACCCCCTCCTAATAAAGTAGAAAGGTCTCTAGCCCCCAATGTAGATGCCCAAAGCAGGCTATCTTCACTGGGGTTGGGAGTGGTTGGGTTCCATGTGCCAGAAGGAGGCCTTACGGGAGCTGTGGCTCAGGTCGCGCGGACCGCAATAACTTTTATAACTCTCTGGGCTGGTCGCCTTACACTGCATCTATAATCCCTTCAATGACCGCCATGAATTTAACATTGGTTTATTGTGAAGACCACATATGGTGCTGTGGGGACATTCACTAATTCTCTTATGTTTGCTTCCAATAACCTTATTCAATTAACTGGATTCTATACTTATCAGAGGAGCAAATATATGGATTTGAGTCTGCATTAAGAAGCTTAATTAACACTAAAAAGCATAACTGAAAAAAGGCCCTAATTTTAGGACAGGGTACTAGTTGCCAACTGTCCAGTTTTTCCCAGGACAGTCCTGGGATTTGGGAGCTTCTGCAAGTACTTTAAGTGACAAGTCCCAGGAAATTGACAGTTGTAGGTCACGTAAAAAAACTGCACCCGTGACTGGCAGCACTTGGGTGCTGTGAATAGCAGGGGCGCATTAGGTGGGGAGCGCAACACACTCTCACACTTATTATCTCAATGTCTCCCTACCTTCTCTGCCCACCGCTTCCATGTCCCCTTTCTCTGCTCCTTCTTTTGCCTACGCTTGTTTTTCTGTCTTCCTCCTTCATCTGCTTCTCACCGGTCTCAGCTCGATTCACCAGGCCATGGATTTGTGAAGAAAGAGAAGCGTTTCTGCACCATTCGTTTGTCAAGATTCCATCTGCATTTTTCTGGCTTCTTGCTAGAAAATGCAAACAAAAATGATGATGATAATGGGAGATAGGAGTTATGCTGAGCCGCTGTCAATGTCTGGCTCAGTATCTAGTGATAGGAGTTATGGTGTACCATCATCAGTGTCTGACTCTGTATATAGTGATGGGCGTTATACTGTATCACGCTCTGTCTGCCTTGCTATTTAATGATAGGAGTGATGTGTCTGGATCACTATATAATGATGGGAGTTGTGGTGTGCCACTTTCAGGTTTACTGCACCATCTTCAGGCCCAGTATGCTGTGCAGGTTTTTTTAGGCCTTCTGTAAGGATCAAGAAGAGGAAATGAGGAGCACAGATTTTAACCAAATAAGTCATTTCGTAACAGTTATGCCCAACGTGCCCTTCAAGTAAAAAAAAACAAAACCTTCCCCGGGGTGCCACGTTAAAGAAGTACAGTATTAAACATAGGGATGGGGAGGAAGCACAGCTGTGTAAAATGGGGGCCCATCTCTGATACAACCTGGGCTTTAGATAGTACAAACACATTAATTCGATACGAGGAATTGGCTTGGTGAAAGTTCCCTATACGGCGAGCCCAAGTATAAATTACATATGTTAATTGTGCTCAAGAAGGTATTTCCTTAATAATAATAAAGTAGTGTAACCTAGATAGCCCATCCTTGAGACCCAATTCTCACTTTTTCCTCCCCTAATGTCCTCCCTATCCTTCCCAGACTCTCGGAATGGTTGAACGATATGAGTGTTCATCATGCTCTTCTACAATACACAATCTTTAAAGCACTGCTAAATGTGTTTCACATAAACAGCGCTCAATAGATCATATTATTCGTCTTTGGATAAAACCCTCCATCCGTTAACCGCGCCTATAACCAAAAGCGGATGCTGCCTGGAACTCTTAACTCACACCTGGGGACAAATTATTGACAACGTGTCTCTCTAGCGTTTAGGACTCGGAGGGTTCTGAATGGTTGCGCTTTGTCGGCAGTGACACGTCAACGAGTCGGGTGCACATGCGCAGTGTAGCGGTACGACAGCTCCGCATGCGCACTGCGCAGTGGTTGTGAGAGATGGCGGAGGCAGAGCAGGTTGTTGGGTCCCAGTGGTTGGCGGACATGGAGAGTATTAAGCAGCAGTTACAGCGGCAGGATCCTACGGTACTCTCGGTGGTGGTGGCTGTGGTGGTCGTGCTGCTGACGCTCGGTAAGTGACACTGGGCTGTTCAGTTGCAGAGAGGACCCCTGACAGTCAGTGAAAAGCTGTGTATAATAGCAGCTCATCAGCTGGTTCATCTTCCTGTGACAGGCGGGAAGGGTCCCCAATCCTCAGTCCATTCAGTCCCCAGTGCATTCAGTCCCCAGTGCATTCAGTCCCCAGTCCATTCAGTCCCCAGTCCATTCAGTCCCCAGTCCATTCAGTCCCCAGTGCATTCAGTCCCCAGTGCATTCAGTCCCCAGTCCATTCAGTCCCCAGTGCATTCAGAGACTTAATAATAGTACCGTATTATTTATTCGCAGTGCTATGGAAGCTCCTGAAAAGAAGCCGGATTAGCCGAAGAGCGGTGCTTGTGCTTGGCGCGTGCGACTCGGGAAAGACTCTCATCTTCTGCAGGGTATGACTCTGAGATCTGTGCCATTTGGGTTAATATTGGTGTTATTAAAAATCTATATTTCCATGTAGCACAAGGTGAAGGTGTTTGATCGTTTATGTGTTATACCGTTTCCAAAATAAGCTTGTTTGGGATGATGAGCTGCTCTGAAGGCACGTCTGGCGTAAAAACTATTCTGAAGGGCATTGCACAGAATCCCATAATGTAATGTATGTTAAAAATCACTATCAACAGGTAAATAAAGTCACTTTTTTATGAATCGCCCCCCCCCCCCACATTCTGCGCGTTTTCACACCTCTCTAGATTTATTAATGGTAATGGGGGCTGTGGAATGGCCATATAGTAGCTATTTTATGGAATGGATAGCAGGACTTTCATATCTGTGCTTAATTCCAGCTCTTAACCGGAAAGTACAAGAAGACCCAGACTTCCATTACTGCAAGCTCTGCCGTCTACAAGGCAAAGAATGACAAGGTATGGGATATGCGACCCGCGAAGCGTTTCAGTTATTATTAAAACCAGTGACACGTGTTAATATATCATGTTTTGCATTGTGATTTGTGGCTTGCCAGCAGACGGAAAAGGAACCCCGTGTTCCTGCTTTTTATGTCTTATCTGTTGCATTACACATAATAGATTGTAAATTCCTTCTGTACCAGTATGTGTTAATCTCATTGTCTAATGGTATCTTGTCAATGTCCTTAATATTCACTGTTGTAATAGCACTGCAGAATCTGTAATGTATGATCCTCGGTTACATTGCTGTAAAATTGGTCGACGGCTTGGTAACATTTCTTTTTCTCCCCCCCCCCCCCCCAGGGCTCCAGTCTTACTTTGGTTGATATTCCTGGACATGAAAGCCTAAGACTTCAGTTCTTGGAACAATATAAGCCAGCAGCGAGGTACTGGATGTGTAACAGACATCTTTACACACATCCCACGTGACTTCCCAGGGACTGGTGTAGATAGGCAGATGTACGCAGCTCAAGATATACATGTAGTCAGCTTCTTATTCTCAAAGGTTTTATGTACTGACCTATTTTACTATTTTTTATTGTCTTTGTTTCTATAACTTCCCTTTTGCCAGGACAGTATTGTGAAATGTCTTTACTGGTCTGGTTTAATTCAGCCTTATTATTATTATTATTATTAGTATTATTATTACAATAATTATTAATCCAACTAAATATAGCATAGGATACAGACATCCTAGAGAGAGTTCAGACTACTGTTTGTTGAGTGGATTGCAGGATGAAAATAAGAAATTATAAGTGCTTAAGCAATCTAACGTGTATATGTTTGGAGCGAGGATAGAGAGGGTATGATAGAAACTTTTGAAATACAGATGGGATTTCAACAAAATACAAAAGGATTATGACACAAGTTTATAATATACAAGTAGAGGGTCATAGGCTTATGTATGTAATAAAAGAAAGGGAATACAGAATGAGCCAATCAGTTCTATACTTGATATGATTCTCAATGGGCTCCATAGACAAACGTGCACTAGAATAATTTTGGAAGACTTACCATTGACTGTTACAAAGCTTAAAGTAAATAAGTCGATCATGTACCAATAAAGCTGGGATTTTTAAGTGATAGATTCAGCCCTGCACCATGCATGCATCTAATCCCAACGAGTGCCTTTGAATTGCTTCTATGTCAGACTGCACAGAGAAAACATTGTACGTTGGTCAAGCAGCAATGCTGTGCTTTAAGGTTTGGTAATCTCTATAGCATTCTGCTCTAGCACATGCAATAAATAACCTTTTCATTTCTGTTTACCCCTGAAGAACTTGTGATGAATATGCCTGCAAGCTTTACATTGTTTTTATCGAGTGCTAATGACAAACCTTTGCTGGCATCTGTTAGGGCACTGCTGTTTGTGGTGGACAGCTCTGCGTTCCAGCGGGAGGTGAAAGAGGTAGCAGAACTCCTGTACCAACTTCTGACGGACGGGACTTTGTTGAAAAATAGTCCGCCGATTCTTATTGCATGCAATAAGCAGGGTGAGTTCCCCTCTCGGAAAGGCCGCTGCATCTATCCATGTTCTTTCTCGCTTGCTGTTCTGGAACGTCTCACACATTGTAGACGTCCCTTGTCAAAAAGGGAAAATTGTCAGGGTTGCAAATGGCTTTTTCTCCTGGACGTGACGGGACTGGCATTAAAACACAAACGGAGCGCTTGCTTTCACACACACACACAATGATACAATATGCTCCACACAATTTCAAATAGCTGTGTCCAGTAGAGGTGTTATAATAAGGCTGCGTATCTGCTGTATAGATTATGTCAGCCTCTTGTCAGTGAGTTGCATTCCCCTTCTAATGTTATGTACGTCCATCTAACCTTAACAAACATTTTGTCACTTTGTTCCGTACAGACATCTCTATGGCCAAGTCAGCCAAACTGATCCAACAGCAGTTAGAAAAGGAGCTGTAAGTATCTCAGTAAGACCGCTCGGGTTAAAAGAAAACCGTTTCATTAAATACACTAATATGGACAAAGGAAGAATAGAGCACTGCCAGAGAAACATGTTGAGCAATAGAATATTGCTTTTTTGGCAGTGGCACATTGAATCATTATAGACTGAGCTTGGCTGGCCCTGTATAATGTATAATTAGATCAGTAAGATTTCTTCAGTCTCTTGGCCCATTAAACTATGCATTATGCAGGGCTAGCTCAGCCTTTCATGCTTGAGAAATTTGCCATGGTTTTCAATTGATAACGAAGAGTGATGTGGGGCAGTGGAGACCACCAAAGCACTTCATGTACCATTCAGACAGATATTACTTTAAGCATATCTGACATTGCCTATTTGCTATTGTATATAGTGAATTTGGTTCTGTAGTTCCCACTGTTTCTTCATGTAAAATGTTTGTCATGCTGTATTTTATGCCTAATAATGAAGCTGTTCATTTTCAATACTTTCTCAGGGGTGGGATAGCTACTTGTGGCACTTGAAACAAGTTTTCTTGTTAGATAATGGCAAATTCAAAGTTTGTTTCGGAAGAGCTTATTGCTTTCGTTATTTCTTCTCATAGGAACACGCTGCGTGTTACTCAGTCAGCTGCTCCTAGTACCCTGGACAGTAGCTCCACGACCACCCACCAACTGGGTAAAAAGGGCAAGGACTTTGATTTCTCCCAGTTGCCGATGAAAGTTGAATTTGTGGAGTGCAGCGCTCGGGACAGCAAAGAAGAGGAGGGTGATGTCAACCTCGGCAATGTGGAAAGTTGGCTAGCAAAGCTAGCATGAGGAGCGCTTGTTACCGGACACCTTAAAGACCGTGGCACTTAGTGATAAGGACATTCATGTTTGTTGCCTTCCTCTTGGTGGGAAAATATCTTACAAGCCTCTCCAACAGTACTAACATCAGGCTGCTATTTGCTAATTGCACTCCTTATAACTTAAAGAACAGTTGGTGATCTTGTTCATTATATACACCGCAGTGTTACATGTGCAGCTTCCTGGTGACCCTTTAGCTGACGGCAAGGGTCTAGATCACCATTTCTGCTGCTGTACTGGATTTTTTTGTGCAAAGTAAATCTGTATTTGTGTAAGTCTCCCAAAGTTACATTATTATAACTGTTACTTGGAGTAATATGCAAATTATAAATACAAATGACTCTGTTCCAGTATAACTGTCTTCGTGAATGATGTTCTTGGGTTTTTTTTTCTTCTTCTACAGTCACTTATTTGTAGTAGCCTGATAAACACATTTTCTAAGCAATTGTACTGGTTTAGATTCGCTGGGTGAATGCATAATGACTGTTATGTATTTTTAGGATTGAGAAATGGCGCAGGGTTGGTCCTTGTATCCATTTGAATGTGATCCCCAGACACAAAATGCTTGAGTATCTAGCGTTTTGTGTCTTACGTTATTCTTTTGTAGCCCATTGATTAGCATTAGGTATAACGTTTCACCGCATTAAAAAAAAAATCTGCAAAACATGAGACTAGCTCAACCAAGAATGGACTCTTTAAGAGTGCCTGCCCTCCAGTGAATCCCCACTCAGGAAAGTCTCAAGTTTTAGCATACTTGTGCCATTAATGAGGAAAACACTCAATCAGTATAACAGAACAATCCTGCCACAAGGGCAGCGTAGAACTGATAAGCAAGGGAAATTCCCTCTGCCGAAGGGAACCATGAACCCCAGGGGCAGGTTTCATCCAGTCCTATGCCTCATCAGTGCCGCTGGTATTCCTCTAAGCACAGTGAGTAATGCATCCCGTTTATAAAACTACCTCGTAGTATCTGTTATATTTCCCATAGCTATATGCATAAGAGCAACGAAAGCTTCTCAAAGTCTGTGTGTGATGTGCAGTGTACGTACACTAAGTGTTTCTGTGTAAAGCCTGCAACATGGCAATGGCTCCACTTTCCTTTCCATCTTTCTGTTCTGCCACCATGCTGATGTCATTGTATCTTTATAACGCCATGAACCCATATTTAGAATGGTCAGTCAATAATTTGTGGCTACAATACCTCATTTTCATAAAAATACTAAAACCTACATAAAAAAAATACCAGTATTCTACTACTATGTTACTAACAGTATGGGGTGACCAGCGACCAGTGATTTAAATTTTGAATTATTGAATAACTTTTTTTTCCACCAAGATATGAATGGCTAAGGTAGACACACATAACCAGGTCTAATTCATTTCACAGCGCCTACCCTATGCCAGGTATCTGATTCTCTTCTATTAAGTCTGGAAACTCTAGGGTGAAGGGAAAAAAGAATCCCTGTTTAGTTATAAGTCCCCATTTTTCTAAAATATTTTATCCCTTTCCACTGGCTTGATGGTCATCTGGCGCAAGCAATGGCGATAAAATGTACATACTTGACTCATCGTCTACCTTGCTGGCAGATGTGAGACAACATGAAAGGGAAAGAAACAGAACTTTAAAACGTAGAAGGTTTTTATTGTGATTTATTAAAACAAAAAATAAACATAAATAGAAATACTGCTTTGATAGGCACATGATATTTGTAAGAAATTGGTTAGAAGCAAATTGCCATAAAACATGTTGGTGCAACTGAAACTTTATGCTCAGAACTATAACTATTGTCTGTCTCTATGCAAAAAACCCCTTAAATATCAATTTACCTTATACAGTACGTTATCAGTTCCTGTTCTCTGGTGGATGGATAATGTGATTTGTAGTCAACTGGAAATGCATTCCTGCGTCAGAACACCATGTACACATTTACAGACATAATTTCCAGCTTTTTAACATGCATACTGAAAACGCCACAGTGCTGCAAATAGTCTGTCACTTTTTTGGCAATTTTGATAAAGTACAATAATATATACTAAACAAATCAAAACAAATTAAAGTGTCGTGTTAACAGCATTTAAAGGCAGAATCCCCTTTCTCGTGTGAAGGCTAAGTATGGGGTATTAACGTTAGAGGTCTAATACGTGTATTTGTTTCTTTAAAGACAGATGAGGTGAGAAAGGCATTGTGGAGATGAGTTTAAAATGTGCATATCTAGTTAAACTCTTAATTTACATCGTTTCCTAGTGAGAATATCATCTGGAACACTACAATCAAACTGAACGGTTCTGAATTCCTAAAGTCTAGACTGTTGATGACGAGCGAGTGATCGTATAAGAGGGTTTGTGTAGTTCTTACGGGTGGTAGACTGTTAAAGAGGGGGGTAGGTTTGAGCACAAAGAGGTAGAACTAATGGCCACGGAGAGATGCTAAAGTGTGTTGACAACAGGAGACTCAAGTCCGAGACCAGAGCCGGCAAACCAAAAACCCGGGGGGTACGTATGACAAGGGAAACGGGTGTAGTGGGGGTATTAACAATCCCTAGATGTGATTTCCAAACATTTGTTTTTTCAGGCTAACCAATAGGAAGCATCGTAGGCTAAGTGCATGGCCTGGGCAGCGGACCCGTCCACCGCTGCAAATTAGCAAGAACACCCAGCATCAGTCACTTGCGGTTCCTGGGGTTTGTCGAGTTTTATATCAATCACTGATGCAAAGGTTAAGGAAATGTAGAAGAGTGCAGACATGATGAAATGATTGCTTAACATATCATCTGGCAACAACGTATACTTAAAAGTACTGCACTCCATTACTGGGGGACTGCCATGTTCCTCATTAGCACCCATCCTTATAATTATTCTATATACCACCTGTCTTTTAATACATTGAGATGAAATAACAGATCCAGCTAATCTGCAACTGTCTGAAGACATGCTATGGAAAGATTCATATATGTAAATATATATGTGTATACTTTTGCAGAATAGTATACTCCAGGGTATGGTAATTAGATTCTAAGGGCTATAAAGCATCTCACCCAGACGCAACAACATAAAGGATACTGCCGTCCTTGCTTTTCTCTTCAGGACACTCCATCCCCGGCAGAGCAGATGCCACACGACGGAAAAGCTGGAAAAAAGACAACAAGTGTTACCCAGCTGAAATGATGTTTAGGAGATGTTTATTAACTAATAACATCTACCTGTGTCATTTGATCTTATTGGGGCCGCTCGTAATATTTTTGGGAAAGAACAAATCAAAATGAATGTGCCGTGGTTTGGGGAGAAATGTTTTCATTTGTACTAGAGGTTAACTATAATGCAATACAATAGCTTTTTTGGCTGGACACAATATAACAAAGTTATTTTTGAAATGCCCAAAAAATTTGTAGAAAGCAGCTTGTCCTTTAGAAGCTACCAGCTGCTTTCTCAAGGAGACTGGCCCAGCCTGCCCGCAGGGAGTAATCTAGTCTGTCGCATCTCCTGCAGATCTGTAGAGATCTTAATCCGATCCCCTATAGCAAAAGAATGGATCCATACCGCAGGGCATCAAGCCTCAGCTTATAGTCTGAGACATGCACTGACGTCATTAGCGAGTAGCCTGGAGCCAGGAATAAAGTTGCCCTCCTCTCCATGTCCAGCATGAGGCTGTTTGCCCCCGTGGAGGAGAGCATGGTTTCATAATTACTTGGCCTCCAATGGCCTGTAGTCAGACAACCAAAAACCTCAAGAAGAAGGGCTTCAGCACTAATACGGAACCATGAAGAATGACTCCGGCCCTGCTGTGCCGTCATACACAATGCACAGCATCTGTTTGTTCTACAAATCTAATGCCCTGTTTATCCTGATGAGAAGTTCTACAGCATGCGTTTTTAAAGTGCAAAGACAAAGCCATTTATATATATATATATCAGTATGTGTGTTAGACAGTTCTAACCAGCTAGCCAAGATAATGTTACAAATATTAAACATTAAAATATGGTAATGTAGCCTTTTGGGCTAAATGTATTTGGATTTGGACTTCAGGCTTGGCCCTCAGGCAGCTAATTGCCAGTCTGCTACGGCTCCCGTCAACTCATGCACTGCCTGACCTGTTTAACATTGTATCCGGTTTTGGCACTGGTTTCGATAAACATGATGTTCAGCTCCTTGGCCCGTTGTTCTCCCGCTTCAATACTGATTTGCCTTAAAGGAATTGAAACAGAAGATAGCAATGCTCTGGAATAATGACTATAGTAATCATAATAATATTCCCACCAATAGATTAAATACAGCCGGGAAAACCTCGATACTGAGTTTTATTGCAATTACAGGGAGTATAAAGAAATTCGGCCGTACACTATGTCGTTTTTTGTGCTGATGAATGCAGCCTTTGTTATCTGCATTGAAATCAATTAAAACCTCGTAGGATTGTGGCATTAAGTCGGCACGCTCTGTATACCCCCATTGGCACAGATGAATTAGAACTGTGTATAAAATAAACACAGGTAGACATGGAAAGCCTTACATCACCGGGATAAGTAAAAAGAAAAGTAGAAACATAACAAAAAATCTTGCAAGATAAACGTCATAAATTACTAATGATACCGTTATAGTTATTATAGTAATTATAGCGAGTCTGATCTGACTGCGCCATAGCTTTACTTTTATAAATAGTGCATGCATTTACAAGGGAATAAGATGTAAATTTAAAGGGACCACTTAACTATTATATGCATTAAAAGCCATATGATGGCTGGAATGTCCATTAAATAACCCTTGAACCAAAGGCTTTTCTCTAACGTGCATATAACATATATTACCTTTTGTCTGCAAGGTCTGTCTTATTTCCAACAAGCATTATTATAACATCACTTCCTCTTTCTGTTCTGACATCATCAATCCATTTTGAGGTTTGAAAGAAGGAATTCATATCTGGGGAAATGGTATAGAAGTCAATGTTAAATCAGCCTATGCATGACATACATACTTATGGAATGAATGGGATGAATGTTTAACAGCATAATGTACAAGAGTTACAAATAACAAAAAAGGTAGATATTTTGGCACAAGTATGCACTGGATGGAAATGTAACCACTGGCATACCTGGAACTGGCTGAAAATGTCTACAGTATATACAGGTGTATCTATACATTTACTAGCAATCTCGCTAGCATAATATATATATATAGGTAATGTTCTTCGGTCTATATATTGCACCTTTTGTCATTTACCCACGTGAAATATCAATATTATTTTAAAATTTATTTGTGAAATGGGTTCTCCCATTGGCCAAAACCTGATACATCTGGTCATTTTGCTTTTTGAACCTTTTCTGATGTTCGGATAAAGGATTTTTCAGCACGGTCCCTGCATTAAATGCGCATGCACAGGGACTGCGGATCAATTAAAGAAATGATGGGGGAAACAAAAAAAAACAAAGAGTTAAACAAAGCGAAGCTTTCAATAGTTTTTGTTTTTTTGCAGTTCATTAACCTTTCCAAAGCTTGCAATAATATAAACATTTTGTTTTCTCACAAATCTCTCTAACATGTGATGCCGGCTTCTCCAGAGCATAAGCAGACATCTTAATTAGTGAACTACACATACAGACAACGGAAAAGCAGAGAAGGATGCTAATGACATGCTAAAGAGGTGCTAAATGGTGCCGTTAATTATATAATAGTTGATAAAGTGTTTTTTGCATATTTACAGGGTGCCAAGGGTGCGCCCGCAGGGGGTCTGCGGTGCTAATGCAGTAATCTGCAGCTCTTGGAGATGGCACAGCGGGCTACATGCTGGCTACTCTTCTAAATACAGCCTACAAAGACTCCATAACAACCTTTATTCACCCAAATTCATCACAGACACTGTCTGGACTCCCTTTTCAACAAAGAGCCCCCAAAGCCTGACAGGAAAGCTTAATCTATAATGTTCCTCAAGGAATAGTCCTCTCAACGGTTTCTGTGCAGTAGAGGCGAGTAAAGACTTTGCTTTGCCATAAAAAATGTGAGAAAGAAAAATGATTTTACAATAATATTTTTGATTACCGTATTTGCTCGATTATAAGACGAGGTTTTTTTCAGAGCAAATGCTCTGAAAAATACCCCTCGTCTTCTAATCGGGGTCGTCTTCTAATCAGACCTCAAATAGAGGTCTGATTATGAGACTAAGATCCAGATCCCCCGCACCGCTGCAGGGGACCTGGATCCTCCTGTCTCCCCCCCCCACACACACTTACCGGTGCTTCCTGCTGTATTGCCGGGGCAGCGGGTTGACGTCTACGCGATCCGCGTAGACAACGTCCGCTGCAGCCGGAAGGAGGTGTGGCTAGCAGCGGGGGTTGTCTGCGTCCGTCGCGGATACCTTCCCCGACTGTCAGAAATCAGAGTTCCCCGCACAGGTGCCGGAACTCTGATCTCTGACAGCCGGGAAAGGTATCCGCGATGGACGCAGACAACCCCCCGCTGCCAACTCCACCTCCTTCCGGCTGCAGCGGAAGGAGACGTCAACCCGCTGCCCCGGCAATACAGCAGGAATTTGGAAGCACCGGTAAGTGTGTGTGCGTGTGTGTGTTAAATGGGGGACATAGGGCATTTCTGGAATGCCTTATACCCCTATATGCCACTCTGGCACTTAGGGGGTTAAAAGGCATATTATGGGGCAGAGTGGCATATAGGGAGTTATAAGGCATTTCAGGAAGCAGAGTGGCGTTAAGGGGGCATTTAATAGAGCACTCTGCCTCCTGAAATGCCTTATAGAGTGCTCTATACAATGCCTTTTAACTCCCTTAATGCCACTGCCTCCTGGAATGCCTTATACCTCCCTATATGCCACTCTGCCCCATAATATGCATTTTAACCCCCTAAATGCCAGAATGGGATATAGGGGTATAAGGCATTTCTGGAGGCAGAGTGGCACATAGGGGGTCAAAAGGCATACCATGGGGCACAGTGGCATATAGAGGGTTAAAAGGCATATCATGGGCCACAGTGCCATATTGGTGTGGCAAGCCTGGGGGCAGATGTGCGTAACTGGGGGACAGGTTGGAAAATACAAGGAAATAAAAACAAAAAAAATATTTTTCTCAATCATAGCTTTTATTTAAAAAAATAGTTTACATGAATTAACATTTACTGGTAAAACTTTTTTCCTTTAGGGTCGTCTTATATTCAGGCTTTTTCTTTTTTTCCTAAGTTAATATTCAGATTTTGGGGGGTCGTCTTATAATCAGGGTCGTCTTATAATCGAGCAAATACGGTACTTTATTAAAATGTTTGCCTGGTAACCTTAAAGGGGATTGGCCATTATTACTTAAGCTCAGCTTGGTTGAAGATGATGGGATCTGAAATGTAAACAGTGCTTGAGGATCAGTGGTTTCCCAACAGTGGATCCGTCACCATGTTTTTCTTTTAATTCTATGCTTGAAGGATACATTCTCAAGTCAGAGCTTAGAGAGATTGCTGAATGTAGCAATTATTTCTTCTTGGTAGAACATGAAATAAGAGGGTGCTTCACATTGTTTGAGTCAAGGGCATCTGGACAGAATGTTCATAGGGTCCACTTATATATTGTTGTTTTTCTATATATTTTTGAGTAAGTTGATGGAGATATAAATAACTGATTATAGTAATTCTAACTTAACATGCTCATCAGTTCTGTATCTGTAGAACCCTACTGATAGTTGATGTGCTGTCAAAGCCATTAGTTAGATTAGGAGGGTTTGATAGCCCATACCACCATACCATCTATCATACACTCACAAAGGAGGCAACATTTAAGGTCATTTAAGTTTAAAAGGTACTTACTTGTGATGTCATAGACCACTACAGCCACAGTGGAGTCCCGTATATAACTTGGTATGAGGCTGCGGAACCTCTCCTGGCCTGCGGTGTCCCAGAGCTGCAGTCTGACCTGGGACAACACCATACAGTAGAGACACAACAAGAGGAACATGGATGAACGTAGCAGAGGAGAATAGTGTTACCTAAAAATTCTCATAGTGTTAATATCACTCTCAATGTGGCAAATAAAGAGACTCCCTAGTTCTCCCTTTAATATGAAAACACTTACCGTCCGATCCTCTAGATACATCGTCTTTGACAGAAAGTCTATTCCAATTGTAGCCTAGAAAAAAAAGGTGTAATGCATAAATGTGATGGAAACCCGTTATGGTACATTTCTAATCTGTAAATACAAGGTTAGATTTAAAGTTCCTAAATGATTTTCTCAAAATATCTTTAAATGTTTTCTAATAAATTTAGATCTTTCCACCATTATGGTCCTTGATATCAATTAAGACAGTGTAGTAGACTTGCTGTACAGAAAAAAAAGAACATACTAAGTCAAGGTGGAAATCCAATAGCTTGGGAATTATTTGACGTAAATAGTAAATACTGCTTCTTAATCTGTAAGAACCAAATATGCTTACCTGATATGTGTTGTCAAAACTGTCGTACATAAACCTTGTGATGAGAGATGTTTTCCCAACTGAAAAACAGAACAAGTGTACATGAATATATTTGCATCTGTTCAAAAAAATCACTATTTAAGCCAAATGAATTATCAGTATATATGAAAAGTCTATATGATAACGCATCTCCCAAATGTCCCTCTTTAGGAGGAACAGTCCTGCTTTGGGACCAAGATCCCATGTGCCTCTTCCTTCTTCCATCTTTTTAAGACCTTTGGTGAGTATGAGTTTGTTGTAGTGTTCTACAGCACGAAAAGCCACACTGATGTGCATATAAACAGCAGAAGATGTGTTTATAAATTACATTCTATAAATAAAATGCATTATCCTCCCTCTAATGGCCTAACTCCATTACATAAAGGCTATCAATCAGTCATTGTCACATTAAATATCTTGGTAAACTCCTTTCTCATAGATTCGTCTCTGACCACAAAGTAAACAGCTTTGCAAGTGATAATGAGATCAGTATCGTATCTGTAATGTGAATAGTCAGGTTGTATTTTTCATATCATATAGTTATTAACATAGGGCAGCTACATTTAACGGATAAAGTACCATATTTTTTGAGGGACTGTACTTAATATTAGTTTTTATATATTTATTTATTATACCTATAGTATTACCCTAAAACTACATTTTTACCATCTTATGCCAATTATCACCTAGGTGGTGAATGGCAATCCCATATCTACTTTGTGATTAACTTTATTCAACTTCCTCCATATAAAAGGAACAGCTAGTCTGCCCTAATGTACTATATATATACATTTTAATAAATAAGACACATATATTGATACATTCCTCTATCTTATTGTCTCATACTTGCTCTGTCCTAAAATTCTATAGAAGGAACCATTTTATGTGATTGTTTGAAGCAACTCAAATTAGCAAATTGTATTATAAAGAAGGAAGAAGTACACCTCTGTAATGAGAAAAGTCGAGTGGGGGGGGGGGCGTACAGCTGCCCCGATCAGCAGCTGCAGCCATGATCTCCCTCTAGTATATGTTTATATGTGTGTGTGAGGACAGTGTATGTGTATATGTGTGTTTATGAGCAGGTGTATGTAAGGGCAGTGTATGTGTATATGTGTGTGTGTAAGTGCACTGTACGTGTATATGTATGTTTATGGGCAGGTGTGTGTAAAGGCAGTGTATAAGGGTCCTGGGAGGGAGGCTAACATTAGCCTTTTTTTAATTAAAAAAAAATCTCTGCTGTTGACTACTCTTCCAATGATACTCAGTCAGCATTATGGTGGACACCTGCCTGGCTGAGAATCATAGGAATTGTAGTTCACAGCTAGCATCTGCACCTTTACGGTTGACTGCACTAACTGCTCAGCCAGCATCATGGAAGCAGTATGTCTGGCTGAGCCTCATGTGAACTGTAGTTAACAGCAGATGATATGCCAGGTGTTAGTTGTGAATTTAAACTCATGTGGACACCTGGCTGGCTGAGCATCATGGGAATTGTAATTCACAGCTAACACTTACTGTTAACTGCATTTCCCATGATGCTCAGCCAGCATCATGGAAGTAGTATGTCTGGCTGAGCCTCATGGGAATTTGGTGTGTTCTTTATTTTTAATATGCATGACTGTGCTGACAAAAATGTAGCGTGTTTTAAGTAGCGATGCAAGCGCGGCATTGTGAAGTGCAATTGTATTGATGAGTTCCGCGAGAGCGATTAAATAAAAGGTGTCCTTCTTTCACATTTTGAAATGTTGGGAGGTACCATACACAATAAATATAAAAATAGTGCAAAACAAGGAACAATTTGTTTTTGAAATGGGGTTTTGTTTGTGCCATTGTGTTCTACAAGGCCACATCCCTAATCTCATAGTATCAGAGATAACAAAAATTAAAATGGCATAGTCCTATCTTTAATTCTGTATAGGATATTGGAGGTTGCCTGGTTACATTTATATTTTATACAATAGCGTGAGAATGATTTGGAGTATACATATAGCATCTCAACGGCTTATACAGTAGTTTGCAGCCGATACTTTCTTTTAATCAGAATCTCATAATGAAATCTAACCAGTTATATCTTTAAACATTGCAAGATTTTATTCAATAATTATTATTTCTTCATCGTATATTTTCTGAGGCATACAGATTATTTTAGCCAACCACCCTTCACTTAGTGAGACATTAAAGGCGACATATCGTCCTCCCTGGCAGACAGCATTCAGACATCATTTACACCTTCGGAGATCTAGAAGGACCAAAGTGCGTGCTAAATGCACCTCTCTGTTAAACGGTAGCTTAGCAACAAAGACAGAAGGGACCACATAGCCCAGGCAGACCTTCCCTGGAGAGCCCACAGCAAAACAACCTTTAATCCACACGTAGGCTGAAATAATGCTAAATATTCTTTTATTTATTAATATACATATTATTCTACGTGCTTCCTCAAAGGTCTACTCTCAAATAGGTTAAATTTAAAAATCTCACTTGAGTCACTAATAAAATACACTGAATTCGAGGCATGTATTCTGGCATATGGCTCCTTTAAGTCTCCATTGTATGATATGCAATTAACACCGAACACCTAATTCATGTCAATTTCTGTCATTATAATCAACAAGAATGTAATCTGTTTAAATCTCTTTCTATCTGTACCAATATAAGAATAAATGCAACCACAAGACCACCACCACCACACCATGTGTTGTACAAGCTAGGGTAGGTAAGGAGATCCTAGATAATAAAAATGGGAGCAATCAACCCCTTAGCATGATGCAAACTAAGTGAATGAAAAAGTGGGAAAAAAAACATTAATGAGAGAAAGAAGCCCAAAAATGCCTCATTTCTTTCACATTTCATTAAAAGGCGAGATTCTTCAAGAGCAAGACCCCAGCAAAAAAAATCCCATGGGTCGTATCATATTATATCACTAATTTAATATGGTTCTCAACCCAAATTAGTTTATTCTTCCAAATATATTAAAACCCCGGTCAACACCGCTTTAGGGCTAACATGATTCATGCTTCTTCCATTCCCTCCTCGAAAGCTTTAATATGACACCCATTGCTCTGAGGCACATCTGAGACAAAGCCATAATTGTGCCCCCCCCATCACTTGTGTTATTGTTATTTTAATTTAAGGTTCATTACTTTAAATAGTTTCGGTTTTTATATTTCAGCCCTGACATCACATTTGCCTCTAGCTTTGTACAAGTGTTCATACATTTCCCACCATCCCTCAGTGCTGATTATATCCAAATCGTACTGTCAGTCCAAGTATGATTTTGTAATATACTTTACCCTTTCTGCATTGTCTCAGCCTAATATATAGATTGATAATAACTGTGTTGTCCATCTTTAGAGCAAGCCGGACCAATAGACACAAAGACATGGCATGGACAGTGACGTATCGTGGCCTAGGACGGCAGGTCCAGGGGGGTGGCAGTCCTCCGGCTGCCAAACGGGGGGCAGATCACCCTGCTCAATGGGCTGGTTAAAGGGGAGATGTTTGATTTCCCCCACTGGACCATTTACACTATGGAGGCCGCACCACACAGCTTCTATAGATTGTATTAGAAGGCGCTGCATGCCTTTAGGTCACAGAATGCCATTGAATGCGGTGCAGACGCCAACTGATAGGGGGGCAGCAGCCTTGGTCAGGTCTAGGGCAACGCGAAAGGTAAATATGCCACTGGGCATGGATAGACTTTAATTGGAGGCCAGAGGACATTTATGTATGCTATGGGGCTTTGTAGCTCACACGGCCCACAGTACACCATAGCCAAGGAGACTCCACCACATCTGTTCTGACAATGTCCTTTTGCACAGGCTTTGTTGAGATCCCTGGAAAATGAACTCAAATTCTTTGTCTAGAGGAAGTTCCTCGTCTATTGATCCATTTTGTATGGAACTGAGGATGCCATAGAAGAAGCTTGGTGCCTAATGTGTTGTGTTAAGGACACATTGTGGCTTTCAAAGAACTGGCCGATCCTGGGTAGGGAACAGGTCAATGTCTCCTCAGTGAGGAGGAGTAATCTTCTCCCGATCCTCTCAGACCTTGGACTTTTGGTAGGTCTATTGTTTTTTTAAGCTTTGGCCATACACTTTTAAATGAGGAGTAGAAATCCCAGCATGCAACTCTCTCAGACACCTGTCAATTGCTATTGATTTCCAGGCATCTTGCTGCCCAAGGCTTTATCATATTGGCTTAAACTGATATTTTATATTTTCTCTGTAGCAGAGTAAGATGGGGCAATGTATCAACATGAGCGTCCTTCTCACAACTGAGTTAACAATCATATTCGTTAAGTTAATCTCCTCTTTGCTTTGTGTTATGACAATGCAAACTGAAGTGTATTAGAGAAAAAAAATTAAATAAAATAACATTTGAAACATAGAAATATAAAAGTTGACAGGAGATAAAAAAAGATTGGCCTATCTAATCTGCCCATTTTTCCTGATGTAAAGACTCAGACCCTAATCAGCCCTCGGTCTTGTATCAGACTCAGAATATCTTTATGTCTCTCCCATTCATGTTTAAATTCCCTCACTGTATTAGCCTCTACCGCTTCTGTTCCACTGATCTACCACCCTGTAAAGGCAACAAATAAACATAAAACAATTCCTAAACTATTATTTTTTTACACTTAAACTATACATTAAATTAAGCATAGTGCTCTGTGAGAGGGGTGACGGGATCTAGAGATACAAGTTCACACCAGATATACGCTGTGTAAGAGGAGAGTGGTACGTTCGATAGAAGAGAGTAATAATTTAGGGAGTTGAGACGGATGCTCACAAGCATCTCTTCCCGTAGTTTGTATCTGATAAACTCTTTTGTTACTATGACTGCTCAGATTTGCTTGCTGTGGATTATATCAGTACTGAGTAGCCCACCATTGAAATCAGCTGCGTCAATCGGGTCAGGGATCACTGCCATGGGTTTGCGGGCTATAATCGCACTGGACGTGAAGGGGCCTTGCTGCTTTTGACATGCTTTGTAACTGTAGCACCATTATATGACAGTGATTGAAAGGAACAGTATTTTATGACATGACGGTTCCTTGAGGTTGATATATAGTATACCCTTTAGCCTTCATAGTGGCTTCTATGTGAGAGGGAGCTTTAAAATTAAGTTGTAGGGAGTTAGTGAATGGCAATTGCATGTGGAGAAAATTAACTGAATGAAGGAGAAATGAATATAGATAGAGGGAATGGAAGAGACAAACACAAAGAGATTTCCTTCCTAAAAAAATAGATAAAAAGGTATGGCCTATAATCCAGATAGAACAGTAATATACAAACACATGTGTATGGTATAAGGTTCATAAGGTTCATTTTGTCATATATTTTGGCATATATATATATATATATATATATATACCTGGGCAAAATGTCTGACACAAATGATTTAATTGCTGCTAAGTACTTAAATCTCAAGTTTTCTTCTCTAGGACTCCAGTTCATTTTTTGACCCAAACCCCACTGTCCCTGCTTCCTCCCCTGATCTACCTCTTTTCCAGGAGCTCAGAATGATTGCTGGGTGTGAGCGTGATAATGTGGATGAAAGCAACAGTTCATGTGATTATAAATTTTATTACAATTCCCAGTAAACAAGTGTCCCTCTGGCCACTTGATATGGTGGGATGCTCGTAGGTATGTAGCCAGGCTGTGGGTGGGTCGGTTTCCATAAAGGAGCAGAGCCCCCCTAACCCATTTCCAGACTAGACTGGGTCATTAAAATTCTTCTCAAAGACTCTGTGTCCTTCAGTGAACCGTCTGCTTTCCTGAGAAAGCTTATACAGCAAAACCCTTTCTATATCCGACCTCTGCTGACGGCTCATAAGGCCTGAAAGAAAAGCTACTTGTCACAAAACTGTGCTGTTTTACATTATTGTTACAATTCTAATGAGACACGGAGTTCCTATTTCTTTAATTATTTTCATGAAAACAACATTATTTCAGCTTAGCTCTTAGCATTCTAAAGCAAAAGTTATTTTGTGTGATTGCACACCCTTTGGCACTGTGAGGGTTATTAAATGTATTACCAAATTCTCCTCTAGTAATAAGGAGCATTAACGTAAAATATTCATAATAATAATGATGAGAGCTGAAAAGTATGATTAGTTAAAGACAGAGAAGTCTGAGAGTCATTAAGATGAGAAACGGAGTGAGACTGGAACCGAGTGAAAATAATTTGCGAGCCATTAACCATACGAATAGAACCAAAGACATCATTAAGTATTTATTGTAACAAAAAGGAAATGTGTACGCTATGTGATTAAACACAATATTTCGTGGTTTAATATGGGGGACAAAGGGCCTGTTTTATCCCACAGCAGGCTTCATTTTTTCTTCTCTAGTATTTATCTGATATAGCTGTCCCCTCGCGTTGATATGAGTATCAAGACCTACTCTAGTGTCCACACAGGAGCTCAGTTTCGTGCCCCTTTTGTTTTTACATTACGTAGGGTAAAATGGTCTCTTGCACTTTAAGGCCAGCAGCCTATAAGTCCCAGGTGTGCAACACAACACAATTTTACCGCATGTGCTGCACATTGGTAGGTTTTAGACTCTGTATATTTTGTAATGTTGTAATATCTTTTGATTTGCTTTATGTTCTCTTTATTGATTTTTAAACATTATATAATGTGTGTTTCTTTTTGTAATGTTTATAAAGGTCTGATTTTAGGGCAGCCTATGGACCCTCCATAGGCTGCCCTAATGTAATACATACAGACAGATCAGGAATTGAAAGCCCTGCCCTTGTGCTTGCCATCTAGCTTTATGGTACTTTTACACAACACCCCTGGCAGGAATGGTGGGCTTTTGAGGGCCCCGCTCGTGAGTTTACAATCTAAGGGAGTAGTATGGGTAATTGGAACAAAAGGAAGGATGAAGTATTTCAATCTGAGAGCCTGCAAGCCTTGCGGATCAATAATGCATTAGAAGCTTAGAAGGCAAAACTCAGCCAGTGTTACACAGCCACGTGTTATATGGATGTTGCTTGTGCAAATGCAAATAGGGGGACTCCGCAGAATCCACCATACTTTTTTGCCTCTTTCCCTGTCCCCCAGCTATTTTGCATGCAGGAGATATGTTTGGCCGAATGCACCGGTGGGCTCCAGCTCAGTGAATGATACACGCGGGGGTCCTTTCAGAACCCTGTGTACATGTCCGGCAAGCTCTCCCATTCATCAGATTAGGAAGTAGGACCATAGAGGAGGAGGGCAGCTACAGTGATAGGGCTGTGTCTTCCAGGCCAGGTAAATGTTTTTATTTATTTGCTTTCCTTTGAGGAGAATGCTTATTAAAATACTTAATTATGCGTTCTTCTTCAATGGGGTTGTCAGGGACATCAAACTGTCCCTTTTAAGTAGAAAAAAATCGGAGGTTTTTGGAACAAAAATAATTTGCGTAAATGCTGAAAAAAATGCAACTCGATAACATTAAATAAACATAAAAAGTAACCACTAAATAAAAAAAGAAATCCCTGGCCAATCATCCCCCTGAGGTAGCCATATCATAATCCTGTTACTCGCATTACTAGATTACTCCGTTTAATAACCACAATCCTTTAACTGATTTCTCAGCTACAATGGATTGATGACTTTGGCAATAAATGTCTTTCCTGAGGTCAAAGGGTCTTAAATATTAGTTCACAGCTGTGGCCTTTGACCCATTGGGTGAAGCTGAACAAGGATTTGTCCTGTCCTTGATAAAAAAAAGGCTACACCACACATCATTTGAGCCGGAGTCAATTCTTGCTGTCCACATGCAGTGTACCGAAGCAGATATACACCCAAGAATCGCCACATTTCGTCATGTTATGTCGTGCACACAGGTTTGATTTTGTTAACCAATATATATAAATCCTGCAGCGTTCTACCAAGATTAATTAGCTATGCCTTTTCTATCATCAAGAAATGTGATATCGGTAATCTTTATACTGTACATACGTACATACGTGTTGTGCTTCATGAAAGATTTAGAACATGTAATACCAACTCCTTAACAGCAGATCGGAATCAATTCAACAGATCAATATTTTCTCAGATATAGATATGTCTTGCATAAATGCACTTTATGTCTTCATAGCCGAACCCAACCTCTCCTGGGCAGAGACAGATGATTTTCGGTGTTTTCGTTAAATAAACACATACCACCTTCTGCTAACAAATCCTAATCGCATTCTACTGATAAGAGGCGAGCAGTCTGTGGATCTCACAGACATATCCCGGGAGTCATTAAGGGCGTGCCTAGCTGATAGAACTCTATACTGTATATAATATCAATCGATGTATGGAGGGTGCAGTATTATATTCCAGCATTGGATGTTAGGGCAATATCAATGCTTTTCTACATTCAACATGTAGGCGAAACATCTTACTTTTAGGCAAAATCTATCATCTGAGAAGATTAAAGGGCCTCCATACAGTATAGCCGGTATAGAATTGGAAAAGGCCATCTGACTGATGGCACTCATGAATAATGGTTGCATTCTGCAGGTATTTTGGATGCGATGTTAACCTCACCACCTGCCGTAAAAGCCATAAAGTGCGTAGATATTTATGTGTTAGCAAAAAAAATGACAGGCCCATGGGTTAAAAAGAATAAGCGAGATTGGTTCAGGTTCTGCGCAACAGAATAATTATTAAGGGGGTGATACATCTGCGTCAGCATGGGAGGGGTTAAAACCTCACCTGTGTCTGTACCCCTTCCAATTAAACGGGGGTACATGTATGTAGGTAACACATTGTACTAATGAGCATGCTCCTGAGAATGCCCAGGCTATGCCTCCCAGTCATGGGTACCTTTTTACATGTCAGAGGCATCTTCAGTTGAGCCCGTATGGTTAGCTCCTTTAGCAGCACAATTTAGAAATTAGGTGTTTTTACAGAAACCCCATCAATTTCCCTTTGACCCCCCCCCCATGTGCTAATACTCACCACTTTGTTCTCCAAGGAAAACCAGCTTGAATTTCCTCAGTGGGTTTCCAAAATCTCCCCCTGCAGACATGATGCTCGGGGAAGGACCAGGAGACAAGACCAGAGAGAAGAGCAAAAACAAATCCCTTTCTGCAGCCTGGGTTTCGGTACACTTAGTCCGGTCTGCAAGATGACCAAGAGATGACGAGAGGCAGATGGAGGACAGGAGGGGTCTACAGGGATATCAATAGGTGAATTCTTTACTGGGGAAGTGAGACTACAGTAGGTGAATAGGGATGCTTCAGGCTGCTCTGCTGAACATCTCTCTCCCCTCCCCACCCATTCACAACACGCCTGCGTGCTCTTTCTCCTTCACCCCCCTTCCCTTCCCACCCTGCCTGCGCTGATGTCAGTTCACTAGCTTTTCTTCAGACTGGGAGAGAAAGGGAGATAGACGGGCAGAGAATCTTGCTCTAAAAACACCTGCACCGCCCAGCTATATCAGAAGGACAGACGAGGATGGATGTGGTGCCGGCCATCCTTGAGAGAAGGACTACAGGAAGGGGGCAAACTGTCACGTTACGGGGAAACGAAACCGGGGGGGGGGACAGCAGTGACTCTAGATTGTTAGGAACCCTAAGCGAAAAGATTAAAGGGGATCACCAATACAAATAACCGATAGAATTATACATTTTTATTATGAGTAATAAGTGTCTCACTCCTCCCGCGTCATTTGAAGGTACTCCTTAGACCAAGAAAGGTGCCAACGCAGACACCTTATCTGTTTTTTATAGTAATGCCACCTCTCTCAGAGGGATACATAGAATTTTGCGTCATAATGTGCCGCAAAACCTCAAATCGTACCTGGTTCATGGCTTTGTGTTCATATCTTTTGTAAACCCCTCACTATTCCATATACGTACCACCTATATAGGTGAAAAAATATTTTCTTTCATTCTGATTAAACCTTTGACGCACCGCGTTTAGTGGTATCTTATTGCTTCAAGTATATAAAGTGTTATCTAAGGTAAGGGGATTTGCAAAAAAATTATTTGATTAATTATTATTAAAAAACAATGACATGGCCTTTTTCCCCACAGAAAGGACAGCTTTAGTTCTATGCTCGGTAGGATTCATTGAGTATTCAATAAGGGCAGGTGACAAGTTCGAGTCCTTAAAAACTAACTTTAAATGGCCGATTAGTTTAACATATGTGGAAGTATTAGGGCAAGTAAGGGATTGTCGTTCCGAACCCTGCAGAAGAATACTGGGCTTTGTTGTCTCAACATCACTTGGTGGTAACAAACGGGTTCAGAGAACACGGTTAAAGGGGCACTCCAGCCAAACACATCTTCATACATGTGATATACTTACCTCCAGTCGACTCTGGAAACACTGCGGGCAGGGGTCAGTTCAGATCCTCGTGCGCATGCACAGAAAGAACTATTGATTTCTGGGAGTTCCTATTGAAAGTGTGAAGCAATCATTGGGGTGGATGAATCACTAATCAAATATTATGTTCCTTTCTAGCACCTTCTTTGTAACATCATCTCGTAACTGCTATTACACCATTTCTCTCTGTTTTCCCTGTTTCCACTGCCCAGAGTGTGAAGAGCAAGATTGCAACCAAACGTCTGCTGGGCATTCAGAGCCCAACATGTGTTTCAACATACAGAGCGGCTTTGTCAGGGGAACTGGCTAGCAGGATTTTGCATTTATAGCGGCTTTGTCAGGGGAACTGGCTAGCAGGATTTTGCATTTATAGCGGCTTTGTCAGGGGAACTGGCTAGCAGGATTTTGCATTTATAGATGTAGCACTTGATGTCATTCCTATTAGATGATGGCTGATCGCTGATTGTTTAATACAGATTATCATTATTATTATAATTGTTTTATATAGCACCATCATATTCCGTAGTGCTGTACAATGGGTAGACAGTACATAACAAGTAGTATATAATATAACAATTTAACTTACAGAAACAAAAGGCGAGGAGGGCCCTGCTCAAACGAGCTTACAATCTAGTATTTAGAGTCATGAGCATACCTGGGAACTCTCCTGGTTTGACCTGGAGATTGCTGGGCGAAGCACTGCTTCTCCGGTTCTCTGGGTCAAGACCCGACTCCTCCGGGTCGCAGGAGCAGGGTCTTGAAATGGGGGGTGTCAGCGGGACCTCCCACTGATGTCAGCAGGACCTCCCACGACGTCAGCGGGACCCCCAAGGGAACGCTCCGGGTAGCCGGAGCCCAGAAGTTCCCTGGTATGGTCATAAGATGCAAGTAGGGGCTTTTGAAATGACTCCTGAAGCTCTCAGGCAGCCAGTGACAGAGAGGAGAGGTGTTAGTAGAGCAGTGGGAGTGCAGTATAATGTCTCTAGACACCCTGAGCACGTCCCTCCTCACCAACCCAAATCTCAATTTCTTCAAATCTCAATTTCTCCTTACTCTGTTAGACTTTACTGTCCAAATTGGCTGATTGCATAGATCTTAACTGTGAGCCCCTACATGGACAGAGCACATATACTTTTCAGTCCCTGACATTTTTCCAAATTCAAGCCTACAAATAATAAGAGAAGATCATATGATAATCGATTCATTAAGAGTGCTGCTTCTGACTGACAAGGACCACAACCTAATCAAAATGTTTCTGTCTCCATCTCTCTCTGGCTGACAGCAGCTGAAATTCTGTGCTCAGATACTGTGTCCTATCCTAATGACTTTGAGGATTGTCTCATAAGACCATGGTATTTTAATGACTCCCCAGTGCTAAACACATATATTAAAGAACATTTTGCAAAATAACCTCTAGCATAATAACCCTCAAGAACAAACATCTATTATTTGTATAGCCTTCAAAGTGGTCCTTCAAGGCTATGTAGACATGCAAAGCACAAATGAAAACATATACAAACTCTCACAAACACTGTAAAGAAGTTTGGAAAAAGACATTAAACAGCTTTATTGAGAAATATTGCCCATAGAAAAGAAGAGACAAATCTTTGTTTGACTGGGATGTAGACAGGATGGTTAGCAAACAAATACAGTTTTAGTAAGGTGGCCCAGGAAGTAACTAAAGAACTTAAACACAACAAATTGCTCTCACATATGAATCAGATGCCATAGCTGCCAAAATTTGCTGCATACTATGAGATATGAGACAGAAGTAGACTTGTGCATTCATATTCGGGAGAACATGAAAACGAGCATAAATGTTGTGTTTTCGTTGTTCAAACCAAATACCGAATAAACTAATATGGTAAATGTACATGAAGACGAAAAAGCACAACACGGAGAATCTTTGTGTTCATCTTCGTAAATATGTCCTAGCTAATCTCCCTGCCCAAGGAGGCCCCAGCCACCAATAGAGTCACTCTTACGGACCTTTAAAATACTGGCGCCAAATCTGCTGCGTACTGTTACCGCGTTTACCCCGTATTAACCCCTACTAGAAAACCTAGAGAAAAACGAACACGAAGAACGTACATGAATATTTACCCAAAAAGAATTGATCAGTTTTACCCTACGAATGAGCTCTTGCGAAGGACAGTTAACTTCAAGATAACCACCTCTGTATTTATTCAGGACACTAGTTATACTAGTCCAGTCTGCTAATATCCTGTATATCCAAAGGGTCATTTATAAATTCACTTAGCCCTTGAATCTATTTCAAAATGAAGCATAGTATTGTTCAAAATGTCTTGGTAGGCTGAAGGGGACATGTCAAGAAATTTTTGGACAATGCTATGCTTTCAGCTTTGTGGAAATAGTTTGGGGAAGGTCCTTTTCTATTCCCAATGCACAAAGCAAGATCTATAAAGACATGGTTGGATGAGTTTGGTGTGGACGAACTTGACCGGCCGCACACAGCCCTGACCTCAACCCCATCAAACACCTTTGAGATGAAATGGAACTGAGATTGCAAGCCTGGCCTTCTGGGCCAACATCGGTGTTTGACCTCACAAATGCTCTACTGATGAATGGGCAAAAAATCCCACAGAAACTCTCCAAACTGTTGTGTAAAGATATATATATATATATATATATATATATATATTCCTGCTGTGGCCAGGTATTAGCCCTTACCCATTACTACATCTCATGGGAGCGTTATATCTACAAAATACATGTATAAGTATGCATCTTTATTAATAAGTAATGCTCTCATATGATGCTAAAATGGAGGCAAAGAGCCAATAACTGAAAACAACTATTGATTCTTGAAGATACCATCATGTGTCTACTGGAATAAGGGTTCATTATGTTTGTTAGATAGTTTGCTAGATCAAGATATTTGTGGGGTTTTGTTTACTGTTTTATTATTTAAGACCTAATTTACAAAGTAAAGTATTACATACCTTCCAACATTTCAAAATGTGAAAGAGGGACACTTTTTTTAAATTTTATTTATTTTATCTCGCGGAAATCACCGATACAAGCAATTGCATACCTCACAACATTTCAAAATGTGAAAGAGGCCCCCCCACCGCAGTTGCACCTGAGGTGAGAACGGCTCTCGCCTCACCCTTCTTCTGCCCCTGCAAAGCGGGACTGTCCCGCCCAAATCTGGACAGTTGGGGGGTATGAGTGAGGGAATGCTGTCCCAAACCCAGTTTTAATTAATGCTCTAAGTGGGGTGGGCTTAAGTGTATATGATGCCCCCCAACCTGCCCATAAACAGGGGTGTCCATTCCCCTCTGCACCTTTCACCTACCAGCTCTAGCAGTTAATCATTAACCTGATTGATGCCCCCCCTATTAACCAACAGCCGTCCTCTCAGTCGGGAGCCCCTTTTGCTCAAGGCTTTCTTTCTTGGAGTTCCAATAAAAAATGTTAAAAGACATCCTGTTTGAGGTCGATTCATTGCACAACTGCCCTCACTGGTGCCAAAAGAGTACTAGATTATCATATTTCTTTTATATCATATTTTTCTCTTCTTTCATGTTCAGTTCAGGCCGTATTTTGAATTAGCACAAATCCACAGGTTTTTGCCCTGCAAATTAACAAAAACAAAAAAACAACCTATGCATAAAAAACCTAATCTGGAGTTTTTCCGCAATCGGGATATGCCGCTGAATCAGTTTGGCTGGGTTTCTCTGCCATCACACATACCATGCGCAAAAAAGTGTTGGTGAAAAAAAGCTCAGAAAATTCATTCTACGGCTAACTTTGGCAGTAATTGGTGGCCCAATGGCTGCATGAAAAGTGTCCAAATGCTCGTGATGAGATACTCTTGGGTTGTCTAGTTTACAGAAATACATACATAGTTTACAGAAATACATACTTTTCTGGGTATCTTTTGGTTTCTTTGTTCAAAATATGTAAATCCAGCATACTAAATGTAAAGATTCAACAAATTAAAAACTGTAGTATGTGCCTTCTAACTGCTAGGAAAGAATGGAAATTCTATATAAATAAGGTATGTCCAAAATCACGACACCTGATTCATCTTAGTTTAACTAATTTTCTGAGGCTTAAAAGAAGAAAATATACAGTATTTTTTTCTAAATTACTTATACTATGGGTTTAGCTAGTCATGTAACTATTATATCAAAAGTGGTGGTTAGTAATGTTTTTTAAAATGCTAGCAACAGAAGATACACTATGTGATAAAATCTCATTAATCCTTTAAAAATGCAATATTCTCGATAGATTCCAGCTGTCGCGGCTCCAGAGCTCCTCAGGTATTTTCTTATGTATCGAAATGCAAATATTTATTAGGGGACAGTGCCAGGGGACTGGTTGTCATTGTTACTGCTGAAAATAAATCTTAACTAACATTGGTAATTTCATTAGATTTCACAAAGTCATCAAATGGAGGCTTTTCACACGCCAATTATGCTAACACCCACTTTGCTTGTCCCAGACATGCAAATTGACCATAATGAGTTCTGCAAAAACTATAATTTGAGTCTAAATGCGACATTTCAGCTGTTTATAATGTGCTCAGGATCCGTCACATGCTCTTTAATGTCCATGAATGCACAGGCAAATATACATATGTAATATGATGCAGACATGCGTTTACTTGGTAGCATATGGTTGGTATCACTTCCTTCTCGCAATGTGTCAGACAATACAATTACATAGAAATACATTGCAATATTTTTTTTGAACGCTCAGGGTGTGTATCATGTTTTCAGGCCATTTTCCTTTGTATGTGTGTATTTTGTGTTTATCTCTTATATTCCTGACTTTCTCCTCTCCAGGGCATTATCTTATGAATCTCTACCTGCCCCTTGACCCGTTCTCCACTAAACGTCTCTCTGGTGTCACCTCCTGACCTCAGGTCCTTCCTATGTTTTATTCTTAGAGGTTCATATCTTGGGTACTTCCTGGCTTCTGTACATGCTGTATGACAATTACAATAAAACACACATTTGCCCATATGGACATGTCTAAAACAATGTCAAACACAAAGAAAGTGTTAGTTATGGGTTGTGGCCCTACTACAATTAATGGGTAAGAGCATCTTCTACGTTATAAGCTTGCGAGGAGGGCACTCTTCACTTATAGTTGTCATATCCCTGGAATATATGTATTGTAAGAAGCCCTGCGTGAATTGTACAAAAAAAGGATAATAATAATAAATAAATATAATTACAATCTACCTAGATCAGAGATGATCATTGCTACCAGGTAACACCAACCGCAACGTTCCTTACTAATATTTAGATATGTTCAGCCAAATGCATCCCATGCAAACCAAGCAGATGGGGGCAGGGAAAGACCACGAATGCATGGTGATGATGGTGGTGTTGGGGGTTTTTGCTGAAACCATCTCTTCATTTGCAAAGCGGAATAAGTGTTGATTTAAAGGAAACAGTCAACTATTCTATGCATCAAAGTGCATATAATGCATCGTGTTCCTTTAACATACAAGAATAATGTATTATAATTATTTGCATTGATAATTACAATACAAGTCGTGAGGCAGTTCAGTTATTTAAATTTTATTATTAACATAGATTTAAAATGATTACTTTCACATTGCCATGATTGGCATATCTGCCATATTTTTGAAGGACACGTATGCATTTCACGTATTGTTGATCAGCACGCATAAAGTGCTGCCCTGCGATATGTGGGATGTTTATGTGTCCATCAGAAGAATGGCTCTGTGTGAATATATAATATGAGGTATTTCAGTAGACTGTGACCTCACAAGAATAGGGTCCTCTTTTCGTTCTGTTTCCGCATGTCTTATGAATGTTATTGCTAATTTGTATATTGTAAATGTTCATGTAATTTGTTATATTCTCTTCTATTCTAATACCGAGCTTAATCAGTAATATTTATCTTGGTTTCAGGCTAGCCCTACTTAAAATAAAAGACAAATTACCCTAAACAGACAAACTTTGGGTTACAATAAGTTTTGTTTTTAGAAAACATACCTTGAATCTAAGTGTAATATGACCCAAAATGGGCCTGTTTTTTCAGATTTTTTGAGTCATTTTTTGCAGTGTATGGAATAAGTAACTAAAATGTAACCATTTCAAAAAATGAAACCACAGACATCATCGACATGCAACACAGCCAGAAGACACTAGGGGGCACTGTCTGCATGCATATAACACACAAGGTATAATATCCTTCATATGCTGTTTACATTGATCACTGTCATGCTCATGTATACTATATATTGGCAAACAGAACCTGCACAAAATTATAGCAGGCATATGTATGTAAAGTGGAGTTAAATATATTATGTGAGCCATTCTTATTCCCCATGAAGTCATGTAATTCACTGACTTGAATTTCTTGATCCTCTGTGTCGGGGATCATCATAGACTCGTAGTCTACTCTTGTAAAGGTCACCAGGAAGACCAAAGGCTTCCGTGAAATTAGAAACATTTGGAAAGTTAGAAACCTTTGGAAAGTTACAAAAATAGGGCATAATGGGGTGCTCTCCAAGTTATTTTATGCTTTACCATGGCAACAGCCCTGAATGTGTATTACTTCTACATTGTAAGCTCATTTGAGCAGGACCCTCTTGACATTTTGTTTCTGTCCAGATTGTCATGTTAGGCACTAGATCTTATGTCCACTCATTGTACGGTGCTGTGGAATATGATGGCGGTATATAAAGTAGTAATAATAATAATAATAATAAACAATAATAATTATTATATTTTTAATGAAGCTTTGTTCTAAAAAATGGCATGCACATAGGTAAGCAGGAAATATTCCTGAAAGCAATATAGGCACCCGGAAGAGTTTTTAACTATTTCTGGTTACAGGACGCAGGTTCCTATAATGTAGAAACATGTCTAAAAGGCTTGGAAATTTGCACGTTTATTTAAGTTATTGGCTGAGACGGTTATGGAACCCGTGGTAACCATGTATTTTGGCTAAATAGACTATTGTACGCTACACCACAATTGTGTTCCACACTGTATTAGAAATGTCTTTATTTCAGACAAAATTAACAAGAAAGAGAACTGCAGAGTGATATCATAGGGAACCCAATCTGATCCTATTGTCAGGGATTCCAAGGGGGGGGGGGGCTGAGCTGTGTTGTGGAATCCAGTTGAGGAAGGTGTGGGGGGGGGATCAGAGTCCTAATCTATTGCACAGATATTGTGCAAGGGTCCCAGTCCTTCACCAGCAAGAACACACCAACAGCGGATTTAATATCTCAAGTGACAATGAGTAGCAACGTCTAAGCCTCTATATGATATCGGCAGCGAGAGAGATATATATTAACTAAGATAATGAGCGAGATATCTCCAATACTACATAAGACATACATGTTTAAATAAAATTTACATGACAAACGTAAAAATAATATACCAGCGTACACAAGACTAAACAAAGTTGCTTTTGTATATCAGTAAATGGCCTGGGTATTTGTCTAATGAAAGGTAGTGAGTGTCAGTGAACGGATTACGGCTGGGTAACTCTTTGAAAGATAAAATTAAGGGAACTCCCAACATAGTTTATTCGTGAGACATGGCAGCCTCTGTGTTCACCCAGAGACAGATCCTACATTTTACAGTTTTAGAAACTTAAAATACTATGCAATAATGTGTACACAAACTAATCAATATGCATGAATGACAAATCCATCCACGGGAAAGTTTTAAGCGTTTATCACAATCTGCATGATTATTGCACCCCATTAGATAGTCTTTTGTTTTGTGCTGGATGATATTGATTAGTTCAGACTCCCTTTGTAATAGTGGGCAAGGAGAAGGGAGAGCCTGTATTTTCAGGCCAAGTTCTACTCTGGTCCTTGTGAATAGTCATAATGTAAGCTAGCCCTTGTGGAAAGAGTATTGAAGGTTACACTATAAACCATTAGAACGAGATTTACAGATCTGTGCAGTGTTGACGACAAAACCTCACGTTCATGGATCAGTGAGTTGCAACCTCATCACATGAACGTTTAGAGTATATACTGTATACTATCGTTCATGGGGTCACTTAGCTGCTTTCATGGAAAACAAGGACATTTCTAGCTGTAACATAATAGCAAAAGGGGTTTCTAACGATCAATTAGCCTTTTAAACTTAAACTTGGATCAGCGAACACAACGTGCCAATGTAACACAGGAGTGAAGGGAGTGATAAAGGGACTCTGTACGCCTATGAAGATATTCCATTAAAACCCAGCCGTTTCCATCTACAATAGTTATTTAGACCATTAACAACGTCTGTGCTGTATTTCTCATCCATTTCATGTTATTTTAATGGACAAAATTTGCTTTACATTGAAAAAAACCACAAACTTTGTAAGGGACACCAGTAGGGGACAGGGCTACATAGCAAGGGATTTGGTTATCACTGGTTTTGGGTGTCACTGCCAAACAACAGAGGAGAATGCCAAGTATTTTCCTAAACTTTGGATTGTTACCCGTGAGAGGGTTCATTGATCTTACCTGGACCTAGGTTGTAGGTCTGCTGTATCTAAGCATTACCAACCTCTGTATAATCAGCACTATCTAGTCTACAAATATACCTTTGGACCAGAAACCTCAGTGTTGGTGACCTTTTACTTTTTCCAAAAACACATTTATTTACTGTCTACATTCCCTGCCATATGATAACCACTTTCCTGACTTCAGCAGGCTCAAATAAAGTGTGCTCAATAATAAAGGATCTTACAATAATGACAATAATTACACTTTCTTAAAGGAACACGTGCATCCGACTGTTTTATAGTTGGGCCAAAGTTCATCATGCTGATTGCAAGACTTTACACCAATACTGCTTGGTAACCTATTCACAAAAATGCCACCTTTCCTATCAGAAACATCATTATCTATTTGGCAGCATTTCACAACCAGGTGACCACCTGGCAAAGTTAGATGTAAGGTATAACCATAGATACATATCTTCTATGGGCTGTGATGTATATAAATTGTGGCAGATAGGGATTAAGACAAATATAGCAACATTTCTAACTTCAAATATAGCAGTTTGATATTTAGGGGAAAACCTATAATTTTTTAAATGTATTTTCTGTAAAAAAAAGTGCAATTAATGCCAACAAAACAGTGATGGACCTATGTGATAAACGAACAATAATTTAATTTTCTTCTGGAATTCTTGTTGCTATACCAGTCAATTTTCACAGATTGCAAACATTCTAGTTGCTCTCCAGATGAATTTTGGTTTTTCCCTGTCTCTAAGTCGGAAGTGCCTTCAAAAATGTATTTCAGGTCTTTTCCCCCGCGACCTTATCACAGCCGCTGACCTGTAGCTTGCATTGCTAGAAGTATCAGACCCCTGAAGAAAACCGTTTCAGGGTGGGACAAACGCCCAAGAGTCTTTTGAACTGGGTTATTGTGAAGAGTTTTATGCTACGCCAGATTCCTTCTGTTGGACATTGTATTCTTTGCTTTTTTTGACTTTCCAGGTAATGATGCCGAGTAGCAAGATTCCTAGAATTTTGTATCCCATCTGAAGCCCCAGGTACCTGCAGAGGGAGAATGGTTGGTTAGAGAGACTGATAGAAAAGCATACATGGCCTTGGCTGTGTCCATGAAAGGAGAACTAGTAAGAAATCACTTATCTGGGCTCCTCACAACAACCTACCACCCTGATCTACAGCCCACTTACTCTGCTTTACCAAACACACTAATAACCTGGTGGATTCTGCTTGTGATAAACATTTAATGAATGATGAAAGATGAATTACACTAGTGCTATTAAGATACCTGTTGCGCAGAAGATCGTTATCGTAATACCGGCACGCTCCTCTTTTCCCACTGCATGGAGTATCCCACTTGATACACGTAGAGTCAATTACTAGTCCAAACAGAGCAGGTGCCGGCAACCAAGCTGTGAAACATACAGAGTAGCTTAGTCTCATGATTATAAAAAAACTATTCATCATTTTCATTGACCAAATAATTTCAGAGATTATGGAAAGCGCTGGACAGTTGTACCTGGTGGTATGCTGGGAATAACAGTTACATGTCTTTTACCAATTTCACACACAAACACCAAGTTGGCTTTCAGTCCAAACTAAAAAAATATATAATTGTTGGTATATCGGTAAAGGTTTTTTTGGGAGCGACATGGAACACTCACTTTCTACCTCAAAGGAGGTGTCCTTTGCGACTGGGAAGCAGAGAATGAATGGGAAGCTGCCATGAAGCTTAATATGGCATGAAGTTTGTTAACAACTCAGTTTGGAAGTCAGTAGTAAACATTATACAGTGTAAACATGGTCGTGTGGCATAAGGCATCATAAATGTGTTTAAATATCATGTTTTTCAGTTTGCAAGAAGGTCATTTTCTGTTTCTTATCTATAATAAACAAATGCTTACCTAGTCATACAACTAGAATTGACAATAATCGGGTAGAATTTTACTGTTCAAATAAAACAGCACTTTGCGAGTTAACAAGTTAACTAGAGTTCCTAAAGCCAACACATTTTTGGTAGAGTATGTAAGCATAAAAAACCACTGAATTGTGTTTTAAATATTCCTGCTCATTGTGGAAAAATATTTTCTGAATAAATTTCCCTTTCCCAAAGTCTTGTGGCCAGCAAACGTAGTTTCTTGGCCTGAGATGCATCTTCCTATGTTTGGCTCACAGACTCACCTAAAAGCCTCATGAGAAGAAACTGAACTCCGATTGCAAATGACTTTTCATCTTGCGGCACCACTCTACAAGTAAAGAGATCAGACGCGTGAGAAAATATACCTGGACTGGGAGTTGGTGACAAGAAAAAGTACAGCTACAGAGGCCACATACCGTAACACCATCATATATAAAGGATTGTGGCAAAGGCAGGCGACAAGCCCAGCAAATGAGATGAGGAACATGACTGGCAGCAATAGGTGGGAACAGCTGAGCGGACAGGAACCCGACTGTGCCGTCCCGGCATCCGATCCATCAAACATACAGGAGCATCTGAAGTAGGTCTGTAGAAGGAAGGCGAGACAGGGGTATTAAATGATACATACCCTAAGTATCGATAACGTATATCATATTATTTTAACCACTGACATTGTCCTGTACTCTTCAAGAGTCCTTACCATAAGTAGTACCACTCTTGTGTATCTTATTTGCTGTTTTGTTATGATTGAAAATGTTGTTTTAATGGAATTTTGACATTTCCATGAAAAGAGTTTTAATAGCAAATTAATCATCTTTTTTTGCAATCTACATTAATTTCCACCTCATATGTCGTGAATATGGTTAAATCACTGTTGATTTGGTTTCCATTGTCCTTATGTTTCTAAAAGAACATCCCATGGATGAACTATTGGTTATATATACCGGTATATCATAATTCATGCTAGAAAATATTATATATATTGTAATATTTATGTAATTAATCCTCCGTGGTAACTACGGCTATGGATGACTTACTTTTGATGTAGAGTTGAATGCGCTGCAGCCTGCGTGACAGGGGGACAGATGTTCTACTCCATCAGACCCACAAACGGGATGGAAGGCTGAGTCTAGGCAGCTACACCGTTTGATACAAGCCTGGGAACTGACGATACAAAGCAAAGTGAGACATCAGTCAGAGAGGAGGTATATCGTTATATTTAATACTATCCATAGTGTAGCACAGGTGAGACCGCGGGTGCTCGCGTGAATAGTTGGGGATATACCACTGCGGAACTAGCAAAATAGTTGTAGACAGTACTTAGAGACATTAGCGTCTTTACATAGAGCTCTGGTAGATTCCACAGCACTATCTCTAAATAGGAGAATGAATTAAACATAAAGTTATCAAGAAAATTGATATTGACATTAGCACGTGTTTAACAAAACATGCAAAAGGCTGAACAAGACAAAGCTTGAGGTGTAACAGCAAGCAAAATTATGGGCAGACTATGTGAATGGTTTTGATCTGCTAATTCTGTGTTTCTACATGCCCACACCAAAGAGGAGAATATATGTCTTTCGTCACATTCCTTTCCGAAACATACGGTTTAGTTACTCTAAGGGAGATTAGCTCTAGATTGAACAATTGTCTCCGGTTTCACATTTACCTAAAGCATCACAATTAGAAGCAAAGGCACTTGGCCAAGTGATAATGAGACAAATCTTGTTTGTGTGTACCAAACATTTTATAGACATGCAAGCATGAGTTCTGATTCATATGGAGAAGCGGAGACACAAATATTGTCTATACCACTCTCACACTTCTCTATTATAGAGATGGTATACATGGGAATTTCTGGGCTCCGGCTACACGAAGCCTTCCCTTGCGGGACGTGGCCAGGACTGCCCACTGACGTTGGTGGGCAGCCCTGTGACATCGGTGAGAGTTCCCACTGACGTCGGGGGCGTTCCTGCTGACAGCAGCGGGAAACACCACAATTTAAAGGGAAAATGGGTGGGGAGCGGGGCGTGTCAAGACCCCACTCCCGCGACCCGGAGAATTCGGGTCTTGACCCGGAGAAGTGGTGCTTCACCCGGGTATGGGTATAGGTATAAGATGTTCAGTTCCTCTTTGAGGCAGACCCTGGACCAGTCAGACTCTTACAGAATGAACTGGGAGATTAATAGTCCATTGTCAGGGGAAAAAAGGTCATTCGATTCGAATGCAATGCTTAAAAACTATAAAACTATTCTGCTTGTGTCTTCTATATATTGTCACAATTGACATTTTAACTTCAAAGTGGCCCTCTTCTAGAATGTAAACTTGTTTGAACAGGGCCGCCTTGCTTGATGTTTCTGTATGTTAAATTGTTATGTTATGCACTATTTAGTATGTCTTGTTTACCCATTCATTGTACAGCGCTGCAGAATATGATGGAGCTTTATAAGTCAATAAGTAATTATAATATAATGGCTGCACATCGGTGTGGGAAATCTGTGAATTTAACATATTGCTCCCTGATTTAATTGCAAGAACAAGCAATAATGAACATAAAAACTTTGAAGAAAAAATACGTAAATCTTCAGGTTCTCTTTTGAACATTTTTTTGTAAAAAAAGGGAATGCAAGAGTGGAACTCACTAACATATTCACAGATGTTACCACCTAAAAAATTGGGATTTATATGTCAGGAAGCTTGGTACCTTGATAAAGTGTTGAATCCCAGCTTCTGCGTAGGGCAGCCCATGAAAAAGATGGGGAGGCACATCATAACGGAGACAAAGAGGACACCAAGCGCAAAACGGGGAATTATTTTCACAGTAAAACAGTATCGTTTCATGATGATCCCTCCTATTAGCATCCCCAGAGCAGCAAAAGGCAGATTCACGGCTCCTGCAGAAAACAAAATGAGTGGAATTGAACAGAATTTACATTTTGCTGGAAAATGTATTTATTTTGTATGTAAATGTTTGTGTTAAGTTTTACACATTGTGGTTTTTGAAGTGAATCTTTCCTTTGCTGTACTGTATATATTATCTTTATTAGCCAAAAAAGAACTTTGATTAAACTAATTCAAACTCCGAGCTTCAAGTCATGGATTGATGAGCAACTGGACCCACTGTTTACAATACCAAAGCTAAGCATCTGTAGTGGTGAGATATAGAATGGGGATCTAGAATGGAAATAAGGATGTCTATGTTTCCAAAATGGACTTGCATTTTATGACTTCAGAACTTTACAGCATTAAAGAATGAACATTTTATTAAATGTACTGTATTGTTCACAGATTCACCCCATATAATCTCTTAATTGTGTCCCATTTAGATTCAGCTCTAGAAGAATGTTATACCCCAAGGTACTGACCAATAAGTAAGTTAGCGTATGACGTGCTGGATCCATACTGCTTCTCCAGGAACTTGTTGAGGAAGGTGGATAGTGCAGCAATGACTGAAGAGAAGCTGCACTGGGCAAGGACCAGAATCAAGAAGAGAGGATTCAGAAGCATCCGGACAAAGTAACGCGGGAACCCTGCAAGTCAAGACAATGCTGCATGCTTATATTGTAATGGCTGACCATATCATGGTGACATGACGAGAAGAAACCCAAATGTTTACCTCTAAACACTAGGTATATGGTTTATGTGGTTTAGTGTTTGTTCCTGTTCATTAGTTTTTATTTTACACTTAGGGGATATTTTTAAGCCGATTCTGCCAATTTTTAGAGCCAATATTTCTCTTAATTCCCAGGGGACCACAGTCACAAACGTTGCCCTTTTCCCTACCGTATCAGCAGAGAGCCAATAACACTCTCTGGTATCACAAATGAAAACCTTGCCTTTAGGGAAAAGCATGTAAATGTGTCCCGCAGATCTCGTGAAGTTTCATTTTGCTGACAGCAATGAAAAAAAACATCACATTTATGTAAGACAGGCATGTCTGTATTTGTTTGAAAGAGATTTCTGGAACTCTCTTTACAAAATGATAATCTGTAGATGAATAGTAAACAGGTTCGACTCCTGTTACAGATGTTCTACAGTTACGTTGTTTATGTTGATTGTGAATTTACCTTTTAGCTCTACTGTGTTCATTAAAACTATTCATGGCTCGAGCTTTTTCTTTGTTAATTGATGTAATCATTTTGGATACCATTAGTTCTATGTCAGGTATCTTTATGTTTACGTCTGGGAATCTGATACTGATGGCAAAATGCGTCAGAACAAGCATATATAATCACTGTCTTGTCATGAAGTTCTTTCCTTCTCCTGATTGTACCTACCTGAAGCAATCAACATCAATCATCCAACTTAACTAAGAAGACAGCTGAATGGGAAGAAGTAACCATGCACTTATTATATATATAAGTATATACATACACATACATACCGGTATATATCATCATTTAATCATTGTATCTGGAAATACTATTTTTGTGGTTTTATTTGTGTACTTTGACATGCCTTGCTGGTTTGAGTAACTGTATCCTTCCTGCAATTTTGTTTTGGAATCTAGAAAGGAATGGAGGATCTGTCTTCCTATCTAAATATCAGATTTAGGAACATTGGAAATACTGTAAGACCTTTTTTTCCAGCAAGTGACTATAATTAGAGTTTCACTAACACTGGAAGTATTTCAGGAAAACAATGTACTGAGTATTATAGCGCTGCAGGGATGTTTTTTTGTTATTGTGGGCAAGTGTCTAGTAAATGAACATGTGTTCTGTTCTTCCTTTGATATGGCTAACTTGGAACCCCCTGTGGTCAAGTCTCCTTACTCTTAATAAAGCTGCACAGAGAGCCTTCCTCGTTCTTGACATCCGGCACTTTTCTTAGAACGTTCTCCTCTGTGGCACATTTCTAAGAAAAAAGAAAGGGGGGGGGGGGGGTAATTTAATAATGACATTGTGTTTCATTAAAAACTATGTCGTCTATGCTATTTGGTTAAACATACTACTTTCCTAATGTGGCTGTGGCTGCTGTGGTTTGATGACAACTTACAGGGCTTGAGGTAGCCAACTTTATAAGTATTCTTATGAAGTGGGATTATTTTCAATATAGTCTGCCCTTGGTGGGCATAAGGCTACCCTGAGCATAAGACCATATATCGATAAGGTTTTATAATATGTGGTTAAATGGACAGACTAGATGAGCACACAGCTCCAGTGCCTTTTTTAATATACTGAGTCCAAGTTTGTTAACCGACACTGAGACAAACCATACCCTTTCAGTGGCGGTGTGCAATGTACAATGGAATGCTTGCTACTTACATTAATTACTTATAATGACTTTTGTTGACTACTACAGGACTGGAGCTGAAGGTTTAGTAACGAGCCATCTCATACACCCATATTTACAGAAATGCCATTATATGCATAACAAGTGACTTTTCCAGCCCGTTGCTATCACACAGAAATCATGTAAATCTCATTGGAAGTCTTATGGAGTTTCCTAATGATGTTTGTAGCTGAAAATAATGCAGGCTATTTCGAGCTGTTACACCTGCTCAAATCTGTTCTTCTGAAACCTATCATATGGATTTGTACGAACTCTGTAATTTCTAATTGTTGAGATGCTTGTTGATCATTCCAACCACATAGGAAAAAGGAAAACCACAATATACAGGTATATACCACAATATACATGTATATGGTATCTATGCCATTAGTGACATATACATTATGCTCCCTGCACTATACTATGTATACAATCAGACAACCATACAGTTCAAATTGTAAAATATATTCCACATGTAAGATGCATCGGGTAGAAGCTTTTACCTCTGATTTAGTCATGTGTCGTGGAAAGAAGAAATAAGGAAGGGATGTAATAACCATGCAGCCTGACGCTATGAGAAGGCCAACCCACCAAGCGCCTATCCAACGAGGGTCTCTGGGGCTGATGGTTACATCCTCTGAAATACAAAACAGACACAGAAAAGTAGATAAATACTTAGATATATTTATAATAAGTAACAGTTGCACAGTATTTTCTCACTTTTGACTACACTAAATGTTAAAGCACATATTGTAAGGATAGATAAGAACGGACTGGTTCACAAGAATTCTTAGTTTTTACTTACCTGGATTCACTCTTCCAACATCAACATACATTGTGAGGACTACTGAGCCCAAAAGATATCCAAAGGCTGGGCCAAAAACAGACACTGCGAATAGCATGGCTGGAGACAGAGGGATATAAAAAGCGTGCGTTAGATTGTTTATAGCCCAAGTAGGTTATGATGCACGTGTTTCTGTAGAACACTACTTACCGATGTACAATGGAGAATTATTTGGTCCTGCAAAGTCATCTATGTAGGAAATGCCAAAAGGCTGGATGGGGACCGTGCCAATTCCAGCCAGCAGCTGTCCCACTATCATGACGGCCCACATATTGGTGGCCCCTGGGCCGGAAGCTTCTGGTGTCAGGCTATTTGTACCCACACAGGGTGATGTTCTGTTCTCTCCTGTACACAGCTCTCCATGATGAGACTGGTTTCCTGCTCAGATAAAAACAGACATTTAATTAGGTAGAAATGTCAGTGGATTATTTTACAGTTTAATGCAACAAATGTTCGGGTGTATTATCAGATGATCTTAAGCCTGGTGTCTGCTTCTAACCAATCTGGTTCTTTTTGTGTTTCCCTCTTTTTAGTCCTGTTGTCTAGTTAATGTTGCGGGTTTAGTGATAGGACTTGTAAGACCTATATTATCTGTATCATCTAGTCCTGGGCTGTCTACGGATCCCGCAGGCTTCCCTCCTTTGTGTTCCCGCATACCTGAGAATGCATATCAGCTTTACCAGGACTGCAATAGCAAAATGTTATTCATGCAGGTCACAGTTGCATGACATGTGGCCACAGATGCCTTGGCGTTTAACCTGTGGGGACGTGTGGTTGCCCTGCCCCATGCCCTGTCACTTCAGCCAGCGTATTCCTGTGGGTCGTGATAGCTTTAGACTGTAAGCTGTTTGGTGCTTGTATCTTCACCCTATGTATGCTTCTTTGTGTGTAATTATTGGTGTGCTTAAGTATGTATACAAAAGGTGCTTTATTTAAAGATATTAGTTCCTAGGTGTATGCTATGACAATAGATGGGTGAGCTTTATTTGCGGAGCAAAGGTTATGCTACCACCCTGACTTAGTAAGGAAATATGGGATACATTAGTTATCTGTACCTGCCAAATAGTGAATTATCAAATCTTTTGCCTTTTTTACTGGCTCTAGTATATACCGTTTTCCAGTGTGGTGTACTGATACTTCTCCGACAAGAAGTGTGGCACCGTGAGAAGGAACGTTCCGAGAGCTAGAAGTAATCCACCAACACCAATGACACGTGGCCGGTGGACCCTGCTTCCGAAGTAGCTGACAAAGATGATGAGCACAGCATTGCTGATCTGAGAAACGAGATGGTAGAAAAGTTTGATAAATGCACCAGACAATGCTGATCTATAAAGCTAGCACTGTGGGGCTAAAAGCAAAAAGTCAGATGTCCCAAGTCCTCCAGCACCCCGCAGAGTCTGAAGCACCACACAGGATTTGGTTTACATTTACACAATGCAGGTGTGAACATGAAAAATTATTTTCTAGACACAGAAGTCAACAGGTGGTTGTCACATAAGCAGGAAAATGTCAGCCTTGTTGCCAAGTTGTCATCTCTGATGCAATGTTAACACATATATTGGTCTCTACAGTGAAATGAGTTTTGCTTGTGTAAGAAAAGAAAACATTCACTGATGAATAGTACAATTCTCAATGGTTTAAGGCTTATGTGGTCCATGCAATGAAATGTAATGACAAATAGTTTTAAAGGCCTTTAAGTCTTCACTACTGGTAAAACCTTCATTAGTTAAATAGATAGGCTGAACAGTTACTGTATTCCACTGAGAGGGCATCTGTGGTGGTCAAAATTGAAAGCTAAAAACAACCATGTCAGTGAGTAAAGACAAAAATATGTAAAGGTAAGGTGAACATTGCCACAAGCTCTTAAACCAGCCATATACTCACCTCATGGATGCTGGAGAGAAGTCCTGAGGAAGAGCTTGAAAGACCAAAGCGTTTCTCGATGGTGGTCAAACTACTCTTGAAGTAGGCACTGTACAGAAGCTGAGAAAGCTGCAGAAGAGCATGGCAAAATACAAAGACCTGTAGGGGAACAGCAAAGTTTGTTTGTAAACTTTTATACTCCATGACCCTTCTTTATCATATCCCACAATCCCACTCAAAACATTGATATGTGTGTGACCAGGAATAAAATATATGTCAAATATTTGCTCTCATGAATACAGTGTTTACTTGAAGGTAGGTTACCTACCCTTCAGTGACATGAACGTCAAAATATGTTCTTCGCTGAATAAGCATAAGCATACTCCAGTGTATAGCAGGTATGTGTTTACATATAGCATACCAGAATATCTACACAAAGCATAACATCAACACAGGGTGTATATCCTAACAATCTATTACTACAACAAACAAAACAACAGGTAGACTATATCAAACAGGTTGCCTCATTTATCAAAGCATGCTTTCTTTTGTGTATTTATTTACCTACCTTTTTATGACAATGCTTATTGTATCTCCTTTTATTGCACTATATCTGTAAAGCACATCTATTAGCCATATATAAATAATAGATACATATCACTATACTGAATGTCACAAAATATGTTTTAGCCTGTGTATCCAATGCTCCAAAATGTCAGTCCTGCGGTGACGTCCTCCCCAATCCTCCAATCGGGGAAGAGGATGTGACTGCAAGTGCGGTCAATATGGCGGTGCTAGCGTTGTCATATTGCCCTCAGTTGGCACAGTTCCACCTTTTTTTGACAGAAGTTCGTGTTGGGTTACATTATGTGAGTGTAAGAGAGCGAGTGACAGCGTGAGTGTATGTGGACCCATTAAATGCGGTCAATTAAATGATTATTTTGATCCCAATATACATTCATGCATTCATCCAATTACAGATCTTATGGTAATGGAAATGCAATCATGAAATGAAAGCAAAAATAGTGCCAGGTCTCATGTTAACCACATGCCTTCCATTCCATGACAATTGTTTTGTTGCACAGAGCTACGATTTTAGACGACAGAGCTGTCACATCAGGAACATAGGCATAGAATCAACAGCAAAGCAGAAGGCGGCTCCCCTTTCCTAGATAGTAAAGATCCAGGAGACCAGAGAAATCAGGGATTCACCCACAGACTCTGGATCATACCTGGAGAGTTCCCAGGCATGTCCGCTATTAACATTATTGAACATATCATCAATGCATGGTTTTGTTAACAATACTTTATGACCGGCAAAACTACATAGCTTTGTATAGCCTACATCCCAACACTTAAAAAGGCTGGAAGGGGTGTGCGACTGGGGCAGGGCTTTGCTAAGACTTTTTAGGTACAATTGTGACCTATTGATGGCTGTTTATAAAGCATTTCTAAGAAGGATAATGTGTTTACTTAGTTTATTATATGAGCATATTTTCTGTTGAGTTTTAGAGGTATAGAACACTATGATAGACAGATGTGCACTGCATAGTGTGGGACTGTCCATCAAAGAGGGACACTTTGGCGGTATGATATATTTACATAGTTAGGATGAAAAAAGACACAATTCCATAGATTGCAACATCTCCAAGATATCTCTAATTTTGTGATTTAAGGTGACGTATCTCATTTTTAGAGATACCTGCTGTGTTTCACTTACGTATTGTTATCTAATAGAATATTGTCTCAGATGCCCTAGAAGATAAGTAGGCTAAGTAAGAAATGCCTTAGTAATTCTGGTGCTGGAGGAAATGAGTCAGGAAGAGGGTAAGCAGCACAGAGTTGCTTCCCTGGCACCTCAGGGGGTGTTTGATGTTTCTGCTCCGGACGTGTCTGTTTTCGCTCTTCTGGGGTCAGTGGGTGATCCAAGGCAGCAGGAGTGAAATCACAAGCAAAGTCAAACAAAGCAAATCCAAGACCCATCATACAAGTCGCAGGAAATGCAGCAACACAGTGGAAAGCCGCCTGCGACTAAAGATAAAATGTGTGTGGGACAACAGAGAGAGAATCCAAATCCTCACTTACATAATATTAACAGTTAATAGGCTCGAAATTCTGGAAGAGTAATAGTGAGTTCCACGTCCAAAGGATGATGTGACAGATATGTCAATTCTCATTTAAACAGGAGGATACACCAATTTCCATCAAAACAGGAATTAACAATTGTGGGGCAAGATCTAGTCTTCACAGTTCAGACAGCAAGGAGACTTCCAGGCACTGCAAGAAGAGGGGTGCACTTGAGTCATCTAGCGGTAATACCTCTGCACCCTCTTCTGTTTTCAGAAGTGAATGTGACATAATGCAGAATGGGACCTCTGATCTTGCCCCAGGTGCCCCAGGTCCGAGTTAGAGCTCTGTAAGGATGTCATCTGTTCATAGAAAATGAGGCTATACAATGTTTACAGTGTTAGGGAAGCAGGGAAGGAGCTTTCCATGCAAACAAGAAGCCAAGCAAAGCAGATTTTAAGAGCAGGGAGTAAGTTTCCCATGAAAGTTGTAGCTTATAAATGCTTTGTGTTAAAGTGCTTAAAGAAACCATCAAAGCCAAGACCAAGCAAACAAAGCCATACAGTAAATTGTTAGCACACACGGCGTAGCCTGATAAGTCTCCCTGTACATATAGGGTGTTAATTCTGAATAGGTTGTAACCAAGCATCAAAGCTAAACCTTCTCTAATTAAACTTAGAATTAAACAATTACAACATCCTGTTGCGTGTGCAGTGGCGACTCTAGAAACAATATATAGGGGGGGCACACAAGATACCACAGTCAAACTGGGGGGGCATTAATAATTTTCACCATTTAATCATACTACTGAAAAAACATATATATATATATATTAGCCCCTGCTGCCCATATATATTAATATTAGCCCCAGTTGCCGATATATATATTAATATTAGTCCCTGCTGACTATATATATAAATATATACATAAATATTAGACCCTGCTGCCGATAGCAGGTATAGATCAACACATTAACACACAAACCCAGCTTTGCATGTATAGATCAATTGAAATTCACTTGTGATCTCAGCACTGAAGGTATATATCAAATCAACAGAATCAGACATACAAATCCTGTATTTGCAGGTATACAATAATAATATATGAAACGTAGCATCGCAGGTATAGATCAAATAAATACATGGAAGCAGCATTGCAGGTATTAATCAAGAACAAGACATACAAACCCTGTATTTGCAGGTATACATAAATAATGTATGGAAACATAGCATACCAGATATGGATCTAAAGAATAACACACAAACCCAGCTTTGCAGGTGTAGATCAATTGGAATTCACATAAAAACACAGCATTAAAAGTATATTTAAAACCCCCTAAATTACAGGCATAGATCACAGGTTGCACACCCCACAGCAAGCCCTGGCGTCCACACTGCCCACATAGAACCTGGCCAGCACCCAGATAACACACATAAGATTTGCCATCTTTGTCCCATATACACCCTGCCTGTGCCATCTTGTTCAAAAGTTGAGTGCACAAATAATGATGGAATATGTCGCTTTGGCTAGAAAATATGTTTTTTCTAACCATAGCGACATGTTCATTTGTGTCTTGCGCACTCCAGGTTTGTACTAGAAACACATACAGCCCCTCATTTGATGCGCCAAGGGGTGTAGTTCTTGCAAATGTGTACTTTTTGTGCCATAATTTAACTTCCTACGTGAGTAGTAATACCACGTCAAGGCTTCAACCCTAATTACTGATCATTCACACGCCTTTCATATCTCCATTGACTCGCAGAAGCACACACCATACTTTCCATACATTCACTCACAGTAGCACACACCATTCTTTCCCCTTACAATCCCAAAGAAATGATGGTAAATGATGGTAAAATCACTTTTACAGCAAAAATAAGTCTTGCAGTAAAAATGCAAGGCGCTGCAGGGATGAGATGGTTACTCACGTAACGCACAGGCTAAATGGCTGATTTTAATAATATTTGCAGTTCATCAGGATTTCAAAAATTTGCTTCCCTCAACCGTTGGCTAAATTTAACCCCATGATCAAAGGGATCGTGGGATTAAAAATTAGTATCGGCCATTTTTAAAAAGGGAATGTGACTTTTTATAGCAATATGATCGCTGTGGTAACATTGGCTACCACAGTGATCATTTAGCTAGAATACTTAAACTTTTTTTTTTTTTTAGTTAAACTACTTTATGTTTAAATAATTTAATTTTATCTAGGCAATTTTGATCTTTTTTTATCTGCCTTTAGAGACCCCCAAATCATTTTTTTTACTTTTTTTTACATTTTTATTTTTTAGTATTTAACTTAGTATTTTTTATTCTTATTTATTATTTTACAAGCTATATACCGGAAGCTAATTACCTTTCCAACGGTATAGGTTGGGGGTCTGTAGCTGCTTAGATGCCTGAGATACAGGCATCTAAGCAGCATGCCCCCATACCTCTTTAACTGACAATTGTCAGTTGTTAATAAAGTTGCGCGGTGACGTCATCGCGTCATTGCGCGAGACGTCACCGGCCGGATCGGGTGGCCCCGGTGATGCCCTTCAGTTTGAGGGGCAGATCGCCGGGGTAGGTGGTGATGGAGGTCCACAGACCTCCATCAAGGTAGGGTAGTGCTAGTGACAGCATGGTGCCGTCGTTAGCACCTGACTGGGACTGCTAGCGACGGCACCATGCCGTTGTTAGCAGTCAAGGGGACTGTCCTGGGTGGCTCCAAATTCGGTGGGGGGGCAACAGGGGGGGCAAGGAATATCCTAGGGGGGGCAATTGCCCCCCTTGCCCCCCTGTAGCGACGCCACTGTGCGTGTGACACTGATCTTCCCAGATTTTATAAGCATATTCCAAATATACATATTCAACTTCATTCATTCAAGACAGAGTAGGGCTCTCTGATAGACCTATGCATTCAAATTTGTACGAATTGCAGAATTTTGGCAAATGTATCGATTTGTTTGAATCTCCAAAAACGAGGCCAAACCTCGACCACAAATCGGACAAAAATGAAGCAAAAAAGCTCAGAATTTCCATCTGAAATTCATGGGTCCACATACACTCACGCTGTCACTCGCTCTCTTACCCTCACATAACGTAACCCAACACGAACTTCTGTCCAAAAAAAGGTGGAACTGTGCCAACTGAGGGCAAAATGACAACGCTAGCACCGCCATATTGACCGCACTTGCAGTGACATCCTCTTCCCCGATTGGAGGATTGGGAGGACGTCACCGCAGGAGTGACATTTTGACAGAAGTTGCCAGAGTGAGAGAGAGTGAATGAGAGTGTGAGAGAGTGAGTTACAGTGTGAGAGAATGAGTGTGAGTAAATATGGGCTCTGGGCAACGAATTTCATCCCCAAATTAATTAATTAATGCCTCTGAGACTCTTGTCAGAAGGGTATGTACATGCATAACTGTCCTCAGGATACAATCTAGGACAACTCTACGCTGGAACATAAGCCTTGTTGACTCCAAATTAGAGACTGTTGGCACTTTTTTTTGGTTATATCCTCTTTATCAACTATATAGAGTTCTATTAGAGTTATAAATTAATGTTGTCCTTGTAATGTATAGTGAAGTCAATGAACTATCTTGGAAATGTCCCTTTAGAGAGTAAACCCCATTGTGTTCATTTTGGACACTGTAATAAGGTACACTTTGAAACGAGACCTCCTCTGCCCCCCCTAAAAAACAATGGGCACTTATTCCTGTCTCCTAACAATCTGCAACACTACAACAAGTCCCTAAATTGAAAAAACCCCCACAAAATTGTACATCATTAAATGTGCAATCAGTTAATCAGACTGGAATTTTGGTGATGATGTTGGCACCCTGCTTTGAGGACTATTGGTTGAGAAATTCAACCCTGTATAGAAAGTCCAACCAAAAAGTCCACTATGTTCTGTTCATGTCATTAAATGATTAACAGACCGTGGGCTACCCAACATGCATCTCCTTATGCCAGTGAAATTTTGTTTTTAATACAGTCCCTGTTCCTGAAGAAATCTCCTTTATCTGCCTACTCTAGGGTTCCAGAAGCATTTTGGTGTTTTCGAAATACATTTCTAATAAGATGTTTTAATATAGTTTCATTTAACAATTTATGTGATTTTATATATTATCGCTAGTCATTTTTTTAATTATACATTGTGCTATCTTGTGCATGAACTTAAAGAAATGTTACTCTAATGTTGGCTTTTTTTCTTGGCTTGTTGTTGACTGTACATATAATGGGGTTTTGTCATAGCAATCAACAAATTACTCAATGAGCAGAAATTTCACATTTTAATTGGCTGCTTAAAGGGAGAATGCCATGGAAAACATCCTGTATACAGTAATTTAGGTTGGCATTGAGAAAAACCTGGTTTTATCTAATTCTGTTCCACTAAACTTCATACGCAGACAGGGTGTAACTAGAAACCCCAAGGGCTCTGGTGTGAAAATTGCCCATAGTGCCAGCTTTGCAAAATGTCCCTTAAACAGCTTGTCTGTGCCATCTTTGCCACCAAACAGCCCGCCTGCAGGAGTGGTGTGTCTTTCTCCCTCCATGTTGTGTGCAGACTTATTCAGAATGCAGGAAGTGGATGTGATGTCACTTCCTGCACACTGATTGGATGATGGATGATCTCTACACTTTCTGTGCCTCTAGCTGTGGGTACCCGAATATTGTGGTTTTAAAGGGGCAGACAAGCCCCTTATAGTTGCAGTCCCAGTCGCTGTTGCCACCCCTGCAACCGTGATTGTTATGCCCCTGTCGGCAGAACTGGAGGCTGCTATTGTCAGTCATGGGATATTTTGGGTGACTTTCCCTGCTCAAACACCACACTAAGCTTTTCCTTTACGGCAATGCTCATAAGGTCTGTTCCTTCCTAGACTTTAAGTAGGTCCGGCTGAGTGATTAAGACTGAGCCATTTTGATGTTTACCAAACACCAGTACGATAAGGAGGCTGTTTGTCTACTAGATTGGCCTAAGATAACAGAGCTAGAACCCATACACCTGGCGAATATGCAGCAGCCTGAAAACATTATAGTATTCAAAAACTAGAACCACTTTAAAAATGAAAGCAGCAAAATGAAAACGTATTTTTAATCAGGTACTAGTAATAAAAGCGTTAGTGGTAATATAAATAATAACATTACACGTTACTAAGTCCTTCAAACAAACTAAACCCCAAGACAACAACACCAACGCACTTAATTCCAACAATTACCCTTATTTTTCTTCAATATTGTACAGAATTCATACCATATAAATAAATATATATAAATAAGAATATAAATGCTGCTCTTTTGGGGCTGGAAAGGTAAAAAATAGTGAGTTTTGTTGGTTACTGTATGTATGTATGTATTTATTCTTGTTGCATGACTTTATCAGACCCAGATCCCCACAACACGGGGCCTCTTCTGGCTGCATCCTCGCGGAGTCACGTGGTTTGTACACGCTAGTACTTTTCTTCATCACCCAATGATGCTCTTACACCAGAGTTGGCAGAGTATCCTTCCACGAGAGCTAAAGAGACACCTCCCTGATTTACTGCTGACCTGGGACTAGAATCATTAAACAAGCAGAAATAGGGAAAATAATATTTGCCTGAACATAATGTTCACTTTGGAAATAACGGTGTGTCTCTCCTCCAATTATTTGATGGCTGTTCAACTCTGAGCATAACCATTTCTCGATTAACTCATTCTCTTCTAGATTCACGCATTATTATAACATATTTAATGCGGGAGAAATACCTCTACATGAGCCATGTTATTTTATTATATTAGCTATTATTTTCTATAGATATTTCTACGGAATATGATGGAGCTATATAAAACAATAAATAATAATAATATATACGGGCCAGTCATGTGATGCATCTGAAAAGGCCTATATAACATGTGCCAGCAGTAACAGGACCTGTGCATCCTGGATAAGCAGGGCAGTCTAAGCGTTGGACCCGTGCCCATCTTTGCCAATACAGCTTTGTGTTATTGTGTATCTTTGTAACAAGGCTTTAACAAGGATCCTGATTGACAACTTTATCTCTGCTGTGTATCGTGGGAAGCTAAACATGAGAAGGGTTTGGTTTAACCATCTGCTGAAATATGTAGAGAAACACACATGTCAAGCATTCATGGCTGTAAAATATAATTATGGGATTACCGGAGAGGAAGAGAGATTATCAATCCACTACTACTGGTAATCCAAGAAGAGTAGAAGAGTTGTGTATTGGTTTCTTAGCCTCTTTAACCCCCTTAACCTTTTTGTCTTGTCTCAGACTAGATGGATGAATGGGACCTTCCACCTGGAAAGTAATACGGATACAGAGGAAGAGATAATAAGGCGGCCAGTTTCAATTTGAGGCATTGTCTTATTTTGGCATGGGCACATATTTTAAAGGCTGCCTGAGTGGATTTTATACATACGGTCACGTACATACAAGGCACGTTTCGGCATAATACAGCTAGTAATAGAGATAGCGAAGCATAGAGTTCTGGTTCAGAACTGTTTCTTGTTTCCATGGCAACCGGACAGATTTTGGACGAATTTCGTTCGAGCAGCAGAAAGAGACAGATGAATTTTGTCAAATACGAAGAAATCCACCCTGAAAACAAACACGAAAACGAACACGAACTTTCCACTGGCGCCCAAGTCTTCTCCTAACCAGTACCAAACTAGCAATATCCAAAAGTTCTGTGATATGATGCAGTGCCCAATAATAATAATATTTGATGGTTTTGTGTTATTCTGTATCATTTCACTGCATCCGTAAAGCTTGCGGGTGGGAGGTACAGAGGAAAGTGTTATGAATGGCAGAGCAACGTTCCAAATGAGCGTGTTTCAGTCTGACATGTTTGTGCGATTTATTGCCTGAAGAAATCACTCAGGAATCTTCCCTCAGAAACCCTGTGTTGAAACGTTTGACATCCATCGACCCAGTGACCCTGTGCCCTGAACAGTTATTAGCTGTACCCGCCTTAGCCAAGAATGCCCTTTTAATACTTTGTTTTATGGTTGTCATCTATTATTGATATTTTTTTATTAGTATACCAAGGATGATCCGTGTAGAAGGGCGGAATAGGAAAGCCGTACTTATATCTAACTATAACTAAGTTAACTCCCTCACAGTCGTAGAGTTTTGTTCATATTACCTATTAAAATATTTTTTTATGAAGATATTTTAAAAGAATCTGAATTCTAGTATTAGAGAGGAGTGGTATTTGTGACTAAATGGAGAGCAAGTTGGGGTAGGACTGTACGGACAGTTAAAGTCTAGCTATCCTATTAACTGAGAAAACTTTATCTCAAGCTTTTTCAGTTTCTATGGCAACCGGCTTTCGCCTCCTGCTTTACTCTCACATGACAATTAAGTGTTTCCAGCAAAAATTATTCAAGAAGCAGATTTAGATAGCAATTATTTCCAGGGATGTTTTAGGCGCTGGGAATGTTGTTTGCGGTATTGCGTTAGGTTACAAAAGTGTTACAGTGAGTATAATAGGTGGAACGGCAGGTTTAAAAATGTATTTTTATTGGACTCTAAATCATCAGGATTGAATATTCTAAGAATATAAAAGGATTAAAGGTTTACAACAGCAAGAAACCAAATGCTTGTTATGTGACGTTAATCCTATATATTCCGTAGGAGATTGGAACACCCTCTCCGTGTGAACAATGCATTGCTTTTCAGGAAATCTTACACCCTCGCACACTCTGTCAAAATGCGGCAAATCCCCCTCCTCCCAATTTGTGTCTAACTTTATAAATGTCGACCCAGTATATTGTATATTCTATCTTCATATCAGATCCCACCGGTTATAAGCACACACACAATGGAACAATTAGATGGACTGACAAACAATATACCACATTGTAACTAGAAGGATCCCATAGTTATAATTGCTCATATTCAGACACTAAACATACTATTGGACCACGGCAGGATTGGCCTGGGGATTAAAATCAGTCTTGGCACTTGGCCTATGAATGATGTATGTGCGGCTACCATCCAGATCTGGGCTGGCTATATGGACCTTGGAATAGTATTCAGCAGCATTACATATATAGCAGGTTTAATGTTCATTATGAAAGGCTTGCAACAGAGTTGAAAATTAATTTGGTGAAAAATATTTACTGGTGAAAAGTGTAATTTAGGGTTCGATTCTGTTTGGGATTTTTTTTTGTGTTTACTTTGGTTTTAGCTTCTCGTATGTTCTCTTGATCACAGTCATGTGGCTCATTAAGGCTTTTTGGTTTAAGAGGGTAATATTTTATACATACAGAAAGTGTAGTTCTCCGCTATGATAATTAGTTATAAATAATCTGCAGTTCAGAACACAGGCTCTAGGGGGCACTAAACCTAAACTCCCAAAATACTGTGACCATAAAATGTAATTATTACAAATCTAAAAATTAGCACTGTGAGTAGAAACCAAACTAACACTGTAAAATTTTCTAAATAGGAAAATACAGTGACACAATACCGTTAGAAGAGCCGGGAACTGGCGGCATTGCAAAGGGTCTAGTTTTTATTAAGCAGGACATTATAGAGATTAGATGAAATAGTATGTTCTATAAGCAAATAACTCCCTAAAGGATTTGAATCACTACGGTAAGTAATGGTTCGTATGACTATAGCCTTAACACGGAGATGCGTGTAGATGGTTAACCTCATTTGTGAAGTTGTGATTCCTGTAAATGAAGTAACTTTTAATGAATAAGTCCGTGTAGTTTATCTCTTCTCTCAACATCGACCAGATAAGGAAGTTAAATATAGAAGTCAGGTGTGTAGAGCTGTCATTAACCAAATCAGATGTCACAGAACCTGCTAATTGTAAATACAGAGGTGTGGAGTGAGTTTCTTGTTACAAATGTGTTTGGACTTAGCCCAATTACACCACCTGTGCCCTGTGTCATTAGGACAGCTAGTGGCAGTCACTAATAAACAAACACATTCTATACGGGGTGCGCTTCCTGGTGAAGAGGTTATTCCATATATTCCAGATCTATCACAATGTATCCACAGTACATGATTTCACTTTTTTGACCTATGCAGTTTTTTTTTTTTAAAAGAATGTATGATAAATGTTTCCGGCGCAATAAGTGGTCTTATCACCTAATGGAATATTTTTGCCTATTGAACCTTTCTATTGGTTGCTATGTTGGTTAAACCACTTTTCGAACTTTGTATCAGAATTCATTTTGACATTAATAACATTAATAAGACTTTCTTCCCCCGGGTATGTAACTGTTAAATTATTTTGCATAGATATGTAACAAACTTACTTAATTGTTTTGCATGTTAATAGCCTGGGGAGATCAGTGAAACTGTGCTTAATCATTTTGCATGGGAATTTCTTAAAGCGTTAACTTAATATTCAGGAAAGTGATGCATTATAGAAAAGTTACAATTTAAGCTTTTCCAATGTTTTAGTTTTATATGGGACTTTCAAGTGGGGCAGTAAATAAGAGTTATATTCATTACAAATGTATTACCCTTTTCCTATGTGGTAAATGGATGCACAAATTCACATGTAATTCACATGGTTAATAATACAGTGGAATCCTCTGAATCTTCTGAAAGGACCACCTTACAAAGTGTTAAACAAACTGTACGATGACTCTTGAGAATGGAACTGATCTCGCATAAAACGCCAATAATAGTTCAACTAAATCCAAGAACTTGGTGAAAATGTTTAATTTGTTTTGCATTTTTTTCCACAACTCCTTGGACTGTACTGCGATAGCACTACAGAATTTAGTTACTCAAGTGTTTTTGTGGTTGCTAGCATTAATAGTAGCCTGGAAAATAATAAAACATCTTCTTACCTTAATGTTGCAGAAGAATCCTTTCCAGCAGCCTGCCACCGATCTGTACCCGGTCTTGTCATCTCCGAGTTTGACTCCCATTTTGAAGATCTTTACGGTTATCGCTTACTCCAGTGCCACTTGGTATGTTGGGAAGGTAAAGTTCATGGCACAGAATCACTTTTCACTTACTGAGGCTTCTAATTGCGACTATCTGGGATTCTGTTAGTTTTTGCGTTTGTCTCGTTCTTTTGCATTCTCCAGCTCTCGCCTTCCTTCTCTCTCTCAGCTCAGGTGTCTACAGAGGTTTTAAGTTAAAGGGGGGAGGATTTATAACTTTTCCACGATGACTGATTCCTTTTCATTCCCTCCGCCTACTTTTCAAACAATTGGTAGAGAAGAAAAAAATGCAGGATCTGAGAGAGAGGAGAGAGAGAGAGAGAGAGAGAGAGAGAGAGAGACAGAGAGAAAGTGAAAGACTTGTCAGAAAGAAGATTCAGAGAAAGACAATGGGAAAAAAGCCATAAGAACTTTGGAATCAGTCACTTTTATCTTGTTATGCAAACCCAGTGACGTGTACGTGTGTGTGTATGCAGTTTACAATGAGCTCAATCCTACAAAGTTGAGTTTATTTTACAGCTGAGAAGGTTTTCCAGATTTCACTATGTAAAACCACATATAATCTAACCAAAGGATTCCAGTTCGTCTCTTAGTCCCATCTCGAATGACTCGGTGGTCTAGTGCTATGTAGTACGGTACCAGAATTAAATACAGATCTAGGAAAAATCATATGATTTTCAAATCTTTAGCATATTTTTTATTAATGTTTTATTATTGCATTATATGCATTAGTAGCATCAACAAATACAATCTTCATTTGGGAAAGACAGAGGTGCTTTTTAAGGATATCTACATTTTAGGTAGCAATTTCTGACCTGGGAGAAATACCGTATCGAAGGAAGTGTTAAGTAATCATTTCCGAGCGTTAAAGGGTAGAACTCTGTAACCACAGTAGTCTTTATATTATCCAAACGTGATGCTCTTTCTTTTTGCAGGATGGCTGTGGACTGTACAGAAGTCGTTTTAGCCTTCACCCATGGAGTTGGCCTCAAGTCGAATGGAAGTATGTGACTGAAATAATAAAAAGTCATTCTTTACTTAGTATGAAATCAGATATGCAGGTTGCTTATGGCTCTGAGTTCCATGTTTCTAATGCTAGTAACATATTACTACAGAGATGAAGTACTAGTAAAATTACAGATACATTTAAATGTGGACAATGTCACTTATTTTGTGAGGGTAATTTTGATATCCGTGATTAAAAATACTGTCTCTTCTTCCCACTGTGGAAAGCCTTGGTAACAGCTTGGGGGTCATTATTATCCCAAGGTAGAAGGATATATAAAAAAATAAATGGTACAGGCTTATAAAGATGAGAAAAGGTTTCAGTATTTGATTATGAGCTGCAAACAATCTGTCAGTACTAATATAGCTCTTTAACTGTTCTGTAGGAAGGGGCATCAATTTAGGAAACATATGTTTGGGTCAACGACTACATTTTAATTGTTGCCAAAGTAACGGATATTTTCTAATAGGTGGTTTCATAAACTATAGTCAAGGTGAGGTGTTCCACATTTAACATTATAAGTTTATGAGATATAGCTGAGAACATTTGTAAAAGTTGTATACAATTCTACATTTGTATAGCATCTACATCTACCAAAAAATTCAGACTAAGACATTCAGCAAATGCGGATAACCACAACTTGACGTTCCAAAGAATGGTGTGCCAATGCCTTTGTGTGCACCTGTTATCATGACTTTAAAGGTTGTGGACTAATCAAGGTAAGTATGTGTTAGAAGTAGAACAGGTAGCACTCTATTCAAGCTCAGATGCCACAAATAATCTTAAATGTCAGCCTGTGACATCTGGGTGATCTCGTTCACACACCATGTCAGAATAGAGATTGTCTATGAATTCAGCTTCAGGGTATTTGAGGAGCTTCGCATAATTTTGTCCGGCAGCCACTTTTAAAAGCAGAAGTATCTCCTTGGGACATCATTGAGGGTATGAGCGATTTGTCCGAGCTCATCCTACTGTGAATATTTCAGAAAAAAAAGTATATTTTGGGACACTAGATCACGATTGCCATTGTTTGAATATCATGTAAGTAGTCCATCAGATGGGCACCATATCACCAGGCGTGACTCTCAAATCTGTCCAAGTTATAAAGGATATAACATATTTTTTGTTTTCTCTTGTTTACATCTACCTGTGAGATGTAGTTGCTGTCCAGAAAATGGATTTCTTTTTTTGCAAATGGTCCCATACTTTTGGAGGTAATTTCAGCAAAACATTGAAATAATGAACTTGTTTTCCTAGAAGTGGAAGTGTATGCATGTAACATGAACGAGCAAACATGGCTTAAAACAGAAAGTGTGTAATAGGAACAATGGAATGCTGAGTGACAGCTGCTTTAGTTGAGTTTGGGTAGAAAATCACCACTCATTAAGTCTACGTTGAAAGGTAAATAGTATACTTTCAAGAAATCGTTTCCTAAAGACACTTTCATTAATTCAGTTTTCTGTACAAAGCATTTCAGGGACTAAATGCTTATTTTATAACCCATGTATGAGGGTTGAAATTCAACATTGTCTCCTTATACTATAATTTAAGCTTTAGGGGTGTCTCTGGGTACTTCTCTTGTGGTACTAAAAAGCTGACTAAATAACTTGCTGAGATTTTCGAAAGTGTATTTATTGGCGTAATCAGTACTACCATGCAGTGAAAACTATCAGTGATGTCCTCCGGTGTTGAAGGTAGGCAAAATGCTCAGTAAAGAGATTAAGGCTGAATAAATAAGAATTTTACACGTTTTGTTAATACGTACACCCAGTGATACCAGAGGAACCATAGAATCCCATGCATGCAGAAATCCCCATCTGCTAGATGGCTATTCCACTTATCGACCACCTTCTCAGAGACAAAAAGCCTCTTACGTCACCATCTGACCTAGTTTTGAATAATGACTAGTATTTCCCCTCCTTTGAATCATATTTTTTGTCTTGTACATTGTTTAATCAATTTTATGTATTTATATGCATCTTAAATTGTGTAAGAAGGTTTTTGAACTAATTACAGTGTGATTAAGAGATTTGTGCTCTACCAGCTGAGCTAGCCGGGCAGCCTTTGCAAGACTACTATCGATTCTATCCAGCTATAGACATAGTGTAGGATGTAGCAGCGTCTGTCACATTATTATAAATTAAGTCCACTACGCATATGGCATTCGCTGAATGCTCCTACCTCTGATATATGATTTTAATGACTTTGCACTATGAACTTTTCAGAAGACATAAGGAAATAGAAAAAAAATATTAGTCATCATTAGTATTTGTCTCAGCATAGTTGTATTTTGAAAGGCTTGTAGCAGGTTCTGTTATTATAACTTAGCAATATTATCTAATTAAAGCAGCAGGTGTTATAAAGGGGTAGGTGTTTAAGGTTTGTGTCGACCAATGCTTATACACCAATCAGCCATAATATTACGACTCAGGTGAAGTGAATAACACTGATAATCTTGTTATTGTGGCACCTGTCAGTGGGTGGGATATATGAGACAGCAAGTGAACATTTTGTCATCAAAGTTGATGTGTTACAAGCAGGAAAAAAAAAGCATATGAATCTGAGCCTTCACAATTTGATTGGGTCAGATCACCTCCAAAACTGCAGCTCTTGTGGGTTGTTCCTGGTCTGCAGTGGTCAGTACCTATCAAAAGGGGTCCAAGGAAGGAAAACTCGTGAACCGGTGACAGAGTCATAGGCAGCCAAGGCTCATTGGGGCGAAGACTGGCCCGTGTGGTCAAATCCAACAGTTTTCCACCGTGTACCACCTACCTAAGAATTGTTCAAGACCATGTACACCCTTTTATCTTGGTAAAACGGTAGATAGAGTGCTAATGTCAGCCAAAGAGGGAGAATACAGTATCTTAGTCTGGACTTGTCTTGAGTAATTGAAGTGACCGCCCCTTTAAAAGTAGCTTTAATAAAAATGTACTTTAATAATCTATAGCCAGTAATGCAGCCAGTCACATGGCAAGCCGATCTTTACCATTACTTTCAGTTTGTTAAAATGGACGCCCGTGTTGACATGTATTCTAAATAATTGTTATAGCCATGGCAGGCCGATATGCAGAGATATCCACACTTCATGAGCTTTCTTCTTGGAATCTGTAGGGATCAAATTGAATTACTGAGAGTGGGGGTAATCACGTCTGCATTATTCCTGTTTGTCTGCTTTGGCATCCTCAGGACCCAATTAGTATTTTAACCTTTATTACGTTAACTTTGTTAGCTTTGTTATTCTCACCTTCTTTGGTCAGTTTTCAACAAAGTGCTAGCCTAATCAATACTTCCCTTTCTAAACTTTGGTGAATTGGATAAGCTGGATATGGCCGCCTTGATTGGTACAAAAAGTAGCGTACATATAATGGAATGTGATGATCCATCTATTTCTTGGGCATCGAGCTTGTCAATTGCATAATCCCTCAATAAAATACTTCCCGGGTTTATCTATTCTACAAATTTTATAACACTCTTCTGTCTATCTATCTATCTCTGACAGCTATTTTTTTATTATTTGACTTTCTAACTTTCTATCATTTTGAAGAGTTTTTCTTACAGAGGAAACATACACTATAATGTAACAGTCCCATCTATTTATCCCGCATGTTATGCCCGGAACCTGCCTGGTTGGCCAGTTTCCCCTTTGCTCTACGTTGCCCTGGACGATATAGGACAGTGTACCCCATCCCTATATCTTAGCCCTCAGTCAAAGGAGTATATCTATCAACTTTCCCAAGGATTATGGGCTCATAGAGCATGTATTCCCTTGTTGGATTCCCTTTCCTCCCTGCCTGGCGCCTGACCGGGACCTAGCCACAAATCCATGGAACCGTGCGGCAGCTAGGAATCGTGGCAAAGCTTGCCGACATTTGGTCGCTACGGATGTCCGTTGTCTCACCACGTAGCTCTTTTGGGGTTATACTGTGCTTGTGGTGGGTCACAATTGGAGGTATTTACGGAGAGGGAGCTCATTTGGGAAACATGGTTTTATTACCTATCCTTAGAACCGGGGTTTACCCAACCATGGCTCTGGAACTCTTACCTGGCTACTGTACGGGCTATTCCCAGAGACATTCCCAGTCACTCAAGGTCCATAGAACTGCATGGATGCACCAGGCTGTCTGTTAGTTCATGGGATTATACACTTTATCTGATTATGTTTGTGTATAAATATCAGTGTTGTTTTCAATAAATCTAGTTCTCTTTGCACCCTACACTTCCAGCCACAAGGAAGACAGCGGAGTTACTCAGTCAGAGTACGCGTCTCTGTCACATATATGTCCAAAAGTATGTGCACCATCACACCTATATAAGCTTGTTGGACATCCCATTCCAAAATCATGCAATTTGGAATTAGCCCCCCATTTTGTGGATATAACAGCCTCCACTCTTCTGAGAAGGCTCTCCACAAGATTTTGGAGTGAGTCTAGGAATTTGTGCCCATTTAGCCAAAAGAGCATTTGTGAGGTCAGGCACAGATGTAGAACGAGAAGGCTTGTCTCACAATGGGTGTTCCAATTAATCACAAAGGTGTTCGATGGGGTAGAGGTCACTCGAGTCTTTCCACAACAAACTAAACAAACCATGTCTTTATGGACCTTGCTTTTTGCACTGGGACACAGTCATACTGGAACAGGAAAGAGCCTTTCCTCAACTGGTGCCATAAAGTTGGAAGCGTACAGCATTGTATAAAATGTATTTATAATCTGTATCATTAACATTACCCTTCACTGAAATTTAGGGGTCTAACCCAAACCCAGATTCACCCACCAGGCTGTCAGATAGGAAAATTTCACTCCAGAGAACATGTTTCACCTGCTCCAGAGAGCAGTGGCGGTGTGCTTTACACTCCTCCAGCTGACACATGGTATTACATATAATGATCTTGTGTGTAGCTCCTTGGCCATGGAAACCCATTTTATGTGAGTTATTGTGCTGATGTTGCTTTCAGAGGCAGTTTGGAGCTCTGCAGTAAGGAATTGTCAAGTGGCACATAATTCAGCACTTTAGGGAGAAGCTGTAGCTTCATTCCTCCTCCATGGTCTGATGATTCTCAACATTAATTGTTTTCTGCGGGTGTGAATGGAGGAGTGTCCTTAGACCCCCATCGTGATATTCACCAACCCATTCACCCAAATGTATTTAAACAAGTCTATCACATGAGGTGGTCGTTACCTGCACAGAAAATAGCAGGGCAGCTTCCTACAATGGGGAAAGAAGCATGGGGAGGGATTCCGCATCATCATGCATTCACAAGGGAGGCACAATGTACATTTAATTTGACATCTGAAGGAGTTAAGCATTTCATAAACTATTAACTTGTATAGTAGTTGCCTGTTATAACACAGTAGTATTTCAGTGTTGGAGAATATTACCATATTAATAAGTATTTTCACTGCCAGAAAATTTCACAATAGTTATATACAAGGTCAAGTTTATTTAAAAACTACAAAGTGGTGAATTTGTATTAACTGTGGGAGGTTCACATTCATTAAGTATGCAGATCTTAATATTTTTAATTAAAAGAATGATTAAAGGTACATTCCAGCCATAATATGCACTTAAATGCACAGGATAAATGAGTTTATATCAAAAATATGTTTTACTGTTATTGTGTCATCCCTAAAGGAATCTCTTTTCATAACATGAATCGGGTCATTCATGGTTTCAACGGAAAGACCTCTTTTTCTCTGAAAGAAAATGTATATCAAACATGGAAAAGGGAAATCTTGATTTAAGCAACATATGGCAAAAAGTGTATGGTATGTAGGATGCTAAAAAGCCCCAGTAGTGGGTTAAACCCAAGTGACAATGACATGAGAGATGATAAAGCAGGTTCAGATTATGATGCAAGAAGAGGAAGTAAACTTAATGCTGGAATGCTATGCACTATATGAAAATGCAACAAATAATTTGCATTACATTTCTATTAATATAAAACAAGGTTGACAGTTCCTTTAATGGAAAATATTGTCTATTAGCACTTGAAATTTGAAATAATAATACAAACTCCCATTGGTTTTCGTGATGGTGACTTTTAATATAAATTACTAAATGCTTTTCAGAATGCTATGTAAATAAAATATGATAATAATAATAATAATTATAATAGTAATAATGATAATAATGCAACTGTTACAATTAGGGTCAGAGTATCTCATTTAATAAATCTTAACAATAGCTGTTCCTAAAAAAGTGTCCTCTGATATTAGCGGAACTGGCATATATGTGTCTATATCTGCAACGTCTGGTAACATTGGTTAATGGTACCAGAACCAATACAATCTTCGTCACCGTAATTCAAAATCTAAATCTAAATCCTTTAGATTGTAAACTCGGTTAAGCAGGACCTTACCTGATCTTTCTGTAAGTCTACTTTATATGTCCTGTCTACCCATTGTACGGCGCTACAGAATATGATGGTGCTACAGAAAACTATAAATAATAATAGATTTAAATAGGCTAGATGTAGGTGTGTAAATCTATAAGTAACTTGAAAGAGTCTGTAAAAGAGCCAACATATAGTATTGTAATATGTATTGTAAATAAGGCAAGATTATGGAATTTGTAGAATTTGTAGCAACAAAGTAGAAAAATCTTGTATAGGCTAGGCACTGCCACAACTGCAATGGTGAAAGGAGTCAAACATATCCAGATGCATTCACCATTAGATGGCAGCACAACCGTCCTTAGCCCAATAGAGATGCTAAGGGATACGATAAGGCACGGCAAAATTGCTGTTATGTGCTGTATATAGTTTAAAGCAATCATAAAGTGCTTCTTTTGAAAGTCAAAGGGGAAAAAAAAAGGTTATCCCTTCGTGATTTCTGTTACTTTCCTAGAAACAAATCCTTGTAAATACATTATTTTTATTAGAATTTTGTATTAAAACAGGCCAGGAACAATCCCTAAGGTTCCCTAAGGTTTCATAAAAAAAAGGGGAAAAAATAACAAAACAGAAAACTCACATGTTTCCGACATTGGACAAGATTATTGTGTTGCTTTGAGTATTTGATTTGATTTAAAGCAATTAATTAAATATCAGAAAAGCCAATTAAGTATGCAAAACAAAAAGAAGATGATTTCCAAGTAATATGAAGTATAATTGTTAAAACGCAAATTCTTTTAGGAATGAAATACTGGTATAAGAATAGAGAATAAGAATACGAGTGAGCAAAACCGAGAATATAATTCTGCCTATACTTGGTAGGAAGGAGAGACTGATATATCATAACTGCCGTAATTTTGCAGTTCAATCTACATGATTGCATATACGACTATAAAAACAATTACAGGATGTGGAATACTACCCCATTAACAATGAAGAAGTTAAATCATATAGAATACCACCCCTATGACAATGGCTGCAAATTCTTTAGCTCTATTTTCTTATTTTTCTTTATTATTTTATTATGTTATTCATTATTTATGTTTCGCTGGGCTACCTGATTTATAGCCAATGGTGTAATAATAGGGGTCGCAGTGGTCACAACTGCGACAAGGGCAGTGCCTCTAGGGGGCCCAGGGGACCACTTGCTCCTGTCTCCTGATTCCAGTTCAAAATTGTTTAGGAAGGGCCCTTCCGACCTGGACCACACCAGTCAAGTTTGGAAGGGCCCTTTTTAAACTATTTGAACAGGCATGGGGAGACAGGAAGGTATGAGTAAGTGTGTGTAATTTGTGTAAGTGTGTTTACATATGTGTGTCAGAGTGTATGTTGGAAGGGGGGAAGTGGCAAAGAAGGCACAGAAACGTTGTTTGAGGGCAATGATTGCACAGACACGCTGTTTGGGGCAAAGGTAGCATAGATGAGCTGTTTGGGGCACTGACTAGCTGAGGTCAATGATGGCACAGACAGGCTGTTTGGTTAGGATGGCACTGATGACCTACATGGGTCAAGGCACTCGCAAGCTGTTTGGTGCAAAGATGACTGTTCTGAAAGTTCTGAATGTAAACTTTACAAAACAAAAAGGATATTTGTACAAAAGTTACTTTTCTCATATAGTATGATTAGTAGGTCTGGTGTTGGCCTATAAACCCATGTAAAGTTGGATTTCAGTGTAATGCTGTCATATACGGGAATTACTATTTTTTTCACCTTCTTATGTGAAGTTATGGAGATACTAACCACAATTTATTAAGTATATTGTTAGTTGTGTTAAACACCATGGAACAGGGCTGCCAGTAGTATAGTCTGGCCTAGGCCAACTCAACTCGAGTTCAGTGACCACTGAGGGGGGCAGATAGAGGCGCTACCTTGGGTCAGGCCAAGGGCAGTGCCGAGCTAAATACACTACTGATAACTGCTAGTAGTATGTATGTATGTAGTGAAAAGGTTAAACATATTTCCCTTAGATGACCCTTCCTTTCTGAAAGAGTCAGCAAATATGTCTTGTAAGCTGTTATACCAGGGTTGCAACTTTGTTAAATTTATTGCAAATGTAGTGCTAGGAGCCCACGCCAAACAGGAAAAGTTGGGAAGATGAATATGCTGTAGTTCCAGTCCAAAGGGAATGAATTATAAGGTTGCCAAGAGCTGCTTGTCCATTGGGAACAGAGAGGTAGATAACAATTCGGACTGACTGATTTATTAATACAATGAACAATACTGCTGTTCTATTACTTTACAGATGAGAACCTTAGTGTGACTATACATGAAAAGTCTGTTTAGTATTGCGGCGTGTCCACGTCTGCATCGTGTGCGTCACCAGACATGTGTAATTCACGCAAAACAATGCAATTTTCTGTGTCTGTGCTTGGGTGGAAGAACATAAAATATTACATAACTCTAATTGTGTTTGTGATGGAGGGCCAGAAGATAAGCCGTTACCACAACAACTAAAAATAATTGAACCACTCAGCACTTCTGGATAGGAAAAAGCACTGTTTAAGTCACATGTAAATTATGGGTTTTTTAAGACCCCTGAACTGCTCTGGAATCTGTCAATACTTATTGTGATTTGAGACATTAGGTTTTCAGTATTGCCATTCATTGAGGTGTTTTTGTTGGCTTTCAAACTCCTCCGATATCTGAAATGGGCTGGTTTTTTTTTTTTCTCAAAAGCACCACAGTGACTCTTGCAGGCAGGTCTTCCATTGTTACATCAAGTCATATAGAGTCTATCTAGGGGCCTTTAATAAATCCATTAGTGAAGAGTAGTCTAAGGTGTACTTAGTTTTTTACACATAGCTTCTCCATTTTGGCTTTATTTTTGTTGAATTAATCATGACATGGTGTAATATGTCATGTGTTGTTGTTCATCTGAGGATGTATTTACCCAATTTTTAGAGCTGCTAAGGAGCAGATGATTGTTGTCTTGATATGTAAAACCATAGAATTCAAAGAGTGTGTACTTTTTACACAACTGGATTCCATTAAAAAACAGCTGTTTCCAGCTACAATAGTGATTTAAAACATTAACAATATCTACATTGTATTTCTGGTAGTGTACATACAACTGTATACACATTTGGTGCCTGTGGGTTCAAAAAATTTAATTAAAAAAAGCAAGTAAAATAAAAATGAAAAGAGATTTCTTCAGTATGAATGTAGTGAGGTTATAAGCTTCATTATCTCGATATCTGAGTATCTCTCATATTATGTGCCAGGATCAGTTTAAATGAAATTTATATTGAAAGGGTCCTACTGTTATGCAGGTCAGCAGTCCTACCACAAACTATTGGGTTGCCATGTTTCTTGGAACATATATAACACATATTATTAGTAAATAAATATTAATCTTCCCTATGACCACTTCTGACTGTTCCTTCAGTGTGTTGCAGTTACAAGTGTGAGAACATATCTGTATAAAAAAAATACAATATACCTTTCTGCTGTTGTATTAAACTGGAAGAGAGCAAAAGAGCTACCCTTGTTCAAAAACAGAAATAACATCTCAGCTTTGGAATTGTTGACCTGTAAGTTTGACATTTCTAGTGGGGAAGGAACATGAAGAGATAATACTTAGGAATGTATTTTCAACATGAAAATTCTTAGTAGGAGTCAGTGTTTTCTTTAGTTATGAGATACATAATGTCAAACTCATTTCAATTCTTCATAGAATGCAAGCACCCTGTGCAAACCTTCCAACTTCTGTTTACTGGACTATTTAGTGGATTAATACATCTGAGTCAGCAATAAGAATGAAGGAAAGGTAGACATATGTCATCTTGGGGACCGCTCAACATAGCTTTGTTGCAGTTTCCAGTAAAACCTATGTTTCGTAATTCAAAGAAAGGGCAAGTCAAAATGTTCATCTAATTTTACTGGATTCTACTACCTGCATTCTTTGGGTGAAAAACCAACCTGTGCATAAAAGTAACCACAAACAACTTAATGCATATTTCGCAAATAGCAAAAACCATACGCACCATTTGTGAGTAATCTCCTGAAGTGTTAGTGCTTTAAGGGGCAGATGGAAATTCTTGGTAACGCATATAGTAACATACACAAAGAGGATGAGATGCTCACCAAGAACAGACAGCCGCTTCATAGCCTGTCCCACAATGTGTCCCCGCTTGGGAGTATCTGAAATAATGCCTATAGTATTATCACAGAACTGAAAAAAAAACTACCAAAAAATTGAATGGTTGGAACGTAAAGCAAACATTTTTGGTTTGATGAAATAGCACCTTTAACAATAAAATATAAAATAACAGTTACTGAAACCTGTTCAGAATTTTAAATGATTAAGGAGTTATTTCTAGGATGGGTTTGGACAGTGAACCAGGCATGATGTTTCTAATTCTGCATTCAGTCACAAAGTGTTAAATTCAGCAGAACAAGTAGGTTAGTTACTTGTTTTTATTTATAAGGCTTTAATTTGGCTTTGATGGAAGGAAAGCGTTGTCATGGCCATCATTGGTATAATATATATTGCAGGGGTCCCTCATGGATTTGGGGCCCATCGAAATTGACCTAATGATGTTCAATGCTAATGAATTGTGTAATTATTTATTCCAATGCGTGCAGAAGGTATTTGTTATCATATCACAGGCTGATGTTTGTACAAAAATAGCGCCTTGCATTTATTTGCTCCATAACATTACATAACACATGAGCACATATTCGTTTTACATCGGCATGGTAATATGTTCTAAAACACAACCACCTAGACACCAGAATACATGAAAAGAGATGCCCTCAACATAGTTGCACGTGCGTGGGGGGCATTCATTACTGTACTGGGAAATCCAGAAAACAATGTTTTTTTAGATATTTGTACAGCTCACCTAACCATGTCTAGTGTTTGATAATTTTTGTGTGATTTCATTAGACATCACCCCTTTTGGCCAACTGCTTTCACACCTAGGAATAAAAGTGGGACTGTTGTCAAACACTCCAGGCTGGTCCTCAGAACTTAACTCTGTAACTTGTGTTGAATGACCTAGAGCTACTTGCTCGTATGACAATACTGGCCAATTGGCCAATGTATGCAGGGGGTTGCATATATCCTTTGGTGATACTGTTAGTTCAGAGCTATCATTGATATGAATCAAGTCAATTGAATTACTTTCCAAAATGATATACAAATTGAAGGATAACTGTACATTATATTGTTTGAGAAAAGCCATTAATTTTATTTAATGAACCAGGCTTGAGGAACATGGAATCCATATCTAGTGACGCTTGCTGCCTGTGGACCTTTCCTTGTTTTATGATGAACTTCGCAAATATCTGGAGTTGGCCTAGATCAGGATACATCATTATGGCTAACATGCCAAGAAAGATAAGGCTGTTTTTAAGCAATATGAAATATTTGTGAGTGCTCTTAAAACTGATAAGAAATTAAACAGATATGTTGAATAGGCTACTAAAATGTAGCCTATTCAAGAAATGTCAGACGTGGTGCTTCTCATATGATAGCAATATCTCATATGGATATTGATAATTATTAAATATTCCCTGAAACTTGAATATTGACTGTGAAATGAACCAGCAGGCATGGAATACAACTCCTAGTGTTCTTAGCAATATATAATAATATTTTGGAACTCGCTGCCCATGTCATTTCTCTATGACCTGAAAGCTGATGCAAACTATGCATGGGAACCTGGTTCTTCAATAGATGAGAGGACTAGGAGCTGCCTGGGCCATACTGGATGGCAGGGCAGGCAAACCTGGCCATACTGATGCAGATAATTAACCTTGGTCAACTAGTGATGAGCAGAAGATGAAGAGAGTTGTAGCTCAAGGGATACATTATGCTAAGCCATGTTTTGGGTTCATCTCTTTCCAAAATATCAATATTCAGCAGGTGATGAGGATGAGTTGATAGCAAACTATAACCAGCCCCTACATGTACATTGCGTACGCCAATGTGATGTGAGTCTACACCTGTGTGATCTGTGTGTGGAGCACGCTAACATGAGTCAGAGTAAAGAGCACAAACATCAGATGATCAGATATATTTCTCACATAACAGTCTGTCATTTTAGTTATTGACATTACTCTTGGATAATATTAATTAGTGAGGAAAGTAAAACAGTAAATACGACGTGTTCCTATCAGAGACTGAAAAGATGATTAACAGAGGCAATTAGGTCCAGTGATAAAGTTTTAGCTATAACCTCATAAACCTAGGAGGGGTAACGTTGTCCCCGAACAAGACAGAGCAGGAGGATTAGGAACTATTTCATAACTATAGGGAATGGGCACCTGAATCCTTCCATGTTTCTGAAAGCATAACAGGAAGTAATGCAGCTCGTCAGATTCTTATAATTATTGGCATGCATTTTACTGGCTAGCTCCAGCGGTTTCCAGTCTGTAACCTAATTGTGGTAAAACCATCAGATTTACACAAAAACACATTTCTGTTTGTCAGTTTTGATTCTTTTTATGAAGACATGCATTGGGATGATGCAGCTGATCTGGGAGTTATTAGCACACCGCCAGATATCAGTGTCAGCATCAAATGCATTGTATTATGTGTCTGGGTAAGAGAAAGACCAGAAAAATAAAAGTTCTTACACATTTTCTAGATTTCAAACGCACTTCCTTCAAAAGCTTAGTGACGCAGTATACCCATATTCAAGATAATTTGGATATTCTTTTCAGTAAGTGATTCTAGAAATGTCTAAAAACAAAATAAACATTAATTATTAAAAATATATAAACGCATTCAAAGCTGAGAGATGCATGAGTTTTTGGAACAGAACGGGTGATTTCTTTTTTCTTTTTAATACATGACGAAAGGTTCAGATTAGTTTGTCAAATATTGCATCAAACAAATTCATTCACAGTGTGTCTGTAGTATCGGTTTACAATGTGCTCCATGCTTCATGAGGTAAAAATCCAGGTGTTTTGTGGAACTTTGTGTCTAAACATGTATGTATATTATACTCTGGATCAAGTGTGATGGAGCAAGGGAGGGGGGGCATTAATTCACTTGCCGCGAAGGAATGCAATACATGGGGTTCCAAATCGGGCATTAAAGAGACAATCTGACTAAATATTAAGAAATAAAGCGGCAAACTCCCTGTCTCTCCATCGTACTCCTTTTCTGGATTTTTATCTCCTCAAACATATAACCGGTGGCGGTTAGTTTCCCTGGCTCCCTTTGTAAATTCAGTAACACGTATGACATGTGAACATGTGACAGTTCTATCGTTTGGGAATCCGGGAGACATCATTGACTGGGGACAAGCCATTCGTGATCATGAGGGCGTAACGTTGGTATTAGAACTTAGCATTCTAGACCTACGTCAGCAGAAACACTGCTCAGCTCTTAATCATAGTTTTTGTTTGATTTTAATTAGTTTTTTTTAATACATCTTATTGGTAATAACGCTAATTCGCTACAAAACAAACACACATTTATAATTAGTTTTAATGAGAAACGTACAACGTTGCTTACCCCTGTGATATTTGAAATGCATCCAAAATATTTAGTATTAGGAAAAGTGATCTGCATAATTACAGAACTGCACTCCCGTTATACGTACAGGCAGAGAAAAATGGCTGCGACATTAGTTCTTCACTTTGTACTGAAAGAGACATTATGGGTTAATAACGCAGCAGTTGGCAGAACGTTCAAATTGGTGTTGAGATACTATCGGAAAGTCCAGGACTCATTTCCTTGTATGGCTCCCCGAGGAGCGGTCTATATGTATCATCTGTTTGTAGGATTCCCTTTCTGGAAACAGGAACCGTGAGGGTGTTGAAGAGGGCACATTTTGCTTATATGACTTTCTTCTGACAGGAATCCAAGAGGCAGCTTCGGGAAAGGGGCACAGATGGCTTGTAGCCTAACAACACAAGGAACTATGTTGTTAATGAGAAAGCTATTTTGTCTTCTCCACACCACACCTATTAATTAAACAGAGTTTTCTCAGAGGGATACGCGCAGGCAGACTGTCTGGAGAAAAGTGGCATAGCGTTGGCTTGTATGACTCCAGTTCAAAGGACATGAATTAAGAGGACTAGCCAAGGTCCGACATTACTGAAGTTCCAAGGCCTTCAACAAGATCAGACTATTGCTGCTTTAAGGGAGTCTACTTTGACTCCTGTTCTCGAGGGTTTTCCTTTTCATTAGTTATCAGGAAATCTACTGATTAGAGTATGGGAAGCACTATAGCGATTGCCTCCAATGTCTCCCTTGTGGTATTTAGTGTACTGGCACCTACAGCACAGTACCCATATTCTGGGAACATGAGCAATTTATTCTGGGATAGTACAACCACAAACACAATCACTTAACAAACATCTAGTAGGAGGGATATAACTACATTCCCTAGTGAATTACTGAGCAGAATTTATAGTTGTAATTAAAATCTCACAATTATCATATGTTTGAACCCATACAGATTATGTGGAAAGCATTTGAATAAGTTTTTCTAATGTAGGCATCAAGAAGTGGAAGAATCACAATGCTAACCTATCTTCTATATATTGTATATTTATATCCTCATTGTAAACTTAGGCTTTGGTTTTTATCCATACTGCCAAAAAATGTGAACACAAAGATTGAGCAATGATGGTCATCTGCTGCAGGCTGGTATCTATGTGAGATTATTGAAGTTTGGCCAGTTTAAGTTTTCCTTACCTCGTATGACAATAATACAGACAGTATTTGGTTTGTGAAATAATGGCAGCCCATTCTAAAACAAATATGGTTCATACCATTTATATCACCTCATTATTACATTATGATTACCATATTACATCACCACACCAAACTGTGATTTCACTGCCAGGTAAAGCTCAGGTGCGAGCAATGTAACACATATCAGTGCATCACACATGCCTCTGACAGGCCAAAGGCTGAACTGATATTACCAAAAGTACGTGGACACCTGACCATCACTCCTATATAAACTTGTTGGACATCCCATTTTCAAACTGTGGGCATTAATATGGCGTTGCCCCCTCCCTACTTCAACCAATGCTTAGCTCTGCACATAGTAATCCTCTGCTGTGTGAAGCTGCACGGCCATGGAAACCCATTTCATGAAGCTCCTAATGCACTAATGCCTTCCAGAGGCAGTTTGGATCTCAGAGTGATGCCACGGAGGACAGGTGATTTCCATGCTTCAGAGGCTCTGCTTTGTGAGTGTGCATGGTCTACTGATTCGTAGCTGAGCTGTTGTTACTCCCATATGCTTTAACTTCATGATAATAGTACTTACAGTGGGCTGATCTAACAGGGCTGAAATTTCACAAACTGATTTGTGGCAAAGGTGGCATCTTATGACAATGCCATATTTAAAGTCACCGAGCTCTTCAGTACAACCCATTCTACTGTCATTGTTTGTCTATGGAGATGGAATGCTTATGTGCTTATAAATTGTTGGCAATGGATATGGCTGAAACACCCAAACCCAATAATTAAGAGAGGTGTCCACATACTTTTGGTCACATAGTGTATCTGATGTTAATGAATACCTGTCTGTGGTTTACCATTCAGAGGAAAGTATTATCAGTCACAAAAGTAATAACTCCATGTGGATTTTTTTGGCATTCAGATACAAACAGTTTATACACAGTGTTAGCCATACAGAAAAGGCAAAATCTGCTAGATTATCTGGTAACACATGAACCTGCTTTAGAACCTTCCTAGTAGTAAACTGCTTTATTGACAGTGTGGGGTGCCAAAACATTACAATATATACCCTTATCAGTACATAATGATGTAATTGAAGGGTAAATTCTGTATGCGTTGATTACTTGTCCCATTTATCAATTCCTCCAGTTATTCACTCAGAGCCTTTACATACTGGGGGAAATGTATCTGAAAGCATGGTATGCTAACAGACGCTGTGTAAGACCTAAATTTGCATTTCATACATTATTCATACCATTTATATTCACTACACAATGGATGGTTCTTGTGATGTGTCCATGATACATTTGTCCAATACAAAGTGTCCACAAGGCAACTTTTTTCTAACTCTCATGGAACATCCATAGCCTAAGGAGTCTGAGAACACCCAACTACATGCTCAACAATAATTAATTGCTGAGAGTTGTCCATGATTTACATCGGGGATTCTCATTATTCTGCCACTAAGAGCCTTGGTACCCAATAGCAGTGCAGTGACGCTGTCACGGGGGTAGCATTAGGTGATGCCTGCATGCGTTCATAAAGCTAAGTATATATTAAGACACTGTTCTGTGTTTTTTTGCACAGGGAGACATACGGACAGTGAGCAGCTAGAGTTGTATTTGTCCTGAGACCTGATAAACAAACTATATGATTAGAAACATGAGAGCCAAAAACTATTGTAATTGCAGATTTACTGCTGTGATATGTTAACGTAAAGTGCAACTTATAATAATAAAAAAATATATATATTTTTTCTCATATATTATGAAATCAGAGTAAAAGAGTTGTTACCGTGTAAGCCGTAGAAATCAGAGTATGCATTCACTTCACAAGCCTCCTGCATTACTGTCCTGTCAAGGTATGTATCAAATATACAGCCTACAATTATTTTGTCATGAGTAAGAGATATTCTGCACAGCACATTTCCAAATATTTAGATTTAATAGTGGGATGAAGAAAAAAGCCAGGTTTAGCAAAAATGTGTTTATACTAGAATTAAATTTTAAATATGTTGATGTTACAACAACCCTTAAAAAATCATGGCTCCCTAATCTGCAGTTCATGGGCTTTTAGATTCTAATGGACTTGTTCCTCGTTTACATACACAAATAGAACATCAAATGTAACACTTTGCAACAGCAACATTACATGTAATTCGTTACACAATCTAAAAGCACATAGTTTGCTGATGGTTCATTTACATGTAATATTTTTCTGGCACACTGTGTTCCCTGTCCTGTGAACAGGTAAGGCCATCGCTGACACGGAAGGGTTCATGACTATCCGGCTATATACATTGTGATTTATTTTAATTAAAAAAAAAAATTGGAATGAAAAACACATGCACTCATGCTAACACCATACACTTACACAATAACCCCCTACCATACCAAACACACACACGCTAACATTGTATGCTTACAAACATTACTTATACACAATAACATACTGCAATTTTTACTCACACACATACTAACATACAACCACACAGTAACATACCTGCACACATTATCATACTTACACTAACATACATACATACTTTTACACACTAACATACTTACTTACACTTACTCAGGTGAGAGAGCAGGACAGCTGGGCCCAGTACATTAGTTCTGGTTGTACCCCCCTGATGGCAGCCCTGTGAAGATGTATTTAAGTGAACCAATAAAATAGTTTTAACATATCATACTTAACACAACACACACACTCATAAAATAGACTCTCAGGGCGCACTGTATGAAAAAAATATTATGGTGTAGAATACATGGAATGTGCTTGTTAATGATGTGTGAATATCAAAATCAGAAGAAAGGGATGGTTTCTTTATTTGCTTTTGACCTTTAAAATCCTACAGGCAAAAAAATATTACCTTCGTAACACATTAAAAAAATTGTTTACATTAGGCTGTAGCGCTAAGGAATGTATTGATTAAGGCATTAGGGTATAATCTTGAGGCTAATCCTCTAGGGTTTGTGGAAGGACTAGCTGTTGTATGGTACCTTTAAGATTATATAATCTAGTAAACAGGATTTCCAAACCAATGAATGCTCTGTAAACCTATAGAACAATATGGTATGGAGGGTATAGGCAAACAAGTGTGCGCACCTGTTCCTGATTTCTTATTAGGAGTAAATTGTCAGGGTTAAAGTGCTTTCCTCTTTTAGAACCTGAAAATTGTGGCAGTTTGTCTGATTAAAGGTAGGCTACATCAGTTGAACCCAAGAATGTAGAGAAATCCATGTGGGCTAGCATTGTCAGCAGGTTAAACTGGTATAAAGTCCAGGTACCCTCAAAAATAACCACACATAATGGACATGACTGCAGGTAACATTCTAATTAGAATAACTATTGTTATAATCACTGTTTTAGCTGTTCATGTATTTCTAACTAGAGGGTAATAATCTCTTGCACTGGACGTAAACTGCATTAAATCAGGGAATAAGGGATTGAGTAAATTCAGTTGTGTCCGGAGTTTAATACAACCAATAGTAAATCATTTTGCAGGATGTAGAACATGTGTGTTAGTAGAGGTAGAACACATCACCACAACTGTTAAGGCCTTGCAATTCCATGTCTACCTCTACCTAAGATGCTGATGCAACTGTAAGCGCAGTCAAAAGCAGTGCAATCTGCCAGTATGATTATATTTAAGCAAAAAAACATTGTTGAAGCCACAAGGGGCTGATTGGGGATGTTACCAATTAAAATGTCAATTCTTACAAAGATTAATTTGATGAATGTTTCCTTATATTCAGAATACAGTCCAACCAGGGCATGGCTCTCTCCTTGCTTAAATCTGAAAATCCCAAAGTGGATTGCATCCCACTACCTAGAGCTCAAAATCTCCAAGACTGAACTGGTAATTCCATAGTCTCTACAATTCCTTATCTCTTCATCACTGCTGAAAACTCCTCAACCTACATACATACCAGTTTCACTGCCTTGGTGCAACTCTTAACTCCACTCTTTCCATTAGCCCTCTCATCCAATCGCTCACTAAATCCCACCCTTGCACAATTGTACTTTACACAAAAGGCAATTAAAATACTAATCTATGCCCGTGTGATACGATATCGGGATTATTGGCACACCATACCTAGTCTTCCATCTTTCTCTCCTTCAACCTAATCCAATCTAAACTCCTCTGATTATCAACTCAATCTACATCTGCTGTCCCACCATGCAAATTCCTTCATTGGGTCCCAATATCCTCTGGAAATCAACTTCCTCCTTGTGTGGATTTATAGAGCCCTTCACTCAGTGAAGATCTTTGAACTATTCTTCACATATTCACCTAACCTCCCTTTTAATTTTCCCCCTCATTCTGCAGCTGAGTTTAAGCAGGCAGATCATCGCTTCTTGGGGATGCTCGAACCTTGAACAATTGCACTTTGTAGGTATCAGATTGACTTGGCAGTTTCTTGCATTAAAATCCCGAATGTATCCACTACGTTGAGTAACAGAATCATTACAAGCTGTCTTGGTTTGTTGGTAGAAATGTCTAGGTCTAATGTCTAAGCTATTTGGAGGTCCTTGGGGATGCAAAATATTATGCTGCCCGACTATAGGGTTTAGTTTTTCCTTTTGTAGTGTTTGAGGTTACTTGTAATATTTGCTTGAACTTCTCTGACCTAGCAGAAGAATGACATCAGAAGTTTCCTTCCTGTTTTCATGAGTAGCAGAGACTGGTGGAGTGGTTTCCATGCTTTTCTCTATGTATTTCCAACATAGGCTTGGATACTGAGTCAGCCTCTAAGCAGGTTGGTACATGTAATTCACGTGTGCAATCGTTGAACCTGCTTTCTTTCCCCAGGCATTTACGTATTTAACCATGTTTTAAGGAATGTTAAACCTTTTGTTTCCTTGTTTCTTTCCTACAATCTAGAAAGCAGGCCAGATAGAAATATAGAGCTGGCGCTACATTCCCCAACATTGACTCCTTAGGTTAAATCTTTAGTGTAGAGTCATAGAGGTAAAAAAAAAAAAAAGATCTGACAAGATTTATTGTTTTCTTGCAAGAATAGGGGCAAAAGCGGAAGTTTTTCAAAATAGCTCACATTCGTATCGACATAATTCCGCTTGGTTCCAGAAGATTGGAACTACACTTCCGTCGTGACGTACTTTGCTGTTTGGATGCTGAATAAGTTCACCAGGGCAAAAATTGTGTGTAATTTATGAAACACAAAACTGGGCAGAATGTAAAATCTTAGCGCATGTTAATTATCGACCTATGGCCATACGACACGTGAGACAAAGACAAAGTAAGCCACTGGCCAACAATTCTTACCCCAATTGGGTCTAAGTGAGTGTGTATGCATATCATGTAGGCATCTATAGTTATATAGGAATCGTTCATTAGGCAGATATAAATTTCTAAAACCAAAGCAACCCACGTGCTCACACTCAGCTTTGAGGCCTAGTGCTGCTTTTGTCCATGCCGCATATAATGTACATATTGTGTCCAATATACTAAAGCAACGAGGCTTTTTTTTTTCCCTTTTTTTTTTTTTTTTAAAGGTCTAATATCCAGCATCCCTCCTATAGAAGAATGCATATTAAATTCCCTGAGTAACAGCTAAACTCTTGGCACAATATTCAAATATGCTTTCCATCAAGTTTTATTCAAATACCATAATTTGGGGAGATATTCTAAATTCCAGACACACCGCTCTGCTAGAAGGAAGCTGTTGCTCAGCCGTCTCTGCTGCCAGCTGCCCAGTACTTTATCCTCTAAATGTCTCTCGGAAGGAATGGGATTTTTTTTTTTTTTCTCAAAACCACTGGCTTTTTGTCACAATATCAAACTGTAAGTTACCTTAATGGCCGATGCAAGTACAGTAGAAGTCCATGCAACACACTCACTTATGGAACAGCCAAATGCAGATAATAAATAAAATAAATACCCAATTACATTTATACTGGAAAACATGTATTTTATTGGTTTCCTTTCAAGCCTTAAGATACACAGATTTTAGGTGGAATGTTCGTGCGCTCATCAATAAGAGATCTTGGCGGGTTGCTGTTTTATATCTCTAAACAGATCGGATTTAAATGGGTGTGATCGGAGTTGTAAAACAAAAGTAGTTATTTTGCAGGTTGCATAAACTAATTATTACTTTATTTTTCTCAAAAGCATAATGTAGCATGAAGAATGATATCCCCGTCCCGTGAGAGGCAGGATCTATCGTGAGGATATCACTTGCTTGTGAAAGGCAGTAGCCGTGGTATAAACATGGTTTCCATTTCATTGGGCCGTTATTGGCTGCCCTTGGACTATAAAACCCAGCTCAGCCAAAATGATGAGGGTGATGTCTTGAGTGCTATAACTCCCAAGCTCACATACTTGTGTATTTTTGGACTTCATCTTGTTTCTTTAGCATAATAAAGTTGTCAGTGTGCGAGTCAGTACATCTCCTTTAGGTTACATATTGTCAGTGTATAATACATTTTGTCCTGATGGAGATCATCTTGTGTCAATGTCTCTGGGCTTGTGGATTAATCTAAAACGAGACTTAGTCTCATTATGTTGTTGAGGGGATGTTGTGAGGTTTTAGATTTCCATTACTTTCTACCAGCAGAACGTAGGCTAATGATATTCACCTGTTAGATGCCTTTGCGTTGCCGATCTAGAAAAAGTGGTGAGTTGAAGCTTTTTTGATGGAGTTTGGTAGCCACACTTTTACACACAAAGCCTACATACCACAGTCTGGGTTTCACGTGGCATGGTGTTTTATTCCATGCGATGGTAACTTTCATCTTTACCCACTCCAGGAACAGAAGCCACACACTATGTAGCAATACACTCTGATCTAAAAATTCACAAATAAAGCATACTCTGACAAAAAGAACACATATGCTTGATTTGTAAAATTTGACTTAATGGCCAAACTATGCTTGCATTTGTAAAATTGCATTTCGCGAGTCCGCTTTCTCAGGAAAAGGAAAAAAAAAAGTAAAAAATGCATTAAGTCTCACCTGGAAAATGCAGTAGTTTGCTTCACCCTTACATTACAAATCTCATCAAGCTCAGTACCCATCTGCTCAACATTGGGGTGTAATACTTCCTGTCCCTTTGTACACAACAGGTTATTTTGGCAGATGGAGGCAAGAAAAGTTGAGTATAACCGGTCCAAACTCCCATCCGTCACATTTAAGTTTTTAACAAACCAGGCAGCAGGGTGTTTGTTGTCCTTAATGTAATTCTTTACATAGAATGCATTACCCCTCAAAGGATACACGACTGAAACGTGTATTACCATGGTGCGTTCAATATGGAACAATGGATGCATTGCTTCTAAAATGTTCTTACAACCTGGGATTGATTCCTTATTGAAATAAAATGTAAAAAAAGAACATCCAGCGCTCATAGCAAAACCATACATTTAAAAAGTAAATTTTCACAATACGTTACACTTAACTCTGTTAAATATATACAACTTGCATTACCTTTTCTATGTGTTTAAGAGTGGCCTATAAAATTAAACGCATCCATACGACACAGACTGAACAATAAGGACAAGGAAAGTTTTCTTTCTCCAAAAGAAACTTGTTAAAATGGTGACAAAACTTTTATAGAGTAAGAAAAATAAATAAATTCAATAGCATAAAAAAAAAAAAAGACACTCACATACATTACTAAACAGAGGTAAGCAAGTGTCCTTAGCCACAATGATTGCTCATGACGATGTAGTGCACCCATACAGACGTATCAATCTCGTTGTGTTCACATCAGAGTCGAACACGGTCCCTAAAAGGATCCGAACTTGACTGTTTCTGGGCCATAAATGTCAGAAATGGTTTTAGAACCAGTTGTAAAAGCGTCCAACACAACAAATGATGAGATGGAACCAAAAGGGCTAGAAGGTTGCCGGTGATTTCCTGAAATCCAAGCTTTTATCAGAGGTACTCCCTTATGAGTTGAAGAATGCATCCTTTAGATTACAAATGACACAGCGGCTGACCTGCCCCGTAAGCGAATCTGTTAATAAGGATGTATCTGGACTTCGTGAACTTGGGCGGAACCACACTGACTAGCACATATAAAAAGCCCCTGGGACAATATTTCCTAGGCAGTGATATTATCATAAAGAACAATGAAAATGCACTTGAACGAGCCATGCCTTAGGAAATGGGGCTTGAGAGTACGTCTTCCTACCGGTCATGTCTACTGATGTAATAAGAAAGCCAGAATTTGTAGTGTTGACGAAACAGAAAAATAAAAATACAAAAGTATACGCTAATACGATGTTTAAAAAGTGTATCTTGCATACTATATACTGCAAAAGCACGCACTGTGTCCTCCTCAACCACTTTTGTTCTGAAAACCAGAACGTGTAAGCGTGTGATGTCTACCGCAGGCAGTACCAAGACATCACACACATGAAAATACTTTAACGTTAAATAACTCTTGATCCCCAAATCAAAAAGGAATGGGGAGATGTCTAGAAACGTTACATCTCTACCCACTTCTCAGTAAAATGGTCAGAAATAACTAAAGAAAATAATGACACATCTGAGCTGGTGGAGGATCTCAGTCAGATATCTCACGAATATCTTATATGTACAAAAAAAAGATGAAAACAGCCAAATAGCTGGAATTAAACAGACCAAGGGATTGCCAATTGTTATAAGTTATCTTTTCACCCTTTTACAAAGGAAAAAAAATGCATCTCAAAGACGTCCAAACATACACTAATTATAAAAATAAAAATTCAACAGTACTATATATTTTCATTCCTTTTTTTTTTTTTTTATGAGTAAAAGGGATCCGGTGGTTTTTTTTGTTTTGTTTTTTTTTTTTTTTTTTAAAAAGTCCAACATTTATAAAGTACAAAATGTCTTTTCAGTAACAAACGTCCTTTGTATTAAAAGTCTCAAGTTTAATTTTAGTGTTCTGCTGCCGATTTGTGGTCTCAAGCTTAGTGTTCATAATCTGGTTTCCGAAAATGTATTTGAATGGCTATAAAATACTTGGTATACTGGTATTTTACAAAAATAAAATAAAAAAACTAAAACACAAAATGAAGGGTAATAAAGCACCCTAAGGCACGGTGTTGACAGAGCGTCATACAGGAGGCAGGTGAGCCTGTGAAGTTCAATGAGTAGACGTCGTCGGCTCTCACACATAGGCTCCGAGTGCTGAATGGAACTCCGTGAGACACTGTACCAACTGCTGAAACTTGGGTCTCTCCTCCGGATCCAAGGCCCAGCAGCAGGCCATGACAGCAAACCTAAAGATGGAGGACATGTTTATGCTTAAATGGACTGAAACAGTGTTTATAGGTTGAATGCAGAACAGAAAGGTCTAAGGACAAGGAAGTATACAGACCAGACAATAAAAAGGATTTAAGTAGGTTTTCTTGCCCCTCGGAGACCCATCTGCAAATTAACTATTCGCCAACAGAGGTCCCTAAACTATGGCGACTAAAGGAAGAGACCGTTGTAGGAACCGCACGGAATAAATTACTATTTTTTTTATTTTAAACACAGATTAGGTGGATGTGAAGGTACTTACAGCTCATCTGGGCAGTTGATTGGCTGGGCTATTCTGTAGCCATCTTTTAGGTAAGCAGCCATTTCAAAAGGGTCAATATCCACATAAGGTGTCTGGCCAAGCGTCATCAGCTCCCACAGCGTCACTCCGAATGCCCACTGTAAAAACATTCACAACAGAAACATGTAACGCCAATGATACATCCGAGAGGTTCACTTCATTCTGTAATAAAAAGCTGCCGAGCTAAAGAGTGGAAGGGTTTAAAATAATGTAAAGCTTACACGTGGAACTAACTGTACAGTTAGGTGACAGGCTCCTCAGTGTTGATCGCTTCTGATGATATAAATAAAAGTATGGTCTCCTTGTAATAAGTGTTAATCATGGGGGTCTAGGCAGGGCTTTCTCCTGGAGGGTCATTAGGTATAATTTCAAATATATATTTCTATATATAAGCCCACTCAATACTAAATAACCAACATATTGTAAGGGTTTTTCCAAAAAGTAATGTGGAAACGTAGGTTAATTAACAACGTTTTTTCATTGGTATTTGCAAATGAGGTATAAAATTAGGATGCCGATTGTCCTTTATTATGGCAGAAAGGAAAACCCTAGGTTTTTTGTGTATTCTCTAATGCAATGATTTCTTGTTAAGAGGAATGTCATAGATTTGTGTAAATAGAATGCCAATGACCAGAAAGATGCAAGAAAACACGCACTCCTTCCATTAGTAGACTAGTGCCACCGATATTTAAGAGCCAAAACCTTTACACAAACATTTTGAGGACCTCTATCCCTGTACGCTCTTGAATATGGTATGGAGTGACGGAATGGAGTGCATGTTTTCCTGCATCGTTCTGGTTACATATAGACCGAGGAGCGGGATCTCTGTGTTAAAGAGCGAGTATCGCGCTCTATACTTACACTTTCATTATACAGAAAGCAAGAAGGCCGTCACTAGTATTAAAGAACCTGTTTCTGGACAGCACAAGACGTATCTCACACACAAAGTGCAAAGCAAACAGTAACTAAACGCACTGTGGTCAGAAAGTCAACAAGACTAAAAAGGAACACGAGGTGCAGACCACAGTTTGCGAAGATGAAAAGTAACGTGGTGGAAAGGGTCCTCTTCAAGGACATTTCTAGCACTAGGGGAAAGTGGACGCACTCGGCATTCCTTGGCAAGCAAAGTAACCTTAACTTACACAGAGACCAGACATCAGCACGTAAACGGTAAGCACTCGAACGTAGCGTCACTATGCAAACACTCATCGGCTTTCAGAAGAGGTCTCCTTTTGTTCCCTGTATAGGACGTTAAGCTGCGGCTGGTACAAGGCGTTTCCCGCCGATGGTGAACATCGGCTTCTATGCCAAGTATTTGCCCTGCATTATACTGCACTAGGCCTAGCAATGCTCATAACTGATTCAAATGCAGCAAATGGAGGGTTAAAGAAATGATACCAGGACACTGAAGATATGAAAACTCTTGCGGTGCCATGGCTGAGATTACAGACCAATCTGTCTTGTGCGTATATTTATACATCCTTCCCAGCTGACAAGCAACACAAGGATTTAAGAAAGATCAAGGACGGGAAAGCCACCCACTGCAAAACAAACTGCACAGAGCATGCCTTCGGTTTAACCCCTGAATGGGCACGCGGCGTCCTGCAATATCACGCTACGGTTAGATCTGGCCTGCCAAACATGAAGAAGCTGCACATAGGATTTGAGCTGCTGTTACGGTGTGAGCCTTAAAATAGAGAATTAGCGTTACTAGATTGACACAAGGGCTACAAGAACTAGTTTAGCATTAGTATCATCATCACGGGTCACGCCAGATAACAATCAAACTAACGGCTAACAAATATCTAAGTATGACAAGCCAATATTGCGCAAATTATGTTCATTACAGTGGATGAGGTAGACGTAAAGAAAAAGGGCATTCTTTAATCATGCCTGCCTCATTTCTGATTTCGCAGGGAGAACGTGTCACATCATAAAACAGGAACCTATAGGTTGTTGCTTAGCCGAAGAAGTTGAAAAGGTTGTGTTATTTTTATGTGATTAGCCTTCAGCAGAGAGTATACAATGATGGATCTACTAAGGATTATTTGCTTACATAGAGTAAGACCGCACCTTGAACTCCAATGACGTGCCAGGAATGGATTGAGCGTGGACACCCGCAAAGCCGTTACAATGAGCGTGTGACTAAATGGCCAATTCACCGCCCCGTAGCCAAATGCAGATAATATCAGCGGGGTTCCAAGAGAAATACTGGAAATTTTGCAAAGTGACATATTCCACCAGAGCTAAGTGTAGTTTGGCCAAAGCCAGCTTGTGTCACCTGAGCGCCGGACATTGCTTCACCACGCTTGAGCGTATGCCTTGTGCGCGAGTCCAATGTCAGATTCCTATACTCCACGTCTGTGACTATTTTGGGATGTCTAATGTCGCTACTCAGCGTGCTTAAACATCTACCTTTTGTTTTCACAGTCTGTCTCCCATGATGGATTATTAAAACGCAGGCTGGGCAGCAAGTTTCCATACTTCATGACGGGTATTTGAAAACCACATAAACACGTCACGCAACCAGAAAAATACTTTCTGATAGGAGGGACTGAATGTTTTGCTTCACCGTACATTACACGGCTTTACTCATCTGCTTTATCTGATACACGCCAGAAAAATGTATACTACAGGATATACAGGCCTTAAGTGTAATCACGTTATGGAGCAATGTTTAGGTACAGCAGTGACCTTCCTTACAAGGTGCGGTGACTGAATGCTGATCCAAGTAACATATGGACTTATATCCTGAGCCCTACTGCATTTTCTGGAATATAAAATTTTTTTTTTCTTCAGGAAAAGGACCAAATGCATGATTTATATTTTGAGGAGTACTTCACGTTGTATTTATCCGAGCAAGTAAATCTTACCACATCGCCAGCACTAGAGAACTCCTTGTTTACCAGGCTCTCCAGAGCCATCCAGCGTACAGGACGGTTTTCATTGTCTCCCAGACAATGATAATCCATGGGGAAGAGGTCACGAGATAAAGCGTTGTCGGTAATCTTCACCTGGAGGGACTCGTCGATTCTAAGGAGACAAACAACATGGAGCAGATTAATCACTAAAAAGGCTTACAGAAAAGTTTCTATATGTGCTCGTAGTAGGAAGACCACACAATGCAAGGTTTATTTTCTTTACCCTACCCTGACCGGCTCTACTGCTGAAAGCTCAAAACATTTTATTTAATCATCTTGTATGTGCTGAAAGATTCCTGCAAACCTTGTTATCCTGCTGACGTCATTCCAAGAATTTTCCTCTTTGTGAAAATATGACAACTTATATATTTTTTTTTTTATTATGGTTAAGTGGCCGATAATGTTAAAGAAATAAAAATTAAAAAAAACTTCCGTCCAAGGGGTAGGCAGAAGCAGCCCTTTACGGACTTGTTGCGTAAAGAGACAGGCCTTGGAAATCAATATGTTCAGTGCTCTACTTACACACAATTTCTAGCAGCAAGATCTTTATGGATAACTTCTCGTCGAGCCAAGTAACTCATCCCGCAAGCAATCTGGATGGCCATATGTACGAGGTCTTGCTGGGAAATCGCCTAAGAGAGAGTCAGATCATAAAAGTAAGCGAGAAATCTCATCCACGTGGCAGAGAATGGAAACCCACAATACAGGACAATTAGGCATAAGGGATTCAGGGACCGGCTTTAGAAGTTCCTCCCATGTCATTATATCCCTATTAACCTTCTGGCATGCAAACAAATACACTTAGTGATCTAAATTAGTATTTTAGAACAATACACAATTATGCGCCAATTTCAAATCCTTGGAATTTAAAAGAAAATAGGAATGCAATAATGAGAGACTAAATTAAGAATAACGGGAAAAGATAACCGGACACTTCAGATCACACCGGGTAAGGTCATCTCAACAAGGAGTTAATGGGGATGTGAAATAAAACACTTATGGGAAGTGTTATTTATGGGAACAGCTTGGAGCTCATTCCACCCGGCCTTACACAATTCAGGGCATTTCAGCGCGGGCAATCTTACAGTAACATCTATACCCAGATAGATGGATTCTGTGTCTTTACAGGATCCGACGCACCCAGATAGACGGATTCTGCATCTTTACGACTGGGGCGGAGACCCATACTCAGACTGAGTAGCTCTGCTGTAGAGATCTTCCTTGCCGCTGAAAGCTTAATTGCTCAAGGGATTAACACTTCATGTCCCCCGAAGCACTAGCCAAGACTTAGTGTAGGGGGGTAAAACAGAACTGACTTTGAGGACAGCACACATCAGCCACCAGACAACCCGGCGCCACGCGGCTATGGCCAGCAAGTCACCATTTCGGGGTGATCCCGTGGGAGCAGCGTCCATCCCAGGATACCAATGGAGAGCTCAGGGTCTGAAGATGTTATAATCCATAAAGCGACATGATCAGACGTCAGGACCCTGAGCGACAGCATCAGAAACGTCCACAGCTAGGCCCCGGTGAGGCGCATCAAGCGTTTCCTGGCTTGTAAAGCCCCCCCCATAGCTGGCTAGTCTATGGGAGTCTAGTTCCAGCAGACTAGACAGGGTTTCTCGGTCACCTTATGCCCCCCAATGAGCACAGGGTTACTTAGAAGGGACTGGGCAGGGAGGTAAGGAGTCTCCCCAGAAACGCAACCTCTCCCCAACTCAAACATACCCTTATGAGTCTTTGGCCTTAAAGGGTTAACGTGACAGACTCATCCAGCTAAATGGATTCTGTATCTTTACAGGATCCGACGCATCCAGATGGATGGATTCTGTATCTTTACAGTACCCGACGCATCCAGATAGATGGATGGATTCTGTATCTTCACAGTACCCGACGCATCCAGATAGATGGATGGATTCTGTATCTTTACAGGATCCGATGTACCCAGATAAATGGATTCTGTATGTTTACAGTACCCGACATACCCAGATAGATGGATTCAGGAACAGTGAGCGCCGCGGCAATGGGGCGTTCAGTTCACAGACCGTATGACGTAGGACACGCAATCATCCTGGCACTAACACTGTCATCTTACTCAAGCCTCAAAATTTGTGCTTTACAATGGGGATAAACAAAAGGAAGAACAGGATGTAATGTTTAATACATGCCTGGTTGTCCTAATATCAATTAAAGCATGTCACATACTGGAAAACTTCAATGTTTATAGGAAATACCCTCAGGGGCCACAAGCTTGTCTTTCACAAAAATACTTTCATCCCTGTGGTATACATGGCCAGCAAACGTCAGTAAGTAGCCTCGTGATTTAACCGTTTCATGTATGACCGAACACAAACCTGTGATTGACAAATACAGGTAGCGGACACAGATTGGGGACACAGTTGATCCATTACGGCTAACAAACAAAACTGCTTATTTGTTAATTTACTAAAGACAGGTCTAGTTGTAAGACTGTAAGATGTTATAATATCCACATTAATACGATTCCTCAGAGGGGTCTGAGTCTCCGAGTTTTTCGGCCACAAGAATTGAGGCAGCAAAAAAATGTATAAACTAACTTGCCTGTACTAGCAAGAATAGTTAAGAGGTATGAAGGGAAGACATTGCTGCAGCAAGGAAAATGTACCCAGACTGATACGCATCAATGGAAACAAGCCAGTGAATCAGTGTTTTGAAAGGCATGAGCACTTAAATAATCTAGTATATATATGTTATGCTATCAGATCAGCAGGTAAAATAAGAAATATCATACCCGATTATAACTTTATACACTATATGCAATAGCAACAGTTCCCCTTATGGTAGTTAACGTGTATATTGGCCCACAATGGAAAACAGCAGGATTGTCCGACTTTTTGAGGCGTTGGAAACAAATAACAGCAACAACGTCTTGTAACAACAATACCATTCAGAAGAAGAGGCGGGGTGGTGGACACACAATAAGACCCATGATTTCATGCAGCAGAACACACACAGACATACTCTATATGGACAAAAGTATTGGGACACCTGACCATTACACCTACAGGGACTTTTATGAAATGGCATTCTGAATACATAGACATTAATATTTAGTTGGTTCCCCTTTGCAGCTATAACAGCTTCCACTCTTCTGGGAAGGCTTTCCACAAGATATTGGAGTGTTTCTGTAGGAATTTTATGCTGAAGGGGGCATAGCAAGACATTCTAGACACTTGTATGCTTCCCCAGTTTGGGGGAAGGCCCTTTTTTATTCCGGCATGACTACGCCCCAGTGCATAAAGCAAGGTCCATAAAGACATGTTTGGATGAGTTTGGAGTGGAAGAACTTGACCGGCCGCACACAGCCCTGACCTCAAACCCATCAAACACCCTTGGAATGAACTGGAACGGAGATTGGGAGCCAGGCCAGCTCGTCCAACATCAGTGCCTGACAAATGTCTACTGGGTGAACGGGCAAAAATTCCAACAGAAGCTTTCTTGTGGAAGCTGTGTATCTGCAAAAGGGGGAACAACTACATATTAATGGCTATGTATTTAGAATTTAATGTTATAAAAGTACCTGTTGGTGTAATGGCCAGGTGTCCCACTACTTTTGCTCATATACCATATTTATATGTATTTAATACACAAACATTTTACATTATATATAAATATATACACATTTACAAAGGAGGATTTGTCTACTGAAGAGCCATGAAGGTCTCCACTCAAATGCTGTTGTGTGGATCGTCCGCTCACTTAAGTGCACAAAGACAGCTACTCTCTACTAAGAGTGCTGCAGTGGTCTGTGTACAGCTCAACTATTACATGAAGATTTCCGTAACAGAATAGTGGTACCTATCCTGGCATGTAGTGAATGAATCCTTATGGCATGAATACTCATTGTGAAATTCCCTTGGCTTGATGGACTGCAAACACAAACACTTGTCCGTCGTCAGTGTAACAGGCCCAAATAAACTACAAGAATGTTTATCCACGTATCCTGCACAAACTCAGCAGGTCCTCGCAAAATAGTTACCAGATAATCTCCATGCGACACCAGGCCACAATACTCAATGATACTATTTGTCAACTTACGTTCCCTTTTCATGAACACCATATTGTCAATGATTGTAGCACTGCTGGTGTAAAAAAAAAAAAAGGCACAACCTAATTTGAGACCGTATAAACGTGGGGTATAAATGGGTGTTCAGACATTTTATTTTCAGGACTTTAACAGGAGCCACTGAACATCATCACTTTCATGAGGGCTGGTAGTGTCTAAATTTCCCAAACATGTAAAATCACACCTTTACAAGGAGACAATTTAAACTACAGTGGGAAGGTTTGTGAGCAGACTTTGGTCACAAAAACAAACTTCAAAAGTCCTTATCTTGCATGTTGGCTAAAGGAAAAACAGAGACTGATTTCTGTGTGCGTGTAACTGGACGAGGTACTCTAGAACATTATCATAATAAAAATATCCACACATTCCATCAGTATCTCTCGGGGCTGAGGCTCATATCCTCATGGTCACACTTTTCCTTTGTGTGCTGGCAACTAGCAGAGGGTCAATGCGGTAACCTCTCTCCTGGACGGCAGCTCAGACTCCAAACACAAAAACTGGATGTAGGGAAAGTACTGCCGAGCAGGGCATAAGCGCATGAACCCGCTTAGGTCTGAGCCATTTCACAATAACCATTGTCATTCGGGCAGAAAGCAGCAATACAACCATACCAATTGTATTCTTTAAATGGTATGAGAAATACAAAAGATGTGTTGCATCTTGAACAGAATACAGTATTTGTTTAAATTGTGGATAAATGTTATCACAAGGGTCGACAAATTTGGTTTTGATCTAGAAGCCAACCGGCTGAAAAAATAAATTAGGTGCCAGTTGTGTTCCCCACCCTAATTGTGTTTTTATTTTTATATATTACCCAACCTGGCACCTGGGGATTGTCAAGCCTTGCCACACCATACAGTAACAGCCACACACTAACACCTAATGCTAACAAACACACACGCAAAAATTCTATGCCGACATATACATACCTGTTAACGCCATATAGCAGGGCTTGACAAATCCCAGGCGCCAGGTCGACAGAGAATTTTGTCCTGGCGCCTAGGTGTTTGTCAGCCTGTTACATCCACAAAAAAATTGCCCCCACGTCACCACTGCTGCTGCTGCTGTCTGCCCAGGAGTCCAGAACAGCCACTCCAAGCCCGCCTCCGAGCCTGAGATCACTCCCACGGAGTCATCCTGTAGGCTGAAAACGCGGTTGCAGGAAAACCAGCAATCGTGTTTTCAGCTGCCACAGGCAGCTTCAGGGAAGGGGGTGATGTGTTGATTGGGTCCCCACTCAAGTGTGGGGACCTGACACAACACCCCCCCTGCTGCCTGATCGCTCAAGGAGAGCGACAGTGCAGCGTTAACCCCTTCAATGCCACAATTGCGGCATTTAGGGGTTAATTCCCCGTTTTGGAAGCCAGGCAGACCAGCAACAGCAAAAACGAGCCCCCACATGCCCTTTGATGACTTCTGTAGTCATCAAAGAGACTCCCCCTGCAATGGCTGGTCTATAGACCAGCAATTGCATCCCAGCTGCCAGAGGCAGCTTCAGGGACAGGGGAGAGGGTTCTTCGGTCTCCCCATGAGTGTGGAGACCTGACACAACACCCCCCTGCTGCCTGATCGCTCCATGAAAAAGAAAAAAAAAAACAGCGCTGACCTGAAAGTCCAGGGTGCTTCCAGGTCAAATGCTGTGAGTTTAGTAAGTGGGCTGATGATGATCCGATCCCTCCTGACCAACTGTTAGTTTAAAAAAAATATCCTGGCTCCTAACTTTTTTAGCTGGCACTTAGATTCACAACAAATTTGTCAAGCCCTGCCATATAGTAACAAACACCATACACATGCGCACATACCGGCTAACACTATGCATATATATAAAACACACTAACACTATGGACACATACACACTGAATATTGCACTACAATACAGTAGACACACCGACTCCAGTACTATACATACACACACACTACTATCCCTCTTACCTTACCCTGCCACGTGGCTGCCTATCATCTGCCGTCGCTAAACTGGCACAGCATGGTAAAGCGGGTGACACGAGGCAACAAGCAGGGACTCGCCCGATACACAGGATTAATGATGGCAACCCTGCAAAACCCCAGGAAGTGGTTTCCAGTCACCACGGTGACCAGGGTTTAGCCAGCCCTGTGCCACCACACCATCAAGATAGGAACTGTCATGGTGATAGAACAGAGAAAGGAAAACAGGAGGCATAATCTCTTACCAAGGCTAACCCCAAAACATATGCAACCCGTGTGACAAAGTTCACTTTAACCCAGGGCAAAAGGGACAACACCCTGGGGCCCTCAACAGCCATCACATCCTGAGGATGGAGGTTTTTTGCAGCCTATGGTACAGCCCTATTTATTAACACTTACTCCCTTTTGGACTACACATAACCTACAGGTGCAGGTCCACTAAAATGGCGTGTGATTTTCAGGATAAAAAAAATTACAACAACAACAAAAAAGACACAACAACCTCAACATATAGATCTGAGATAAAATACCAGGTAAATAGATAATTAATGAAACAATTTGCCTCCAAACAGTGCTTATGGCGAGGTAAATGGTTAGAATTCTGCAATGGGCCAGGCATGCGTTGGAGCTCTGCAAAGATAAATATTTCTTCCCCACCAGTTCCTAAATGCTAATCTCTTCATCTGCCCTGGTATGAAACCAAGAATGTAATAAGTGCACCTGCAGGTGTGCGACTCCTGCGCTAAAGCTAAACACTGATTATATCTGGAAACCACCAACTAGGCCAAGCCCCGTGCTTACAAATGGCCCATTTCCAACAAAATGACCTCCTAGTAGAGCGCATGCTCAAACCATGCACACATTCTATGTTGTTCCATGCATTCTATGTCTTTGCTATGTTTTATCCTAAACTCTAAAACCCCTGGTTCTCCCCAAAATATCATTTCAGTTCTGTTTTGGTTAAAGCCGCTCATGTAAACTCTACAAAACAGCCGCCAATCCCGTATTACATACAGACAACGCACGTTTCATAATTTTGAGGGACCAATACAAAACCAGGCATTTCACTACAAACTTTAAAAACACAGCCTATGGAAATAAACATAGGAACGTCAAGCCAATTACTTTCAAAGAACATTCCATAGGTGCAGGGTTTACGAAAGTTACAGAATTTCACAGATTTCATAATACGGGGAAATCTAGTAAGGATTGTTACAATTATAGGCTGCCCATAAACGAGAATCCCTGCAGGATAATACGTTACATTTAAGTTCCAGCACAGGCATGCTCCCGCGCTTACTAATGCATGACCGAGGATGGCACTAACTTCCTCATCCTCACAGCCCAATACAAGCAAAATATCCTGATTACCGCCACAAGCCCAGACACAATACTGGGGCATGATTTAGACTTGTCTGCTTATAAAAAAGCAATGAGTCGTATCCGTTTGTCTAACACCTTCTCGACGTGGTATGACGTAGAACTGACGTTTGATGTGGGACTCCAATTAACATTTAATGTCACAGAACCGCTTCCTTGAAATGTACAATTTATGTACACAGAGCTACATGACTTTCCTCAATATACCCAGTCTTCTTAATAACATGGATTTTATATTTATACACACACACGTTTAGGGGAAAACCATGCAGTCCCCGTACACTTCCACCTGTCCTACTCCCATGTGCCTTGGTAACCGGGAAGCCCAGCGGGGTCACATTATGTGAGGCCGCAGTAGAAGTGCACAGCCAGTGATAACTGCATGAAGAAAGGAACTTTCACAAGGATATGGAGAGAGACAGGGAGAGGCAAAAGCCCTGGATTGCAGTTGGTGATCCAAATCATCCCAAAGGTATTCAAAGGGGTTAAGGTCAGGGCTCTAAGGAGGCCACTAAAGTTTCTCTACACCAAACTTGTCAAACCATGTCTTATTTGGGCATAGGGGCACCGGCATACTGAACAGGAAAGAGACTTCCCCAAACTAGTGCAATAAAGTTGGAAGAATTCAATTGCCTAAAACGTATTTGTGTATTCTGCATTATTTACATTACCCTTCACTGAAACTAAGGGGTCTAACCTAAAAACCCCAGACCATTATTCCCCCTCCATCAAACTTTAAAGTAGGCTATGCAGTACGGTAGGTAGCGTTCTCCCGACATCTCCCAAACCCAGATTTGTTCCATCACACACACATATAGTGAAACGTAACTCATCACTCCAGAGAACACGTTTCCACTGCTCCAGACACCAGTGGTGGTGTGCTTTACACCACTCCAGCCGAAACTCGGCATCGCGATCATCGGCCTGTGTGCAGCTCCTCAGCCGCAGAAACTCATTTCATGAAGCTCTCAACAAAAAGTGCTTGAGCTGTTGAGCGCTCCGGAGCCCCCTCTAAAGGTGCATGGTCTACAGCTTCATGACTGAGCAGTTATTGTTTATTTTTTTTATCATTTATATAACGCTAACAATTTACGCAGTGCTTCTACTTAATAAAAATAGCCCTGATCTTCAGTACAATCCATTCTACTGCTGGCGTTTGTCTATGGAGGTGGCCCAGTGTGATTGCTCCGTGGAGCGTCAAAGCAAGCCATATTCGATATGGCTCCGGCCACCTGTTTAAAAAATGGCTATGTCCTTAAGGGGTTAATTAGTAGGGGGACCCACATATACATACATACATACATGATGTGCATTTCTGATTGCCAGGAATGTAACCATTCTTTACCTGTGGGTTATTGGCTTCTACCAACTTGCACTGTCTCAGAAACAGTTTTAAATTTCCCCAGTTCATGAAGGGCAGCAGTACCATCGGCCTCTCTCCCTCCTCTATACAGACGTGACTGATTGGAAGCAAGTTCCTGCAACGCAAAGAGAGGAAAAAAGGATGAGAAAACTGGGTCGTGCAGTTTCACAAAAGATGACACTTTATTTACTTCTGTGGTTATTGCCAATCCATTAGGAAAAACAAGTTACATCTTATAAGGGGTGTTAAAACTACCAATGTTTACAGTTTCAGATCCAACATTACCTTATACATATTATGAAGACATAATACACAACTCACTATATCAGAGCAGCACCATATTCTGTCAGTTGTGGTTGCCCATAGAACCCAGGAGCTTTAATTTACAGAAGCTTTCTCAGGGTTGCCATGCTCATTCAACCGCATTACCAGCTGGTGGGATATGACAATTATGTGTCAAGATTTGTTTTCAAAGATTATGAACCAGCTTTAGTGCCTTGCAAACCATACGATCTGCATCTGTGTGTTTTACAGACTACAACCCCTGCTGTGGCTCTGATGTATGGAACATTCTGCTCGTTCCTTCACCTTTAAAGCACACAGCTCATTCCAACACACTTTTTAAGCACAATGCTAGCTAGATAACACACTTATTGGCAGACTTCGAGTATTGTGTGTTGCAATTGTTATCGTAAAGGGACAATTGATTCATACAAGCAGAACTTAAAGGCAAAAGTATGCCAACAATTTTCACTGAACTGTTGTCATAAAATCACGGCATTATGTTTCATGCATTTCCTCTCCAGGCTGTGCATTATGCTAAACAAAACACACGTACTATGCTGCATCGCTATGCCTCATAATGGAACAGCTCTTCCAGCTTGCATACGGTCGATATTGATTATATATTATCCGTACACAAGAAGAAAACAATAACCAAATGAAAACAGAAGTATGGGCTCTTTCAACTTTTTTTTTTGTTTTGTTTAAGCAAGCAATATTTTAGAGCAATTGTGTGTCCTCCTCAAATCAACTTCAAGTTTCCAAATAACTCGCAAAAGCCAAGTCTATGCAGGTACTTTAGAAATGTGAACGGTGGAAACAAGAACTGGCAGCCACCACAATAAGGAATTTTTACGTGAACATTTCAAGAAACAAGCGTGTCAGGACCAGTCGCAGGCAAGAGGGATTTCATTAATTTCATTTACCAAGATCATTAACGCATTCTGCTGACCCCGACGACACATCGTCTGATACCACGCGCCAGCAGGTCAACGTATACGCACACATTATACATACACAAATCTCACACACAGCACCTATTCTCTGGTTATACCTACTGAGCTAAAGAAAAATAGTCTTCAGAAATGAAAGAAACCCATATAATGGTGTGTTGTACCGATTAAATAAATACGTGAATGAGAAACCCACCGTATATATCATTGGCCTTGTCTTAAAGGGATTTCCATAAATATTTACCTCTTGTAAGTACTTGAATATTCATTCCTCAAATCTGTAGGGGTATAAGTACTTACCTTAAGGGGAAGCTGCAGTTCCAGAGCTGCACCACCTCATTCATACATTTCCATTTTTTTTTATTTTTTTTTTTATTATTATTTACACCAGGAAAATTAGGCAGAATAACCCTCATTTGCCATCAGGCATGTCTCCATGTCAAACCTACATATTATAGAAACAAGAAGGTACTTCTAAATCCAGCGCCCTGATGTACAAAGACGATAAAGCGGCATTCTTTAAGCCGGGAACACTGACATTAAACCTCTCCCCGTAGGGCATAACGAAGTAAAACAATCATCAGATACGTATTTAAGTAGTCTTTGGAACACAAATGTGATTTTGAAACACTTAGATGTTCTGAAATTTCCCACAGCTATTAAAAACACACAAAAGCTTTAAAAAAAAAAAGCAAACAAAAAACACTTTAGGAATACAATGTTCTTATGGCTGAACCCAACAGATCTGCACTACACACAAGTATGGTAGGTTCAACCTTTCACACATACCTACTTCTAAAGTTGATCCAAAAGAAGCCAAAAAAAAAAAAAAAGCCCTACTTGGAGTAACCACCAATTCCTCTATTCAGCACCCCATGTAGCTCCGCCATTGAAGAATGCATGTAATAGTACATTTAAAGCACTTTAATTAAAATTAGCTTTAGAAGAAGCTGCAGTGCACCGACCCCTCCGAGTTTTGTGGCATTTTTTGTGGCCCTATGAAGGAGCCAATGGCAATAGGTGCACTTTCTGCGCATGCACGATAACGTGAGCCGGCACTGAGGTGCACTAAGACTCTACTGTGTCCCCGCCGCTGAAGACTATTAGAAGCTAAAATATAAAATCAGGGCCCAGGGTTCTCCAATTCCCATGTATTAGGCGACCAAGCCAAAAAACGATCAGTGTGTATAGAAAGTACTAAGTAACCGGTCTGTGAAGAAACCGTAGAATTTGCCCCTTTCTATAGCAGGCGTAATACCCGAGAGCTATTGGGCTGTATTATATACTTTTAGAGTGCTTAGCAAACGAAACCCCATGTCTGAAAACGGATCTAGATATTATACCTGAACTGATCTTTTGATGGTCATATTCACGAATGAATATTAAGTTCAACTGTACCGAGAATAATAAAATAACTGAATTAATAGAAAACAAGCAAAAGAAAAATATATAATTCACAATCTATTTTCTACAATCTGCTAGTTGTGGTTTTGCCATTTTATTCACATATTTCATGATTTGCAGCCTGCTGAAGAAAGTAAATATTGATTTGAACACGGGGGTCGCTAGGCTGTTGCCCTTCATGCAATTGAACTCTTAATACAAAAAACATAACCCTTGCCCAGAGTGAATAACCCCCCCCCCCCGATATCCGCATGCATTATACTTTCATATAGTGCACACGACGCGCATGTTTAATTGCTCCCTTTTCGAAAAGCCGAGAAACAGTCAAGGAATGTATTCTGGAATTAATCTGAATTCCACTGACATACAGAATAATACACTTATCAGAGTAAATAGAAGATAACACACTAAAAATCCATTTAAGCCGTGTGTAATATTCCGAAACTGAATTCACAGAGATAACAGCGGGATGCAGACGAATTCCTCTGAGGGAAGGGGGAGATCGCGAAACCCCGAAGGTAAAGTGCCCGGTGAATCAGCGTAAGAACCCCAAACGCAGGATTCCTGGAAAAACACACTGGGCTTAATGGTCACACTGGGCCGAGGGGCTTCCCCATCACAGCTGCCCAATGCTCTGCTAAACCACTTAACATCTCATCTTTTAGGGTCATTTAGGCTACAGACTTGTGCATTCTGATTCCTACAAATAGCAAATAACAAAATTTGCATATTTTGTCTATTTAAAAAAAAAAAAAAAAAAAAAAAAGGCTGAATTCCACCAATACAAACTAAAACTAAGCAAAAAAAAACCAAAAAAAAAACCCCTCAACTTTCATTCAAATTATGTTGGTTCCGTCACAAAAAAAAAGCAGGTGCTTCCGGGGACATCCTCTCCCTGATTGGAGGACATTGGTGGAAACGCTGCCATTTTTGCAGAAGTTTGCTGAGATATGGACAAAGAAAGAAGGCAGGTGACAAAGATGAAAACGAAGGATGCTAGAGAAGAAGCGGAGCTGCGAGACATGGAAGTCACTGGACAAGGAGGGCGTTAGAGGGAGAGTGAAAGAGAGTGAATATGGGCGCCTGGCAATGAATTTGGTTTTCAAGCTTAAAAAGCCCCCAATATTTTATGGAAATTAAAGGGCAGAAAGCAGAATTCGCCGGCCAAAAACAAACTCCTAGGCTGTATAGCAGGCTAATGGGCCACTGACGTTGACACAGGCATTGGATTCCAGGAAACTAAACAAGCTGTGTTTCTAAGTAAAATCCTTTGTCCAGAGTAAATGTGTAGGGGCATTTAAAGGTTAAACACCACTGACGGACATTGTGTTGTGCAAGAGCTCAGTCATCAGACATGCGTTATGTATCAATTTCTGAGAATCAAACACTTGGTTACTCTGTAAATTGTGTAGATAAAACGCATCACATGCACAGCCTCATTGAAACACACTACAACATACGCCACCAAAACGTGATCTTTAAAGTCAGTTTTAAAGGTGCCAAGCCAAGTCAAAAGCAGGCATGTTAGCAATTTCTAAGGGCAAGAACATATTCACTCGGCAAGGGTCTACTCAGTCCTGACTGTCACTGTGTTTGATGGCTGGATAACTCGATCATATAGATGACTGGCTTTAAGCATCAGTACCAGGTAGCGAAGATTAAATCTTTGTTGCACAAGTTAAAGGACAACGGTGATAACCTTGTTTTAGCTTAAAGCTGCAGTTCCACTCATTCTGCTGAAATTAACACTATTTTGCAACTAAGTGACGCATAAAAACAAAACAAAAAAACACACATTCAATACAATGCCTAAACCTTTCCCAGAAATAATTATTTATTTAATTATAAATGTTTTATATTTTTTGACAGGATCTTCCACGTTGTAGTTGCTTCGATTGCAGCTAATGTTTTGACCAAGTAAAACGGCACCTTTTCTAGGCTCAGACAGAAAGCGGGCCTCCCGTCAACATTCAGTTTTAATATTTGGGACGTTAAGTAACTTTATGGTTGTCACACAACAGCAAAAAGTGTTGATAAGGTGTTATTGTTGTTTAAAAATGGACATCAATTATAATAGTAATAAATGTGAGTAGCTGATCTTTTTATGGAGTATTCACTATTCCTAGAAGGCACATATAATGCTAGGTAACAAAAATACAATGATTGTAACAGAATATTTTCTGCAGTACCGAGGATCTGCCTAAAAAGGAATAGAAAAGGACTGGATTTCGGTAATACTGACAGAAATGCTACTTACGGATGATTATCGTCAACATGGAGTTCTAGCACACCTTCAACAAATATTACCGACCCGCTCGGTTCTCACGCCCCGTGAAGCGATGAGGAGACTCACCTGTGGTGCAGGCCTCTCAGCTTGCAGCTCTCGGTCAGCATCATTGTGACTTGGACTTCAGAAGCTTGATCTGAAATTCAGAAAACGTGAAGAAGCATTAAACAAATGACCATTAAATTCTGCAAAGATCAGTTACTTTCTCAACAATTCACCGCCCCCTGGACATTTACCAATCAATTCTAACACAATCTAAACACAATTTATTCAAAGGTTTTGCAACTTCAGAGCGCCGTTTAGAAGAACGGTCGGGCTTGGCAGCGACAGTTGATAACGGTTGACGTAAAATAATGCACTCGGGACATAAACGTCCTGAAGGCAGAATATAGCATCGGGAACACTGTTCTGTCAGCGAGAGAAGACACGATAGAAACATTTAACAACGTACAGGAGGAAAGTTTATTTCAGAGGAGGATAAATATTAGAACAGGAGTTCATACTCTAAAACTAGAGGGTCAGAGTTTTAGCCGTAACGTGAGGAAGTTTTACTGTAACGAGCAGGTGGTAGATAAATGTAACGGTCTCCCAGCAGAAGACAAGACCACGGATCAACTAAGGTGCGAGTCTTTACATCTAGAAAAATGGGCAGATTAGATGGGCGGAACAGCTCTTATTTGCCATCAATATATTGGTTTCTGTGATAAATGTAATAAAACGAGGGGACAGAAATTCACCTAATATTCACTTATTACAATTGTAACAAACTTCTTTGTGAAATAATGGTTTAACACATTCATTAAACTCTCTTCCTACTAGAGTATACTATCTGTGCTTTTATACTGGAATGTTAAAGTGAAAACATTTTATATAAAAAATTAAGTTGTAATTCAAAAAGGGGAAACAGGTCAAGGTTTTCATCCGATTGCCAAACTCTTATGGAAGTGCCATATTCCGGGCGTTTCACCATGAGAGATGGATGGAAAGTACCTTACTGGAATATGTTATGGATCGCTTACGTAGGACATTCCTCGGGGTTTAACATACAGGAGTAAGATTATGAATAAACAAGAGACGCATTCTTAGAATAACAGATGTACCGTACTATGTCCATTCATGGAGCCGCTGACTCGGTTCTGCAGAACATGCTATTTCAAGTAATAAAAGATTGGAATTTGTGAATATCAGCACAAAGCCAGGGAGATTCCGCAGATCATTCCGTTTGTGTTCGTAAGCCTTCCAACTTCAATGGCTGAACATTTCAGGACAACGCGAATAGCACTTTTTATGGAGTTAAAGGTGAAAACTAGGGTGCTAGAAGTCCAGGAATGAATCTAAACTTAACACACAATAAAAACAGACGACAATAACTGTGCCGTCGTATCTGCCTTGTCAGATGAAAACCCAGGACTGGTATGAAAACGGCGGCTTTCCTGTCCTACCTCCTGCTGAATGAACCCGTCCTGCCTTTTACTATATGATCGTGTTAAGGAACAAAGTTACATTGATAAAGGATGTAACCTGAGACAGTGGCGGATCTACCGGGGTCGCGACTGCGACCGGGCCCCGGCGGCAGGGGGGCCCAAGCCAAGGGGCCGCCCGAAATCTTTTTTACGTTTTTTTTTTTTTAAAATAAGGCAGGGGCATGCGGCCCGCGGGCCAAATGCGGCCCGCGAGACCTCGAGGTGCGGCCCGCGTAAGATCGGCAGCCAGGGCAACCGATCTTACACGAGCTGCACCTCAAGCCCTGCTACTTACTTGAGGGTCTTCTGGACAGCACAGAGGAAGCGGAGTTCACGTGACTTCCTACTTCCTCTGTGCTTTAGCAGAGAAGGCAGAGGGAGGCCGCGCCCCCTGCTGAAGTCTGAGCAGCATCGAGGAGCTGCAGTGCAGGTAAGGGGGTGGGGAGGGTGTTTGAATGAGTGTGTGTGATTGAGGGAATGAATCTGTGAATTAATGATTATATGAATAAATGAGTGTGTGTGTGTGATAGCATGGATGTGTAAGTGCTGGAACCTAGGCATGATGGGACTGTGATTGCTGTTAGCAATCACACTCCTATCATGCCAAGTCAGCCAGTACATGCTGAAACCTGGCCAGCTGCCCCCCTTGTGTAGTGATAATGCCAGCAGTATGGGGTCTGCACTTACAGCCACCCTGTACCAGCATGTACTGGCTGACTTGGCATGATAGGAGTGTGATTGCTAACAGCAATCACAGTCCCATAATGCCTAGGTTCCAGCATTTACTGGATGGATGTGTAAGTGCTGGAACCTAGGCATGATGGGACTGTGACTACTGTTAGCAATCACACTCCTATCATGCCAAGTCAGCCAGTATATGCTGAAACCTGGCCAGCTGCCCCCCTTGTGTAGTGATAATGCCAGCAGTATGGGGTCTGCACATCACTTACAGCCATCCTGTACCAGCGTGTATTGGCTGACTTGGCATGATAGGAGTGTGATTGCTAACAGCAATCACAGCGAGCACAGTCCCATCATGCCTAGGTACCAGCATTTACTGGTTGCCTAGGCTAACAGCAATCACACTCCTATCATGCCAAGTCATATTGCTAATTTTGTCCAATTGCGTGTTACCTACTTTTATTAAACATGTGAGTTTTTATTATTATTTTTAAAGGTGGGGGTCATTTTCGGTTTTGGCTAAGTGAACCCTGAATGTTTTGGTCCAGAATTTTCGTTTTAGTTCATCCCTAGAATAAATCTAGGGAATCCTGAATTTGTAGTCGCAAAACTTTCAAGGCCCAGAAATCAGTGAGAGGAAGAGTAAAGGTTTTGTGTCATTTTACTTTATTTTAATCTGCATATTTTATTAAAGGCCATATTTTTTGTCACAGTGAAAAATGAGTGCGGCCCTCGCACGTATACAATTCTGATGAAGTGGCCCACTGCAGAAAAAACTTGGACACCCCTGGATTATGCCCTTTGTACATGCCCCCCTTTTTCTTTGATTATGATTCAATATGTAAATTGAATTTGTTGAATTAGTTGAAAAAAAATTGTTGGGTAAAAATCATGTTTTTTGTGGGGGGGGGGGTGAGGGGGCCCTTAACAGATTCTCGCACCCGGGCCCTGAGGCGTCTAGTTACGCCCCTGACCTGAGAACTACGACGCTGGAGCCATGCTGTATCAATAATTAAAAATAACTATTAACAGACATGCACTTCTTACAATGACCAATACAATACAATCCTCTAACAGCCGGTTTACTTGTTATGTTATAGCAGCAATGTACTTTCAATGTGAAGCTTAGTCATGTTTAACAAAAAAAAGTAAGTTGGTGTTTTGACTTTTTGCTGATCTTTTGTGATATTAACACCAAGGTCCGAACCCTCTACTCTTGACACAAGCGTACATACATTTGTGAAGAATACCCCCTTCCAGCCCATTGGAACTTGTTTGAGAAAACCTACGGTTACAAAAGGAAAGGAGGTCTATATCTCCCTGTCTCGGCATATCGATGGCATGCGACACAAACATTAGAGATGTCTTCGGCAGCCTTTTGAGTTTCGAACTATTCAGCGTCTTCATTGCTGACCAAAAATGGAAATTGAAAATCAAAACTGGACGTGACATATTTGTGGTCCTGACCAAACGGTGACATTTCCTCCTCCTAATGACCCCAGTTAGGGAATATTATTGATAAATCAATCTGTCATCTCCCAAAACGGATTCCATATTGTTTCATTGTGGCTGGAGTGGACGGCGAGATTTGTTTTTGTTGGAATTTGAAGCACTGGATTGACATTTTGTTAGATTGGACGAGGAAATACAAATCTTATCAGCATGCACAGTTCCAGCATCCGTATTGTGCTTTCTTATCAATATTATTTCCTTTCTTCCCCCTGCAAAAGTTAACCTAGTATTCAGATAAGGCACAATGTGCTATAAATTCAGGTCAGTGAACGGCTTCACAAATACATGCATTTCCAAAAGTGGAACAGAGGCGTTAAGGAACCGGGCAGAATACATATTATTCTCACACTGTCCCAAACTACGAGCGAAGAATCAAGACAAAAAGAAAAGCGTACACCACCCTAAATTCAATTACTATACATGCATTATATTTGTTCTAGAACACCCGGTTCCACGGCATTTTGTACCACATCACGATAAAACACCGGAAAGACAATTCCCCAAAGGAGAAACCAAAATAAAGATAATGCCAATTCCTGGCAGGTCTTTATTATTTTAAACTGGCTTGTTGGCATATAAACACAGGGTCGGGCAAACCCAATAACCCTCCGCTCCTAAAATTGTGTTGCTGGTGCCTAATTTTATATTTTCACGAATACATCTCTCCGAGCCGCTCTTATTCCCCTCTGTAAACGGAGATAAATCACAAAACTCAAATTAAAAAAATCACAGGCCTATGGGTCAAAACTAAACTTATACAAAAACTAGTTAATTTGGTTAAAAAGACAAGCCCATCGTATTAAACTTTTCTAACCAAGCCTCATTTACAGCTTCAGGTTTTGTAAAACATTATTCCAGAGCTACCAAAAACACAAAAAAAGCAGACAGGTGACTTTTCAATGAGTGAGGCAAAACAAACCCAACACGTGGTCAGACAAATGCTTCATGAATTAATGCAAAGCCATCTTATCAGAATGTTTTCAGACTGAAAACTCAACCTGAAGCTCTGCCCTGGTGCTTGAAGGCACTTTTATTACAGGGAACTGTAGGTGATGTGATCCTGGCAGGTTCCAGTCAGGAAAAACCTTAATCTCTAGCAACTTGGCTCTACATCCTCTATAATACATACGACACTAAACAAGTGTCATACCCAGCGCACAGAAACACAATATTCTTCTCCCAAATACTACCGTCCATAGAAGGTTTACCAACCTGACGAATGACCCAACGGAGGAGCATTATCCTCTATCAGCATCACTAGTTCCTTCATTGACTGACTGTCCGCAAAACAATTCAGTCAATTCGGGCCAATGTTTTGCTCTGAGATGGTAATAAAAGTATCGCCTGAGGTGAAGAATATAGTTCACGCTGTTGAGTATGCATAAAGCCTGCAGCCAGCTATATTAATTCGGTGCTATGTCCCATTAGACACGACACCGTATGGTGCAAAGCATGAAACCAACAACCTTGAAGAACAAACAGCTATTTGCACATTTTATTAGGAAATCTGTGTAACAAATTAGCTTTCTAGCACAGAGATCAAAATAGGTGACCAGGTTATCCTGCTCATACATGGTGTTACTCTCAATACAAAAAAAAAAAAAAAAAAAGGGGGTTCTAAAAGGGTAAGGTCCAGATAACAGTAGATCATCGGAAATCCAATGTCTCCTTAACTGTCTAACTTGCAGTTGAAAAGAAAATTACTAGACGGATAAGGAAAGCCATACAAAGCCCAAAAATAAAAAATACAAAATCAGAGTATACAAGACCATGATTGGGGGGACACGGCATGAGGTCCATTGGGTTTTTTTTTGCGAGTTGTATGTGAGGGCATGCAACCTCAGTCTCATTTACTACCAATACTGAAAATGACAATGTGTAGAAAACTCAATTACTGGGGAAACTATTAATGGGGAAAATGCCACGTCCCCACTTAATGAGGTAACTTTCTTGTGTATACACAAACCACACATCAGTGTAGCATTGTATAGATGATAGCAACTGCCATTGAAAAAATCTCTCTAATCCACCAGTAAAAGGAGGTTATTTTTTTTGCCGACATAATTACAGCGGCCTTCTCAAAAACACTTGCGTAGCGTGTTCTGTGTAGTGTTGGTATTTAAAATTAACCTGTCATTATTAAAATAGGATAATTCAGGTCCCTGTCTGCATAGACTTTTGTTACTATGCTTTGAATATATTTTGTTTGAAACCTGCCACCTGTGGCAGAAGATGGAAAGACCAGCACTTAGTACGGAGTCAATCACTTGCCTTGATGTTACCCCATAATCCTAATTCCACTCTTACAACCAGTACTTGAAGCAACCAACGATAATCAGCATCTTACTAGGTGAGGTATACAACGCAAACGCAACATGGCAGCAAACAAAGTGCAATCAACCGACGCGCTCAAGGAAATAAAAACCAATCTCTTGTGTCTTGAATGCTAAATACGCGGCATCGAGAAGAAATATTTAATTTGCCTCTGCGGTGCGTGCTGAGAATCTAGAACTTTGTTCCAGTCATCCATGTAAACTGCTGGTCTGCTCTCTCTCGTACTTTGACGCACTTTACATGAATAACAGTTACTGAATCAGCAAGGAAGAAACGCTCGACTTGAAATGACATGGATTAAAGAGATCATTTTTATTGGACATGGCTTTATACAACCATTTTTGTGTTTACTCTAATATTAATCTCTCTCTCTGTAAACTGCACAGCATCAAAGTGGCATCGCGTAACCCAGACAAAGCGGGCTGTTTCCGTCTCCAACACTGCAGACACATACCTGCCAAGAAGTTCCGCAGACATAATTCCAAGCAAATTATTATACATATTTTTCAGGGGATGACTTTAGGTTTCCTCTTTCTGATTTTCTGTATCACCCAAACTTTATCCCAGGACTGAGTCACAGTTTCTGTCAAGCTGTATAAGGGAGCAACTACTGTCTAGATTGAGTGGCTGTTAATTATACCCCTCACCTCCACCCACAACTTCAAAGAAAACATTTCATATCTGATCTTATGGATGTCACAGAACAGGTGGGCATACGTTTTACAACAACACAAACATTGATGCATATGGCAGCGGGTCTTGGGCACACGTACCTTTCACAGTCTTTACAAACACTGGCTTTTCTTTACTGGGGTCCTTCTCATCAACCAGGATTCCGTGGAATATTCGCCCAAACGTGCCTAAAAAGGAAATGAAATTAAATGTTGGTAACAATTTATGGTGGCGCTACTAACATACACCAGTCCCATTTAGAATTACTAAAATAAAGTGTCTGCTTTGCCACTGTCCAAATAATTTGGGGTTGGAGGAACGTTGGGTTGGAAGGCAGTGCAGACCCATGGATTCAGCTCTATGGCAAGCAATACAGCCATGTTAGAATTAGAGGAGATTTACAAACGTTAAGGTAAGTAGCAATATGCGGCCAGAAAGTATTTGCAGGGTGTGCACAGATTTCTTGCGTGTGTATATATATATATATATATATATATATATATAACATATACATAGACGCATACGATCTTAAGGGGGAATGCTCTTATTTTTTGGCTATTCTTGTGTGAAGACTCACACTTTGGGCTCATTGTAACTAATAAGCAAAGACAAAGGTTGCTATTCAGCCTACCATCAGAGCACATATAAACAATAATCCACAGCAGGGTGACGATCAAACTGCAAACTGAAGGCCACTAAAGGTTGTAGCATATACAGTTGTCTCAGAGACAAGCTGGTGGACAGAATAAACCCGAAAACAGAGAAGGGATGTCACCCCACTACCTCCTGGCGCGACACGTTAGCAGCTTTGGCTGGGCAGGTGAGGCTGTGTGAATGTTCAGTAACATTTCTTTCCTCCAGCAATCCCTCGCATACAACCGACATCCTGCGCTGACAAGAGGACCACGACAGCAATAAATTACCGCACTAGTTTACTTTAAAACGCTGCATGCTTACGTAATCACCTTTAGGGCGCTTGTGAATTAACTTGGAATTATGCGTATGCAGAGTTTGTACAAGTTTGGACTGGGTCCTACCAAAAAGGCAGGAGATCTAATAAACGAACAGCCGGAAAAAGAAAATCAACAAGCGAACATCACATCTCATTGGTTCCGCGCTTTGCTAAAGTCCAAATATAAGGGTTATAGCCATTACATATGAACACTAAGGCTACCTGGCTCCTGGAATTTGTCAAGCTGCGATCTACAAACAGGGAATTTGACGGCAGATCAAACCTTATTTGGTCCTTGTCTTAAAGTCCGGACAGGTTTATTTACACCATATGAATGTTTAAACTCCATGCCTATATTAACCTCGATTGTATCTGCTGGAAGCAGATTCCACTTTAATTTACATCAGTTTCACTTAATAAGTCGCTAATTTAGGTGACCCGCGATATTTCATCTCACCAGTTTCACCATGAATTCTGAAGGGCCAACCCCAAAGGTTTCCTCGTGTGACAATGACTGCATCAGGCAGGCTCACGAGGCAGCGTCAAAGTTATCTGAGGCCAACTCAGTTTGTTACAAAAGAAAATAAAAATCACAAAACCCTCACTACTTATGGGGACACTTTAAGTAACAGGTAATCAAGCCAGGCGCTTCTTGCATAGTCCGCCAAGCAACCTGGCAAAATTGTCGTTACCTGTGACTCACTAACCCTTACACCTCACTTGAAGTCAGCGTCACAATCTGAGTGTCTGTTGTGAACATAGTTAAACGCTATGTTTAAAAGAACAGTTTGTTTCTCTTTGAATGGGAAAGTTTAGGACATTTGACAGAAGTGCCTGCCAAATTCCTACCTGTGAAATAGAGACTTCAAACGCCTTCCTAGATACAGAATACCCAAGCATTGTCAAACCCCAGGTCTATTATTATTATTATATCAATCAAATCCTTTTGGTTACATGTAGAAAGATTTACAACAACGTCAACTGCATGCTGGTTGCAGAAGCGTTAAGACACTGGGTGAATTTCAGGAGCCCAGTTTAACCCCTTCGTGACAAAGGCTGATTTTACTTTTTGTACCCTTCGTGACAATGGCCGTTTTAACATTTCTGCGCTGCTCGTGTTTAGCTGTAATTTTCTTCTTTCCCGTTTACTGAACCCACACACATTAGATATTGTTTTTTTCAGGACAAGAAGGGCTTTCTTTAGATGACATTGTTTTGATTGTATCATATTATTTACTATTAAAAAAAGTATAAAATATGGTGAAAAATTTATCGTTGATCGCCTCCTAAACGCTTTTAAAACAGGCGTCCGCCGCCATACAAAGTATGGCGGATGTTGACGCCCCGGGGAGGGGCCAGAGATGGCCCCTTTGTGCCGATAATGGCGTTGCTGAATGCCTCGAGGTCGAGGCATTACACCAACGGCGTTTTGGTACAGAAAGCGAAAATAGATCGCTTTCTGCACCCGTTTAAAGACGTGCCGGTCCTGGGACGTCATTTGTCGTTATCGACTTGAATTTCCGTGACGTGCCCGGACCGGCAATTGTCATTAAGGGGTTAAGGAATGGCTCACATTTGTTGTTGCTGGTTTAGGAAACGTTCTGTCAAAACAGTCTATAAAAATGCCTTTCTTCGAATATGGCTAATACTAACAATGTAACAATCCTGTGTATTTCTCTGTAAGGAAGCGATATAATTTATTCAGATCCTTTAGCTTTTCTCAGACACTATTTTGTTAGCATAGAAACGCAGCTCTTTAGAGCCGATATTTTGTTTCCATAAAAGGAAGATTTATTCCACCGGACGACTATCAGCTTCTGATTCGAAGGAAAGGAGTTCGGTTTAATGTTCAATCCTATCTACTGAGGCTTATTATCAGGGGTTTTATGTTTGTAGAGAAACAAAATCCTCCATGGACTATGTAGAAAGTCAACTTAAAAGGAGACACAAGACATGGTCAACAGTGGCATGGAGTACCTAGCAATGGATAATTTGTTAACATATAACCCATCCACCTAAAAGCATTATTGTGTATGTTTTGGGAGATTTCCAGAACTGGACATTTTCTGTATTTCCGAGGAACATTTACGTACCTTCATGAAGGACGTCTTTGAGGGTCACCCTCTCCCGGGAAATGGCTATGTCTTTCACCTTGGCTTTAGCCTCCAGAAGAGTGACGCTTTTCAGGTCGTTTTTCTCGATTCTTAGCGTTGGATAACCTGAGGAGCCAACGGAGCCAAACAAAAGCAATATGAATACCCAGGTTGTATTTAACAAAACAAAAAAAGTTAACCAGCAAGCCCATAACGCTATGTTGTGTCTAGAAAGTCTACTTCTCAATCTACCCTAAATGACAATATTTTATAAAAAGCATTTCCAATGCGACTTAAATGCAGCTAAACTCTGGATGGAAAGTTGGTGGAATATTCCTCAACTCCAGAAGTTGTTTCAAAGAACTCATTGGGGGGGGGCATGGAGATTTAGGGAAAGCGGGGTTTAGATGCCAAGTCATGACCAGCTGTGCCAGAATTCAACATGGCAAATACGCTTACCAAAGGACTATCCCCAAACATTCCTTCTCTCCCACACAAAGTACCAATGCCATTTTTGTTGCGTCTATCTTCTTATTATTTTGAAGGGTAAAAGATAGGACTGCCAAAAAAATATGGGACGCATGGGCTTCTGTTGGAAGTAAAATACCACTACAGCTCAACACTGCCATGGGTCTTATCTCTCAGCTCCTAACCATGTTGCGAAAGAAAACGTCACAATTCTCTTTGCGTGTGCTAAAATCCTGGTCTGGAATATGGTTTATAAACCGTCTAATCTATACAATTACAAAAGCTGTATGAATAACAATCTCGCTCTAAAACCGCATAACTGTGACGCAGACAGATAAAGTACATGAATGAAAGATCATTGAAAGAGAAGCGTTTATTCTGTATAAGTCTGCCCCCACCTGGCCTGATGGCTCAATGTGAAACATAGAAAGCTAATGCATTTTCATGGCGTACCGCTGTCTGATGAAACAAAACTAAAGCATATAATGTTTGTAGAAACACAGTGATGCTCTCTTTGGGTAGTAAAGTGGAAGCATTATTGTAAAGTTCAATCGCTAGCACTTTTACTACTAATCCAGCTCGGTTAGACATCAAGTATTTTGGCATCTAGAAATGAATGGGTAATATCAGTAGTACTATTTTGAATTTTTAAGAGCATTGCACATGGATTGGTTGAAACAGGCTTGTGACATATAGGAGTGAGGGAAATTGTATATTCAGAATAGAATTCCAGAATGTGCCAAGTGGAACTATGGCCCCATAGCTCCCAGAATTTGTAACACTTGTTAAGTGTATGCAGAAGTGAACATACTTTAGATATGTGCTTGCCATGTTCAGCCAGGTAATAGGGTCTGTTCCGTATACTACAAGTTGCAGGTAAAATGAGATGCAAGCTTTAACCTCATGGACGTAACCACACATTATGGAGGGCCAACCCCAGCCTTTATAATAAATTCAAGAAAGTATGTTCATCCTGAAGTACAAATGGGCTGAGATTTAATAAATGAAGTTGGTGAGACCAACTATAAAACTTATGGTGGATTCAATAAACCCCTGCAAGCTGAAGAACAGCACAAGCAATATATATATATATATATATATATATATATATATATATATATATATATGCATTATACAAGAACGAGTGTTTCAGCTAGAAATTAAAAGTGGTTTGTCTGTACTGCAACTGTACTAATTTTGGACCATTAATACAGCAATACTCCTGACTCCTACCATAAAATAGCTTCAGTAATTCCCCTAACAGATATACTGGATATCAATAAATGCCTTAAAGGCCAAGCAGATTCAAGGCATTCATTCATGTGATCAAACTGCGTGTGGGAAGGATTGGGATTGCAAAATCTTGCCAGAGCATGAGGCTCATCACTAGTCTGTCCGTAAGTCTTATTTAAGATAAAAAGACAAGACCATCCATAGTGGAGTCTCTCAAAAAGACAGAGCGATGTCTCATGAACAGTCATTTCAGAACCAGAACGCCTGAACTGGTCAATGATGAGAAACTCTTACTGAACAGCGGCAGATATTTCTAACCCGGCTGCCACCTACTGGTGCCAAATGGTGTATAATATTATTTATTGTTTTATAAATATATAAATCACAAAGTATTGCCAACTGCACAGGTTTTTATTGATACAGCTAGTGGATAATGACCACTAATATAGCAGATGCAGTCACTCAATAATAGGAGTTCTATTTGAGAAGTATTAAATAAAAAAAATAAAAAAACTTATATTCAATTTGCAGTTAACCAGCATTTATTCACAGAAGTCATACACAAAATACGGTAAGCGACATCTGAATATAATGCTATAGGAGGCACTTTTACTGCATTTCTAAATACAGGTCTTCTTACACGGGACCAGGCATGTATATTCTGGCCATGTACACGCGGCATAGCGGAAGTACATTGCTAAATGAACTCTTACTGGTCACTGGAGTAGCATTGTTGGGGGTGTCTGCTCGCAGGTACTGTGTTGTCTGAGTAGATGGCTGGGAGAGACCTTGAGAGCTACTGCTATCGCTCAAGCTGGAAAAAAAAAAAAAAAAGATAATCAATACTATAGAATTTCACATGCATCTTAGGCTATCTTTATCCAAAAGAGAAATTATTCTGGTTTTTCAATGCAGTCAATATCCCTCAGAAGTATTGTTCCTCTGTAAACATTCCGAAGGGAATAATCTGTATAACAATTGCTAGGGAATAACTGGTATAACACACTCCGTAGAGCTGCGTACCTCCCATGAGACCATTAAACATCATGTCCCTGCATCCGTGCCAAGCACAGATCCTCTTTACTTAAGGTTACCTATGGACCGCCTCAAAGTTCTTACATGGCATCTGAATTATTAAAGCACTATTGTACTTGCCTCTCATCTAGATCCACGCGTTTCATGCTGTGGAGGTGCAACACCGCCAGTATGATGGCCACCAGGAAAATCACAGCACAGCACACCCCGACACTGATGTAGAACACGCGGGTGGAGGTCGTGGGGGCGACATTTACAGGATCGACTGCGGGGATAAAGTCAACAAAGAAAGCAGCTGTTACAAGATGCACAACCCTTCGGAATACTGTAGCCGGTCACTGTCGGCTGAACAGCGTTACACCTCATTAAGCAGCATAAGCAACGCAAAGATAGCAAGACAAAGCTGGAAGAAAGGAAAAAAGTAATCTGGACTTTGTAAGATTTTCATCAGGGTGTCTAAGTCATGTTTCCATTTCCATGCCAAAACACTCATTTCCTGTACAATTCAAATAGCCGTAGATATATGCGGCCCGATTTGGAAAACTACAACTGGCTGCCTACATTCTAAATTACTGTGTTAAGGGCTGCATTTTTAGGAGGGGGGGTGAAATTTTAAGAAATCATGGAAAGGGTTTGAATGAACAATCTAACCCAAAATGTAAAAATAAATTAAAATAAATTAAATCCTCGCTAGACTAGCACGATCATGGACTCTGTACTGCGCTCTTTCAACAGATACATCCCTCGTATTGTTTTGCCCCAAACCCAAATTAAGTGAACGTAGCCTACACAAAACTATGTACTGTGCCAACGCAATTGGAAACCAATGGAAAGATCCAGGCAAGAATTTGGATCCCCCATTTCAACATTGATAATGTATAAGAAAGGGTAAATGATGACACCTTGACGAGGAAACATCCGTGTGCCGAAGACCTCCTTGCTTTATACGCATGCTTGGTTATGCCCCTGACCAAAAATGGAGACTATGCACAAAGCAGTAACTCTTACACTAAATCCCAAGTACAGACCAACCAGCGTCACCGTAAATGGTAAATTTAAGTAAAGTATCTTCGGAACTTACAATGAATCCTAGTGTTGTTTCGGTCGAAAGATATAGGATCCCTCGCTTCTTGCTCGATCTCTGTGGAAAGAGCGCTTGGTTAGAATCTGCTCATTCTGCGCAATAACTAAAGCAGTTGTTACAAACATACAGTATGTGCAAAGCTGGGTAAATAGGATATTTCTCCATGTCGGAATCACTGAGGATACTGGCGAACACGGATACGTTAAAGTACTTTTTTTTTTTTTGTTTGTTTTCATTATTTCTCAGTACAAAGATCGAAAGATTTGCCAAAATGCTACCAAATATATGATTCAAAAAATGTATGGTTACACCAGTAAACCAGTATGGAATGGGGGGGTTGCTCGGTGAGTCTTTATTACCACTGGTATACCCTGTATGAATGTATACATGCGCATGCTACCGTTCAAGAGTTTGAGTCATTTAGAAATGTCCTTGTTTTTGAATCAAAAGCAAATTCTGTCCATTATATAACCTGCAATGGGCCAGAAATACAGCGCAGACAGGGTTAATGCTCCAAATGCCTATTGTAGCTACAAATGGCTGCCTTTTAATGGAATCTCTTTATAGAGAGACCCTTTATGACTCCCCTCACTCCCATCACTGTGTTCCCACGGCACATGGTCTTCGCTGATCCAATTTTAAGTTTAAAAGGCTAACTGATCATTAGAAAACCCTTTTGCGATTATGTTACAGATAGAAATGTCCTTGTTTTCCATGAAAACAGCTCTAAACTTTTTAGTGGGTTGTGTGTGTGTGTGTGTGTGTGTGATTACATACATATACACACATTTTTAATAATAATTTGTGATACACACACACATATACATATTCTAGCTGTAAGCTTGTTTGAGCAGGGCCATCCTCACTTGTTGTTTACCACTTGTTATGTCCTGTCTACCCATTGTACAGCGCTACAGAATAGGATGGCGCTATATAAAACTATACATACATATACACACACCGCTGCCCCCTGCTTTCAGAAGAAATGTAAGCAGTTAGGCATACAAAGAACGGCGTCCTAGGGAAGGATGGAAATAAGTGTGGGGAGGGCGAGTACAGGCATGGTAAGCATTAGCGATAGGAACATTTGGGCTTTTTACTCTGTCTGAATGCAGGGGGCAGCAGTACCCTTCGTGCTTTCCACGCCTGGAGTATAAACCCAGTTTACGAGAGAGCAAACCCATTTTACTAACAAAATATGATAACCTTTGTTTTGCAATAGAAGCACATAAAATGCAGTGTATGTCTGAATGCATATACGATACAGGGTAGATTTGTATGTAATTTTATTGCCAAGATGCCTTCCTTAATTCATCATTTTGTGCTTATAAAACAACTTGGACTAGAGGCAGATTAGCAGAATGGAAGAAAAAAAAAAATGCACATTTGAGTAAAATGGAAAAGGCACTTGGGTATTAATGACCGGCAATCTGAGTAGGATTACAAACTGCTACGGTCCGACGCTTCCAAGCCGCTTCATACCAAGCGCCACGTTCCATCGGTTTGCAGTGTAAATGGAAACGTCACCCAAGCTAGTGTTAATATGTCGAGAAGCTCCTGCGCGAACACACTTACTCCTGTAACACATTTTCCTCCGTTTGAAATTCAGGACTGTGATGTTTTTGGCAGAGCTGATTGTTATGTTGAGCTGCATGACTAACACGACCTCGGAATCCATCCTCCCGGAGCAGAGAAGGTCCACTCTAAACACTGCCAACAAAACAGAGACAAAGATGTTAATGGAACTTCACAGCCCCTGCTAAGAGGGAACCTGGCTTCTTATGAGCTAGCAGACAGCCCGAAGCCGCCTAGACGGATGAAGACATTATGGCAGATGTGATTTCCTAAAGATGAGGGTTAAACCCGGTTTTCTGATTAATAGCTGCATATAACCTGATCGGTCACAACGAGGCCCAAACTAGGGCGCTGCTCTCCCGCTTGTCAGGCTGGCGATTTACGAAAAAAATGGAGGAATTTTACATGTATTCAGCCTTCATATACATTTAATAATCAGAATTAAGGGGGTAGTAGAAGTATTATTAATCACTCATCTTCAGACACCAGACAAGCCAGAAGGCTTGTTTTTTCCCTCAGAAATCTCATGGTGCTGCCACAAGGGATTCTGGGTAGGCGCATGCAAATAGGGTCAACAATGATCACCTTTTGTCTCTATATCCACTTTTTGGTGTCTGTAGATGAGACAAGAGTCTCATAACACATTCAGTTGCCAACAGGGCCTGCTGATCCGGGAAATCTCACATAGGATGCTCACTGTTGCCCCTAGACCTGTTTATATTGAGACACAATATGCTACTACTGACCACAGTATAACCCTAAAGCTCAACTAGTTAATAGGGGATTTTTACCAATTTTCACAGGGATTGCCCATTTTATGTTGTAGTGTGAGACGTGGTCAAACATCACAATGCTTTGGTGATCATGGAATCCCTCCTATGACGACACCCCGCATCCAGCACAAAAATACCGTCCACAAAGGAAGATAGTAAATGGTGTTTATTTTGTATCCTGCTAGGTACGTCAGGAGTTACCGCCAAAAGCACGTCCATTAAGCATGAAAGATTTCCTCTAGCTCCGTAGCAGCAAGGAGCCGGCAGTTTAATGTCTCATGCGGTAGATCGTGCTTTAACATTGACGTGATGAAGCAGAGAAGAATTTGCTGACCTGATAAGGAATTCGGGACGACTCCCTGCATGGAGATGTTTGTCTGGGGAATCTCCATGGCCAAAGGCTTGTCCACCTGAAATCCCAGTTTGTATTCCACCTGCAAAGGAGAGCGGGTTGGCGATAGGAAGAGTGAGTAAAAGAGCATGGTGGCTGGAAAGCTATCGATACATTTAACTTAAGAACAAAAAGAATGTGAGCAGAGATCTGCAGCACACTGCGGAAAGGAAAGAACGCAAGTATATCCAAGCGAGCATTTAAAACAAAAAAAACTTTATTAATCCTCTCTTATGACCATTCGAGTCCTCGTTTTATGCGTTTCGCCTATATGGGATTTATTTATAGATTAAGTTTATTGTCTACGCGGGTAAAGAAGCTTTTCACCCATTTGATGAATTTACTTTGCATACATAACTGTTCTCACAGTCTTATAAGGAAACATTGTTACTGTTCTTCCCTCATAATATACTCACTAAGGGTATATTATCAGGACACAAACGCATGGACATAACGGGCAGAAAAGATACCGCCATACCGAAGAGTAAAAGTTTTTATTGGCCCTATTTTCCCAAAAGGGCACGCATGTACCATCAACCGACCACTACTGGTCTTTATACAAGACAATATATAGACGTTTAAAGTGTGACTTCATCTAGAATGGTTTTAAATGAATTACAGACCATGAGAAAATAAGGCAGAAACGTAAATAAGGACAGGGAGGAGAAGTCTATGGCTTACCTTTGATTTTGCGTGCCAACTGAAATGCAGGCTGCTGGTCTCGCCGGGAACCAGCAGGTTAAAGGACAGCGCGTAATGATTAATGACATCATTCCTTACATAATACAGCTCTGCATCCAGACCTGGGGGAGAAAGGAGAAGATCAAATTTAACATGGAACGGAAAGAAAGAAGCAAACTTTACAAAAAGCATTGACTGCAGACCGTGCAAGACACTTATAAGTAACCGTTTAGATGCCAAAAGGTGCCAAAAGATATTTTCAGGAGACATCGGGTTGAAAAAAACAAAACAATAAGATTATATAAGGGATTGATGGAAAACAGAATTCCATAATACAAAAATGGATTTAAATAAGAGAATGTTTACCCTTGCAAAATATCATGCAAGTTATCCACCCTGCAGAAACAAAACGACCCTAATAAATTCCAAAGTACATGCAACGCGAGTCTGCGCATAGCCTAGGAGTCAACCAGCCAGAGAGCTGCTGGTACCAGAGTTTGTGACATCTAGGTCCACGAGTAACTAAAAGGTTAAAAAGGACAGTTTACTGGCCCCGACAGTCCTACTAAAAGGAGAAAGTCTTCAAAAAAAAAAAAAAAACACCCCCCCCCCCAAAAACAACACGATAAAAAGCTCTTACCCCGAGGTAGAAGCTGCAGCTTCTTGAAGTAGGCATAAGGGGTAGGTAAGTGCTACTACTGAGGTCAATGAGAATGCTTTCGGTGCATGTACGCGGGGGTCTGAACAGAACCCTCCACACATGTGCTGAGACAGCACCGGAGGATGACAGTTTGTGTAGAATCCCCCCACGCATTTGCATAAGATTACACGAAAGTACATATGATGGCTAGAGTGTCTCTTTAATATTCTTTTCACTCCTAATGGGTATTCAAAAAAAAAAAAAAACTAGCTTTGGGGGCTTGGCTAGGCCTTGAGTAACATATAATTGTGTAAGTTAAATACATGAGGCCTTCTAACTCCCTCACACAAAGCACATTTTCTTCTATCGCACACTCCATGGTTACTATTTGAGTCCCGACACTCGAGAGGTATGGCAATTCCACTACGAGGTTCTGGATTCCGCTCCTCTCCTCAACCTTCTACACCCCGCTGCAATAATGATTTTAACTCTACACGTCTACAATCATCCACATGAGTTAATCTCTTCCCAATCGCAGTGCACATTAAACAATGAGAGTAGGGCTGAAACAACGAATCGATAAAATCGATAATAATCGATAACAGAAATCGTTGTCGACGATTTCCGTTATCGATTAATCGAGTGATCGATTCGTTGTTTACTTACCTCCGCGAGCGTTCCCCGCTTCTGCAGTCTCCGCCTTCTTTTAGTTACGTGACGCGTTCCGGAGGTAAGTATTCTTCATGTCTGTGCGAATCGCTCTGTGCGAGTGGCTCCATTCGCACAGAGCGATTCGCGGGGGTGGGGGTGGGGTTTCAGGGGATGCAGGGCAGGGTGTGAGTATGGGTGCAGGGCAGGGTGTGAGTATGGGTGCAGGGCAGGTTGTGAGTGTGGGGGCAGGGCAGGAGACTGGGTGCAGGGCAAAGTGGGGGTGGGGATGCAGGGTGTGAGTGTGGGTGCAGGGCAGAGTGGGAGACTGGGTGCAGGGCAGGGTGTGAGTGCAGGGTGTGAGTGTGGGTGCAGGGTGTGAGTGTGGGGGCAGGGCAGAATGTGGGGGCAGGGCTGGGTGCAGGGCAGAGTTGGAGACTGGGTGCAGGGGCACAGTGCAAAGTGCTGGGTGCAAAGTGCCAGGGCTGGGTGCAAAGTGCCAGGGCTGGGTGCAAAGTGCCAGGGCTGGGTGCAAAGTGCCAGGGCTGGGTGCAAAGTGCCAGGGCTTGGTGCAAAGTACTGAGTTCTGGGTGCAAAGTACTGAGTTCTGGGTGCAAAGTGCCAGGGCTGGGTGCAAAGTGCTGGGTGCAAAGTGCCAGGGCTGGGGCAAAGTTTCTTGAACAGTAATAGTCCACCTCTTTTCAGAATGTTTGGGGTTATTTTGTTTCATAAATATTGTGTTTGGGTTCTTGTACTTTGAAAATATTGTTTTTTATAACATCATAACAAAATAAGAATGTTAATGTAAATTTTAAGGTGTTTTTCAACATCCAGTTCATTAAATTATTTTAAATAAACGAAAAATTTGCATATTGTTTTTTTTATCCGATTAATCGATTAATCGAAAAAATAATCGACCAACTAATCGATTATTAAAATAATCGTTAGTTGCAGCCCTAAATGAGAGCTTAATTCAGTCTAAGCTGGGGGGGGGGGGGGCTGGTGCTCATAAAGATCGTTGAGCTAATTGGAGCAATTAAGGAAACCACATAATCCCCCTGAGCGAGCAGGTAGCTTTGTTCATTAGGCACCCCAAGGGCTGGGGGTGGAGAACGAAGACCCCCTGCATGTCCCCTCACAGAATCTCCAGGCATCTATCCGCGTCATTAAATCATCCACTGAGGTTTTCAAAGATAGGTTAACGCTTTGCTTAGCTTTCGGAGGCACTTCTATATGTTTACGTTTTGCGGCAGTTCAAGTCTACAAGGTCTACGCACCGACGGGTTTACCACCCTGACCTTCTTATTAAAAAACTGGAGGCTTTTAAACAGGGAACTCTACAAAATACCTCTCATTTCTGCTATTTTGATAACAGAAAAATAATCTCTGTGGAATTCAAGTATGAGAGGCAACAGAGTCTTACAAGATTCTCGCCTCATCTTTATTTTAAAAGCTTTTTTCCAGCATCTGCTTGGAGAGCGAGTCCCAAATAAGCAGGTCGCGTTATTACCCTTCCCTCCTAATACCCTCACACCAGCCTGCCAAGGAAACCACGGACCATTCCCACCTGCAAGACCAAGCCAGTTGTTGGTATCGCCCTCTCCTACCCCCCCCCCCCAATCTGGCGAGAGCAGGGACTCAATGACACAATGTTCAACACCCGCAGGCCTGGACTGGGACAAAAAATAGGCCCGGGCATTTAAGCCTGTGCAGCCCATTTTTATTTATTTATTTGTTTATTTATTGTTAAAGCCCACCCTTCATGTACCATCTCATTCACTCATTCGCACAAATCATTAACACATTCATTAATGCAGTCTCACAAATCATTCAAGCAATTCATCCACATGAATTCATTAATTGTCATGAGCATTCACACAATTCATCCACACATTTATTCATTCATTCTCATACGCATTCACACTACCCCCTCTCCCCATCTTATCTGCCCCTTCTCACTATGTTCTGCCTTTTCATAATGTACCGCCTCTCACTGCACCCCCCCCCTCACCCTACTTACCTTTTTGCCGGAGCAAGCAGCAACTGCGACTGATGGAGCTGCAGCTCCAGGCCCCTACATTAAAAGAGGCTCAGTCAGGACCGGACTGACTGGACCTATGCGGCCTCTACGGCCGCATTAACACAGGGCCCCTTAAGCCCGCCGCAACTGCGACCGGGTCCGCCACTCTAAGGGGCCGGGAAGCCCCCACCAGGGCCGGCCTTAGGGGTCTGCGGCCGCACAGGGCTTAAATTAAAACATCAAGGTTTTTGTGTTTTTTTTACTTTAACATCCTCCATGTTAAATAAAGTAAAAAAAAAAAAACAACTTTATTTAACATGGAAGATGTTAAATAAAGTAAAAAAAAAAACTCCGATGTTTTAATTTAAACCCTGTGCGGCTGCACATCCGTAAGGCCGGCCCTGGTGGGGGCTTCCCGGCCCCTCAGAGTGGCGGACCCGGTCGCAGTTGCGGCGGGCTTAAGGGGAAGGTGCCCCGTTATGCCCTGCGTTAATGTGTCCGTAGAGGACCGGACTGACTGGGCCTATTTTAAGGTAGGGGCCTGGAGCTGCAGCTCCATCAGCCCCTAAGTCAATCCGGCCCTAAGTCAATCCGGCAAATGCCCGGTGTGCCCAATGGCCAGTCCGGGCCTGAACACCCGTTAAAGATATTTACATTCTCGTTTATTTTCACTGTACCCGATTGTAACATCGCTACAGAATAAATGTAACGTAACCAGAATGGTTAGATTTGGAAAATCATGCCGTAGAGCAGCCATCTGCCACGAGCACTATAAGCAAACCCTGCGGCAAGTGGCAGAGCCCAATAGGACTTCTTATAAAGTGTGAACTAAAATGCGGCCTGCATACATTTTTTTTTTGTTTTGTATTAAGCAGGACTTTGGGAAAATTAGAAACATATGGGAACAAGAAGCGAGTTCACAATCAACTTAAGTATCAATAACCATCGCTGGCTTTACTATCAAAGCTACCACCACTTGTAGAACAATTACAAAATAATAAGAAGTCTTCTTTTCTTTTATTATCCCAGCTTGCAGGACTTCTATGGCCCCCGTAGCGCTGATCAGCTGGCTGGCATTTTTTTTTTTTTTTTACTTCTTGGTAAGCAGACCTATTACTCAGCTGTGGGGTTTATGAACTGTTGATGGAAGCGAAGCCCTCTGGCATTGAAGGTGTTAAAGGAGACTACCATGCCTCATTTCTTCAAAGACAATCCTGCTCCTCTGCTGCAATAAAGGAATCGGGCCGGGCAGTAACCGGCAGAGGTTATGGCCTGCGGAGACTCGTCTGCACAAAGCTACAAAGGAAGAAAGGTGTTTTCAGACGAATACCTCGCTTTCAAAGGCTTACCTGGCAGTGTGCCCGGCGCCCATTAAGCACATGTTTAATATTACTGCCGTTCGCCCGCAAACCTTTATCAGCTCACATTTACTGCACTGCGAGGGAGCAAAACTAACAAATATGCCGGCCGGCGCTGGTTCATACGACTTGTCACCTCATAAAAGGATATTGCATATAGTCACTTACGAGATTAATCTGTCAGCTTCTTGAAGCCTTCAAGACTACTTCAAGATGTAGGGCCATAAACCCCAAATGAGAAAGTAAACCTTTAAATGCCACGCTGTTTACGGTCAGCTTCCTGAAACGTGTGGCTCCCGAATACTCCATTCATGATCACCAATAACCCCGGCACAGACATTAAATCAGATTCTAATGTCACGCTGGGTGGGGTATACAGCGAAGGTCCAAGCGCCGGGCAATTCTCAGTGACAAGGCTTCTATGTGTGTATGTATGTGTGTATATATACACACACACACACACACACACAACATATATTCAGGACGAGAATACATTAGGCGGATAGCCGCGCTCGCAAGCTTACAATCTAGAGTCATAAAGCCAGATTAGTAACTGCGAATCTGCTCCATGCGCAGAGCGCCTCATCACCAACACACAATGACACAGAGAATGTTATGAAAACATATTAAGCAGCTATAATATTATCTGACATACATTATGGAATTCAGAGAGATGCCAGCCCACTGAATAAAAGTATAGATTGTAGAATATCCTTTAAAGCTCGTGGACTTTTTATTCTATTTACTGACTTGAGATCCTTTCAGGGGACCAGGGCTCTCTCTTGATTTTTCTCTTTTTTTTTGTAAAAGGTGTGATTTCTCCCTTGTTTCACTTTGACCCCCGCTGCAGCAGAACACCGTGATCAGCTTACAGGGCTCTATAGCATTGCTGATCGCAGCAATTAAGTCTGCTGGGGTGCAGTCGGCAGAGGTCCCAGCCGGCCTGGACATCGTATAGAAGTGTAATCTGCCCTCCTATACGGTACCTGGCCCTACCACATAGGCCGCCTTGGCTACTTCATACCCCAGCACTGGGTTGTAGCATTAGATGGGGAAGGCCCTGCTCCAATGCACTTACCCTTAAGGCAGCCTTTGTGAGAGTAGATGAGGAGAAGGGAAATAAAGTTATTGAACACTGAACTTAGTTAATGCGAAAAGCTGTGATGGTGACACTCGTCCTGTTTATCCATGTAATCAACGCGGTTATTATAGAAACATTTTTTTGCAGACCAGTCTGCCCATGTTCCTGGCCTCGTATAATCTCAAACCTCGCATGGTCTTTGCCCTCGTCTGATGTGTAGTAGGGGCTTTAGATCTATCCTAACGTTGGTTGGGACACTCAGTTGGGACACTTTTGTTTGTTGCCTCGTTGTATTCATTTGTTGATTTTACTTCGTAGCTGCAGTTTGATCATTGAGTGCAACACACATAGAAACAGAACTTCTAGAACGTCCTAAACATTCACATAGTTATAATTAGGGCTGCAACAACGAATCGATAAAATCGATAATAGATTAGGAAAATCGTCAACGATTTTCATAATCGATTAGTTGAATCGATTTATAAAATGTTTTTCAGAGCAAATGAGATCGGATTATAACTCTAGAATCCAGACCCCCCGCAAAGCTGCAGGAGACCTGGATCCCCTCTGCCACCCGGTGAGGGTCTGTGCAAAACGCGCAGACATCCTCCGCTTCTCCTTCTCCCCTCCACTTCCGCCGGGACTTTTATTACTGAACCCGGCGTCACGTGACCTTCTGGTGCGGCTTCCATCATGGAAGCCCCAACGGAAGCGGAGGGAAGAAGCGCACAGACCCCTACCGGCAGCCGGAGAGGATCCAGGTCCCGTGCCGCGCTGCAGGGGATTTGGATTTTAGTGCGCAATGTGCACTGTGTACTGCCACCTGCCCCACCAGGGGTTAATATATCAACAGAAGAAAAACAGGACAAGTAAGCAGCACTGGGTAAGTCATCTTTATGTTTATGCTCATTTGCCCTGTGTTTCTTCTGTTGATATATTAACCCTTGGTGGGGCAGGTATAATTTTTGTGGGATCTATTAATTATGTGCATTCTTTAATTTGTGTTTTTTTTTGATGTCTGTAATATTTGATTTATTGTTTATATTGTCCATATATTTATATATGTTTATATTGTATTGTGTATTTTTTTTGTCTATATTTAATATAAATATAAAAAACCTACTCCGTGGGAGTGATCTCAGGCTCGGGGGCGGGCTCTGAGTGGCTGTGCTGTCTGCCCAGACATTTTTTTGTGGATGTAAGAGGTTGACAAACACCTAGGCGCCAGGACAAAATTCTGAGTCACCATGGCGACCTGGGATTTGTCAAGCCCTGCTATAAGGCATATCAGGGGGGACAATGGCATAAAGGGGCTATAAGGCGTATCAGGGGGGACAGTGGCATAAAAGGGGCTATAAGGCGTATCGGGGGCACAGTGGCATGAAGGCGCTATAAGGCGTATCAGGGGGGACAGTGGCATAAAAGGGGCTATAAGGCGTATCAGGGGGCACAGTGGCATCTCGGTGTAAAAGGCATATCAAGGGGCATGGTGGCACATCAAGGGTAAAATGCATATCAGGGGGCATGGTGGCATATCAAGGGTAAAAGGTATATACGTTTTTATTTTAAACAAAAAATTTGCATAGTTTTTTTTTTTACCCGATTTATCGATTATGAAAATAATCGTTAGTTGCAGCCCTAGTTATAATTACTAATCACAGTGATTCGCCGTACACATGAACTCCAGCAGGCAGCGAAAGACGTATTTCTGGGGATATATTTTTCTCACTTTTGTAGTCGGTTATATAGTGGTGTTGAAAATGGGTAATTTACTGCAAGCTGAATAAAAACGCGCACGACGCGAGCGCAGGAACCCAGAAATGTCTGAAACCGAGACGGTAAAATCCTTGGAAAGACGCGTTTCATTTCTCCCTTATTTAGACATTTTCCAAACACTGCGTCTACTGTGCCTACTCCAAAAATGAAAACATTTGTACACAAACGTTTCATATCTTATACTGTAATAAAAATTTGTGACAGATTAGGGAATATCAAAGGCATGATCCATCATACATCACATGCAGCATACGACCCCCGCAATACGCCGGGCCTCACACACTTAGAAGGGATTAGATGTTACATCATTAATGCGAGCGGCTTGCAAAACATGACGGTTTTCGGATGGCAGCTGCTGCGTTCCACAAAGACCGTCTAAAGCACAGAAACCTATTCCACTGCTATAAGAAACCGAGATGGGTAACGGAGGCAGGGAAGACATTTTCTGCTAATAAAACACTTTGCTCACCCTCTCTAACATGGACATTTGTCACGTGTCACACGTAAGGTATGAAAGGTCACATACTTACACCCTCGTAATTCATATTGTTTTGCTGTAACCCACCCAACCGACAGAAATCCATACTGAGCCCTTTCAGCAGATTAGAATAGCCAGCCCTGCTCTATAAAGGAGATAGAAAGAAGTTACACAGCGGTGGTGACCTACAGACGCCTAGCTCCAGGGATGGGTCACGTGCCGGCACCGGAACCTACGTATGGTATCCATAGAATGTCTACTCGCTGCAGAGCACCAATGGTGAATTGGATGACCACACATGCCATATGCATGAAAAGGTAATCATTTCAAAACATTTGACAGGTCAAGGGCATACATCTGGCAATTAGACTAAAACACACAGGAAATGCCTCCGATGGCAACAAACCCACTTATAACACAAAGAAATCCTTAAAAAGAAGAACGTTCACAAAAAATAAATAAATAAATCTCAGGCGGTAGTTGAGGACATACAAGGGGTGGAAAACACATGGTTAAATACCAAAACGATATGAAATTCTGCAAGAACATCAGAGTTCTCAGGGCGACGCTTGATGCACAATTAAGACTCCCACGCACTATACGAGTAACCCAATATTAAGGGCGAACGAGAGCTTCTAGGCCCGGCATTCCCACATATATCTATCTATAAGCAGCACAATCAAATTAACTAAAAAAAAAATTATATATATATATATATGTGTAATCTGTGCACATGTATGACTACTCCTCCCATAACATTCAGCCCTCTCCATGTTAAACACCTAAGAGTATTACACACTCCTCATTATTAGTAGACTTCCTTCTCTTGCCTCGGACAAAAGCAGGCAGTATAGTTATGTATACGTCTTGCACATACTCCCTAACAATCCCTTTCTAGACAATAAGAGGCGAGTTGTTGGAATATTTGAGAGATATTTGCCGACACTACAAACTGTGGGTCACAGGTCAACTTAAAGAGCCCAAAGCCATCGCAAACCCTGGTGGCATACAGTTGCTGAATGGTCAGATCTCTGGGTTAGATAGTTAGCTGCATGACTTGAGGTGAATAAATCAGAAGGCACTATCTGTTCCGTTGTTTTACATGAACTTATGCTGTCACACGATTTAATATACACATCCGAACAGCAGATTTCGTTATGCTGGGATGGGGCTCCTATGTCTGTATAAAATAGACATGGTTTTGCAGGACTTTAGTGGTTTTTTGTTTTTTTTTCACTTAGGGTAATCTCCAAAGCCTAACAAGCTGGCTGGATCAAATACAATGAAAGGGTTAACAGGCTCTTATCAGGGAATCACAGCAGATGGGTTGAGCCTCCTGATGGAGAGAGCCGCCATTTCCAGGTCCTTAATATTAGATTTGCCAAAAATAAAAAATAATTAAAAAAAAAAACAAACACGTGACTAGCATTATAAATCCGTAAAAAAATGGTTCATTGGTTTCACGTGTCTAGACGACCCAAAGAAATTCTGTGTGTGGTAAGGGAACGCGTTTCACTATTCCGGAGCATTTGGTTTGGATGAAGTCTCCATGGCTGCATTACTCCTTCCCTGCGGGCCTGGCCTCTTTATCAACTTCCAGTATAAAGAGCACACTATACAGGTCCAGCGATAGAGAGTACATGTGGTACGCATTAATCCGATTCGATTGCCTCACTCCTAGCCCCTTTTTGTTGTTTCCAGCAGACTGATTTCCTCGCCGAGGCTTTGACCATCAATTTGTAATCAGCAATCACCACAAATGCCAATTCCATCTTAGTAAGGAAGTGAAGTACCCGGGACTTAACCGGCAATCGCACACAAAACCAAAACACTTTTTATTGATCGCAGGAGTTTCCAGGGCACGCATGGCCATCATTATCGCTTGTCTACACAACGGCACGTTTTCATTTAACGGATTTTCCAAAACATCAGTCTATTTAGAGACAAATTGCTGAAGGGCAGACATCTCCAAAGAGTTAGTATCCAAAATGTAGGGACAAGCTCCATAAAAGCCCAACGTAAGGCAAAACATAAGATAATTTAATAATAAAGCAGCTTGTGTCCGACTTAACATATTCTGCATGTTCACCAAGGATACTCCATGAGAGACCCGAACACTTCACGGGAGACCTAAAACTGGCACTAAATGCCTCGGACAGCCACAGAAATACTTTCCTACAACGATACATGGATTTGCTGCCTGGTGTGGAGAATAAACATTACATCACATTAAAAATGCACTCAAACTGCCAAGCCACATTTTCACTTATTTCCCATCTATTTCAGGGAAGAGGCTTTCTCGAGGAGTACCAGAACACCAAGTGACACGCTTTTACCCGCTTTTACCCTTTAAAAAAAGGATACAAATAAGGTAAAAGGGACATTTCCAGGAGGATAACGACCTTCTGGAGAGTGTGCAGAGGAGGGATACCAAACAGATACAAAGGATCAGGATAGACCAAGGAATCTCAATATGTATGCTTTGGAGAAGATGAGAGCAGGGATGGGATATTAACATTTCGATACATAAAGGGATTTAACAGTACAGGAGGGAAATTTCAAGGGAGGAAGAATGTTAGAACAAGAGGTCTATCTAAAATTACAGGGTCAGAGGATTAGATGTAATGTAAGGATGTTTAACTTTACCGAGAGTGGTAAATGGAACAGTAAGATACTAACACACACTAACACACAGTAAGATACATACACACACTAACACACCGTGACACACACTAACACACAGTAAGATACATACACACACTAACACACAGTAAGATACATACACACACTAACACACCGTGACACACACTAACACACAGTAAGATACATACACACACTAACACACAGTAAGATACATACACACACTAACACACCGTGACACACACTAACACACAGTAAGATACATACACGCATTGACATACTTGTTTTTTAAGCCTCTACCATGGCTCAGGACGCTCCCTCTCGTCCCTCACACGCTGGTTGTGTGTGATCACTGGGAAATGACGCCATATCCCTGTGTTTAGACTCAATCGGTGTTCAGGGACTAAGCAAGCGCAGCCCGTTGGGTACGTGGCCCGGTGGGGAAGCGTTTGGCAGGGCTGAAGTTCCCAATGTAGGGGGTCTTTGTTACTCCACTGGTTTCAACAGAGCTGGTGAGGTGCTGGAGCTCCTCAAAACCCTAGGACAGAATTTACGCTCGCTCTGGTGACCTGTGGCTTGTTGAATCTAAGACAAGACCAAGGACTGATTAAGGTCCAAGTTCTTACATCAAGAAAGATGGGAAGACTTAATATCTTAAAAAGATTCTTGTGAGAGTGGAAAATATATAAGGCTTGGCTCACAATCTTTCCTTGCCCAGTGGATTCTGGGTTTTTCCCGGCAATAACTTACAATTCTATAGATTATTTTCCTTTATAGCACAAATATGTCCTGTGCTGCTGTACGATAAGGCACATGGAGTTAATATATGGACATAATGCAATTGCACAGCGTGTAATTCACAGGTCACTGAAAAGCTTTTCAGGTACAGTCTCCATGATATCAGTTACTTTCCTGATTTGTTTATTATCGAGCAGCGCATTCTACGAAATCATTCCAATACATAGCGGGAAGATCTCGTAAGCTAGAGGGATATATCTTTGGCAGCAAGTTATTTGAAAGCATTGGGAATGGGATCCTATGTTGGAGAAAAGGAAACGTCTCATTTTGTTAGTAATTACTTTATAATGGAAACAGCTGTACAAAGAGGACTTGTACCTATCTCAAATAGAACGAAAACAAGAAAAGCAGCTTTAACAATTTGTGCGCCAAAGCAACGCCAATGTGATTTTCACTCTCAGACACTCAAAACGGTCATGAACTCAACCAAAACACTTAATATTACACAACAAGACTACCGATATCTGAACTAGCGTATTAAAAAAAATATATAAAAGTAAAAGCTGACGAAGACATGCAGTTTGTTAAAGGAAACCAAAAAAAAGCCCCTTCCCCGGTCATTTTAAACAAACAGAACACATTCAGGGGGCTTGAGAGGTTTATTGTGCAGATTGCCAGATGGATTCCCTCTCGCTGCTGCCTTAGATTAAAATAAGAGATGTCGCTAGAGAAAGTGCTTCCCGTCAGCGCAGAGACTTATGGTCTGTTTATTATGTGTATATGTTTGGACCCAGTCTGGATTGGATGCAACGTTAAACCACTTGATCTTCCCGAGTGCGTGTCGCCATTCTTCTTACGTTAGTAAAAGAAATAGAGGCACAAATATGAATAGCTTTTAGATAGTAATATCTACGGAAGACACAGCAAGAACAAGCTCCTCGCCCACAGCACTCAAGTCCTTAAAGATAAAAAGGGTTTTCTGAGGTTGGTTATGATGGACTTCCCATCATAAGAATACACTCAGTCGCATTTTACCCATATGACATGCCCTAGGGCAGCAAACACCGTACAAACCTTTAGCCCTTATAAGCATGCGTAGCCATACCTGCATGTCCGTGCACCTTCACTCAGAAGCAGAAGGTTATTGATAGGGTTGACAAGCGCTATAAAAGGGGAAGACTAGATGAGTGAATGGTTCTTATCTGCCATCAAACCTTCCATTGGTTTGAATTACAGATATATAACAAGGTTAGCCTTCTAAAAGCAGCTCTTGCTGACGGCCTGGTTTTGGGCATACTCGGCCATATTAGCAAAGGCATGCACCAAGGTGGTCTTCCTCTTCCTTCTAGATAAGAAACATGCACATAGCAACCCAATAAGTATGTCTGTCAACATTCTGTGAACTCTATAGGCAAGATTAATATATGTCCAAGTGCGAGATCTTATCTGTTAATATACCACACTGCTGTTTCTTAACCTCGCCCTTCCATGACAGCTCCATTACGCTCAAGGAAAAAAGAACAAACACGGTGCTGTGTAGAGTAATTTAGATTAGCAATAGAGAAAGCGTGATTTTGTTTGGTCTCAAACATCCTGGAGGCATGATTGACAGTCATGCGATACTTTTGATGACTTTCCATGATTAAATGCCACACTGAGCCAACTCTTTATGGCAATGCTAACGAAGCCCCGCTTGTACAATGAAATCTCTTCATCAATAGACTTTTACTAAAGTGTCAGGCTGCGGGTTTGCAACTCAGCCATTCTATTGTTTATCACAAGGTGGTGAAACAGAGTCAGAGTGTTTATTAGATTGGGCTAGAGATGCAAAGAGCTAATATGCAGCTGCCTGAAAAATTTGGAACAACTAGAAGAGTAGATAACAGGACAATACCTTTGAAAACTATCTGAGAGTAGTTATGAGTAGTTCCTCTTTAACAGTCTCAAGTTTCCACCACCAAGGTCTCATCATTATCAACCACTCATCGGCAAAACAAGGGCCGGCCGGTAAAACCGGTGGTGCTAGTGAAGGTTCTCTCTCCCTCAAGATCCATAGATAAATACATCCAGAACTGTATTTGGGAGACTTATCTTCTGATATGTAAAGTCATTATTGAAGCCAAAGTTACAGTTACTGACCAGTTACAGCTCTCCTCCCATATCACACAGTCTTCATTCCTATAGACCTGGCTGAATCAGATAGCGCATGGTGTTTATCAGTCAGATGCCCAAATGAAACGGTTCCTAATGTTTAGAAAAAAAAACCTCAAGCCAAATAGTTTGCTTGGTATAACCATGTTATTTTTGCAATGCAGATATAAACAAATGTCATATAAAAGCCTTTTGGGATGACAAACCTGTCATTGCAGTCTGAAACAACACATGTGATCTGCAATATTTTTTTTTATGTATTTGTAATGCTTCAGAATTTATCTCCGCTCGTAAACTGTGAGCAGACAGCATTCTGGGAGTGGGGGGGCAAAGTGTACATCTTAGTGTCTGAAGGACACAAACTACTACATTTAATCTTGTTTTACTATAAATTGAAAGGGAAAGTGCTTTTGGAAGGTGTACGTTGCCATATACTGCTTAATATACGCTGTTCAGAGTGGGAAACACACCATACGATCACCTTTTCCAACTTCCCACTGAAAAATGATTGAGCTTGGATTACATGTAGTGCTTCATACGCTGTAGGTCAGTCATGGTCATAAAATGTTTTTTCCCCTGCCCCTAGCCCCTCGGCTTGCACGTGCCATACATGTGCTGGTTTGCAGACCAGTTCCAGAGGGGTCTCATTAGGCCACCTCCCGGACATGCGCTACCGCAGATCGGCGCATTCAAGCAGTCCCGTTAATCTTTGCAGCTCAGCCACCATAACCAAATTTGTCACGCTGGCCCACGGCGTGGAAACTTGAAGTTGAACCCATCACTGTCTAACAGCTCAAACAGATGATACAAGAGCTGGGCAGTCTCATCTTCACGACCATCTTCGCTCTCACACGAGCTTGGCCAATTAGAGAACATCTCTGCATAAAACCAAGTGGACTTTGACATTTTTACACGTGTGACTAATCACATTGCTAACAAAAAAGCAAACATTTCTTAAATGGGGAGAAATAATTGCCCATTTCCCGGATGCCCCATGGTATGTCACACCAAGTGGATTTCCAGCATACATTGCTGCACAAAAGTATGTGCCCCTTCCCGATTTCTTCTACGCTTGTGTATTTAAGTGTTTTAGAGGCATTTTGGTAGGCCAGACCTTTTGTTACCCTTTTCAGGCTGATAGAGGTCGATGATTGCTTCTCGCCTGTTCTTGGAGTTCTTCAGAGCGAGGCATCATCTGCTGCTTGTTTTTAGCAGACTTCACTTTGCAAGACCGGTTCTATTTCATTGATGTTTAGATTAAACCAGGCTGGCAGTGATCATGTCTTCGCGTGTCCAAAGAAACTGAACCCAATTGTCAATTACATTTGGTCTATTTGGTATCTAAGGGGGCAATTATTTTTTCACATAAGGCTAGGTAGGATTGGATAGCATTTAAAATTATCGACTGATGATCTGAAACATTTAATTGTGACAAATATGCAAATAAAACCCAGGAAGGGGTGAAAACGTTTTACTAATGTATTAATGTAATCTGTACATTTGCTTATGGGTTTTTAGGTCTGAATTAGAACATTTTATTTGGGAAACACAATAGATCATTGTTGCAAAAATCAAGGGAATTCGGAATGCGCAGTAAAATGCAGCAAATTAGGAACTTGAGAAATAGTTTTGAGAACCCTACATGTGATATATGGGATTTTATTTTTTTAAATATATTGTCCAGAAACCCATAAACAAGCAGAAAGGTCAGGAGGTAACACTGAGCCCCTCTGTTCAGACAGGGTCATGCTCAGGTCTTGGACCTATTGAGGACTAGACTGAACATTAACGACTTACACCAAGGTCCTAGTATCCCATATGTACTTAAGGGCACATTCTTAAATTCCAGAGTGCAACAGGAGGACACATCAATCTGCTCCGCGTGATAATGTGCCAAATGGAACGGAGAAGCTTTCACCAATTATGTAGAAAGTCAATGATGCAGACGGATCGCTAAAAACAGATGACTTTTCACCTCATTGTAACAATGATCCTATAGCAGCACCAGGGTTATGAGAATTAGAGAAATTAACAGAAATGTATTTTAAAAAACACGAAAAAAAAAAACAAAAAAATAAAACCTTGAACTTAGATTATTTGCCTGATAATGATGTCTGTGAAAAATCCCATGAAGATACTTGGTTATCACCTACCAAGATAAAATAACCAACACTAAAAGATAAGAATGTTGTTCCAAGAAGTGCTTTGCAATTGCGATTACATAGAGTGCAGAACGCGCTCACGTTTCTTCCTTCACTCAGACGCGACTGAGCCGCTTTCAGGAGACCCAAACTTCAAAGTGCAAGGGCCATCCTAATCACACAAATCGCAGGAAAAGATGGCTACAGAAGCTTCCATGAAGTCAATCTTGTGTGTGTGTATATATATATATATATATATATATATATATATTTTATATATAATCAAGTGTAATGTTATTTAATTTCAGCGAACTTTCTTTAGCTGCAGTTGTTGGTCATTTGATATTATGGATGACTTTCTTTGCTCGTCCTTTCTAAGCAGATTCTTTACGTCAATGCTAACGAAGTCCAGCTCAATTGTTTCCTCTGCAGACTTTTATTAGCCATCGTGTCAAGATGTGTGATTAGGACCGAGTCGTTCTATCGTTTACCACAAGGCAGTATGTCTAGTAGAGTGGGCAAAGATAACAGAGCTAAAGGCCAACATGGAGCTGTCCGAAAAAAACTATGCAAGAACTAAAACTGTAAGATTAGTTTTTTTTTATGTTTAAATATAATACTAGTAATAGACAAATGGATAAACAATCAAGTTACTGAATGCTGACCCTTTGTTTGCGGTGTCACCAGCAACCAAAGCCAGCAAGGCACACCATATTATTTTTAACTTATTCACATACCGCCAAAACTTACGCAGCATACATAGCTAAACCCGCAGTACGCAGCTAAAGCAGTAATTCCTTTTCAGATGTAAGATAAAAAAAAAAAAAAAAAAAAAAAAAAGGCAAACCATTGTATGTATATTTCTAAATTACTAAATGCTTCTTATGCACATTTATAGTTTACTTTACTGCAAAAAGCCACTGGAATAACTGGACAGCATTACCGTACATACTCAGTCTATCATCTCTATTTATCTTTATGGAAAGGCTAAAAGAAGGTCCCCAATACAGCAACTTCTGGTTAGGATAATATGGTTTACGGCTGACAGGCAGAGTTTTTTTTTTTTCATCCCGTCACAAGAACCAAGTATGAACAAAACTAGAAACACATCTTGAAAAGCTCTTAAAGAGAAGACATGATATTAATATATAAACCCGATCAGGTCTACTTGTGCCAGAACACACTGATATTCAAGGACAGGGGGGCTCTTGGTTTTTTTTAATTAATTGGACAAACACCTTTAAGAGTGGGTACGATTTTTTTTCCAATGTGGTGTTTATGTATATTTATTAGGGGTAGGCGCAGAAACAGCTCTACAATTCTCCCATCTCAGAATTGAAAATGAGCATGTAGTGTATTTTGCAGGCTCAGAAACCGTAGTACTTTGGCTCTGGGCGAATCCATCTTCGTTCAATATTCTGAGTGCTCCTATTTTTAAACAATATGTCTCATATGACACACAGAGTGGCAGGAATTCTCCCAGCCCCCATTGAAGCATGTGTTATGTGAACGAGTGCGAGGAACTGCGAGTTAGGAAGAGGGGGAAAAAAAGGCCGTATTAGCCTCTCAGATTTCACCGTTTTAGAGCAGAACTCGGCAAATGGTTTCACAGATCGGGAAGCTATAAATGGCTATGCAGTGATTCAGTATAAATACTTCGGTATGAAACAAATATAATTTTTCAGGAATTAACAGATTTGGAATATGGTTCAGATTAATAGCGCATATAATTACAGACACAGTATCCTCATTGTGCGGCTCACCAATCTGGCACCGGTTAATGGCAGCCACATCTGAAACCGAATAGCAACCAATTTCCCCTCTTCAACAATCGAATTCAACATAGCCCTGGTTTCAGGTGCAGCAAGTTCTCATCTTCCTGTATTCATTGCAGCTAATTTCCTCCATTAATACATTTACATTTCCTTTGTTAGTTTTATTAAGTGGGTAGCATTTTTAACAGGTTAACCTCTTGTTGTATGCACGGCAATGTTAGGTAAACCCAGACAGGTAGGGAGCCAAAGTTCCGTCTTTGGGGTTTGCTAAAGCTGGAGTTGTTTGCACTCCCTCGCTCCACTATTCCACCAGAGAGTTTCTCTAGCAAGACGGGCTGAGCAGGCCCTGCATAGTGTATACTATAATGACAGAAGACTTTGAAATGCAACTGTCCATTATACAGTCCAGCCAAGCCCTTGAAGTCAAGGAGTTGAAACCTAAATCTCCCAGAAAGCAGCAACTACCCTCATAGCGCTCAAACGCAGACTTATAACATTTTCAAAAGAAAGCCTCAATATGTCACAATTCTCTTATATTCAGGGGGGAGAACGCTCAGTTTATAGCCAGCATTTGTCAAGCTGCCAGTTACTAAAATTTCAGACTTAAAAAATGCAGTCTGCAGTAGATATGTATGAATCACTCAGACTGACAGACCTCAAGACTACCGGAGACGATCACAATGCCTACTGAACACCAGCAGTGAATAAGCCAACACTGTTCCTTCTTTTAAATGGTGGAGATGCTAACATACTAATGGCATGTAATCATGCATGAGACAGGCATATGACTCCTGAATCCAAGACAAGACCAGCCACTGATTAGGTCAGAGTCTTTACAAGAGGAAAAATGAGCAGACTGGATGGACCCAATGGTTCTTTTCTGGTGTCCAATTCTATGTTTCTACACAAATAAACACAACAGATGCATAGATGAAAGAATTGTGTATTTTCCTTACTGCACAGAACACTTAATTTTGTCACTCAAACAGTATAACCAACCAGTAAAGGGTAAGGCTAATAAGCAAGACTCTGGCCCTACAGGTTGACTAGTTATGTACCAGAACAATGTGCAAAGTGTTAACCTTAAAGCCAAAAGGCAGGAGATCCAGTTAAGAGTCTGTCCTATTTATGGCCCCAGCTTTCAGGTTTTAGAAGTGTGCAAAATCATGGCCAACGCTTTTGCATCTTGCATACAGCAGTTATTAGTCAACACTAAGCAATGCGATGTAGGCTCCTCCAGCAGAAACAAAGTATAGTCTAAGCCTTGTGGTTAACCAGATTTCTCAGGGGAGTTTCAGATGTGTTTAAACTCCCCGAGCCAAGCTCACAACCGAACACAGACAATAGAATTTAGGGTGTTCCAAGGCACATTTTAGGAAATCATGTTTGTACCGGTCTGAAGACTTCCTCAATGACTCTCTGACTGAGGGAATAAACCAGGGGCAGAGAAAGGACTGAGCACCTATTGTCAAATTAGTAAAGGTTTACTTCATAGGATAAGTCTACCACACTTTGAATAATGTGGAACCCTCAACAAAATCTAAACACCACAAGTCAAGGGGATGACGGTTTCCAGTTCTAAAGTACTACAAATAAAAGGGAAGATAATGCTTGGTCAAAGATGTGCTCAACATCATCTAGTTACCCATTGATACTTAGAAATAAGTTACAAGGATGTAAGAAAGTAAACAAAAATGTGTGTATTTACATGCTTGCAGCAAAATGCTGAAAGAGGATAGAGGTTTATTTTTGATGCGATGTTGCCAGTAAAGGGCAACTGCTTCTGTCTCAACTACTGTATGCTTACATCACGTGTCTACGAGTTTAAATATGACAGCCTTGACCAGAAGTCTTAATTGTTTCTACAGATATACTGGAAGACTGGCCAATTGGACAGCAACTTGGCATCAAAATAAAAGTTAACCAGACAAAGTTTAAAATCAGTCTAAACATCGTTTCAGACAATAAACCAGAGGCTTCAGAGCCATGACTTTGTTACAACCCGCGTAACTTGATAAATGGGCCTCTCCCCCCCCCCCCAGCAAAATAGGTGATGCTCCAGGGAGAAAACCCATTACTTCCCCTGTGTGATGTGAACAGTGTTGAAGGAATTGGAAGTTTGATTAAAATATATACCTTCTCAAGCAGCTAATTAAAGTGCTGCATTACTCATTTTCATTCTGATGACATCACCGGATCGGAGATCGAGGCAATCTGCGAAATAAGAGTCGCCTCGGGAACAGCGCACCAGGAAGAGAAAGCTACATGTGTTACTTCACCTAAAGCAACTATTCTTCCTTTGCCTACAGGCACCCAAAAGCAAGGCTTCTTCTTGTTTACAAAGCAAGCCTCATAAATCTTACAAGTCAATTATGTCAGAGCAGATGAGCCGGTAAGCATAGCTGTAACTACTTCAAACCTGCTGTGTAAACAGGACTGCTCAGAAGCCTGGCCCATTAAAGGTTAGCACAGCCGCTCATAAATCCTGGGAAACAAAGGAGAAGAATGGAGCCCCTTGTAGACAGTATGTACCTCGGCAATAGAAAACCTGCACTCCATAAGGTGATGCTGGTCCATTTTAACGAACTGTACAATCGCAAAGATTCAGGCCTTTGTTATGGGAAACGAGACAGTTTCCTCTCCACCTTTCTATACACTACCTGCAACGTATACATATATTACCCCCAAAACCCCTACCATTATGTACCTATAGCTCTACTCAAAAAAACATCTTATATCGCCCCCCCCCATCGATTTATTCAGATAAATATCCTCCCCACTTGCTACCTACTAAATCCAGCATAACGTGTCGTTCCGCTGAGAATCTGCACACTCCATTATTCCCAATATTACCTCTACCAAGGATCCCGTCTTCTCTGAGCGAGCCGCGTGCCAGGAACATACGTTTATTCCAGAGCACAAAATGGTCCTCTTCCAGCTCCACGTTTCTACAATTTGAGATTTTGTCAGGCATTCAGGCCCTTGGGTTTAGCTACAAAAACTCTATTATAGGCATATACTCCCTCACCACCGCTACAAAATGTGAACATGCCGACATGAATCTTTTATTCTGCGATTATTCTTTTTGCCCAAGACAGAAGGAGACAGTCTACTGATTTATTTAAGATTGTCTTTAAGCAACACATATCGTCACGTGGAGTGCGGCTTAGGATAAGCCATTGTAGCCATTTTTGCAGTCTTTCTATTGGAAACCACTTAGTAATGCACTTTGATGACATCACTAGAGAAATTTATTACACGTGAGAAACTCCAGGATAGTTTGGACGCTATGTGCAAGAATTCCAAAGTAACGTATATTCTTTGGGTCAGCTTACTTGTGTTCTTCAAGAAACGGAACAGCGTTCTAGCTGTTAGAGCAAGAGAATTTAAACACGCATGGCATAGGCATATGACTCCTGAATGTAAGACAACACCAAGGACTGATTAAAGTCTGAGTCTTTACAGCAGGGACAAAGCGAGCAGACTAGATGGTCCGAATGGTTCATATCTGCTGTCAGATTCTATAATGAATGTATTCAGGTGAGACAGCATCTATTGATTTACATAGACCTGTTGTGTACGGATGGAGGATGAAGTCACAGAACCAGTATGAGATAAGAGTCCAAAACAAATGCATAACCTTGCACTCAGATGAGCTAACAGACTACCCCGCAAAATAAAAACCCTGAAATCGAAGGCTTGTATGAACAAGGAGGACCCATCACTGATGCGCTCCATTTCAATGCGCTTATGTTTAACAATACTAAAAGCAACCATATGGCTCGTTCAAACAAGCAATGAACGTCTTATGGCAACAAAAAAACAATTAGGAAAGCAAGTCAGGGAAAAATTGTTTATATAACTATCGGTCCTCGGGCTCCTCAGAGCCTTGCTTAAAATTAAACACTGGACCCGTCCCCATTTCTTCACTCATTGCAGATTGAAAATCTCCAGTTTAAAAAAAAATAAAAAAATAGGACCTGAACGCTCCGCAAACCAGAAAAACCCAAACCACAGCGAATAAACCCTTGGAACAGAAATACACCTCCGCAAAAAGGTCCAGAAATAGAATAAGTCCGACTAACAAGCAGTCAGGCCAATGCTAAGAAGAAGCAGTCAGGCCAATGCTAAGAAGAAGCAGTCAGGCCAATGCTAAGAAGAAGCAGTCAGGCCAATGCTAAGAAGAAGCAGTCAGGCCAATGCTAAGAAGAAGCAGTCAGGCCAATGCTAAGAAGAAGCAGTCACGGTAATACTAAGAAGGAGCAGTCACGGTAATACTAAGAAGGAGCAGTCACGGTAATACTAAGAAGGAGCAGTCAGGCCAATGCTAAGAAGGAGCAGTCACGGTAATACTAAGAAGGAGCAGTCACGGTAATACTAAGAAGGAGCAGTCACGGTAATACGATAATCCAAACGATTATGTATTGCTCAACATCCAGGTCAGCATCATTTTGATTCTACTTTCTCAGTGATGTCTTCATATAGAAGGTATCCAGGTTGTCACAACAACTCAAACGTTAATGCAAATGTCTACATTTTGAGATATTTAGCGCAAGCTTCTTAGAAGCTCTCCCATTCCTTGGGCTCTTCTATATTTTCATTTCCCAAGCAAAACACCGGTTATCCTTACAAGCTGACAAGTTCACACAAAGTGTAGGATCCCCCGTAATGACCCCCACTAGGCTAAATTCAATTCTAGTTCCCTGAGCACTCAAATTGCCGAACGCCTCCATCACACTTGGAGGGGGGGTAAATTGGTGAATAAATGTTCAATGACTTTTGGTTTGTCATTATCAAAGTGCATGTGATGTTGTGAATGTCTGTAAAAACCCATCATCTGTGACAACGTACACAACAGACAGCCACATTAGCAGGTACCATTGTAAAGCACATCAGTGACACATATAGGAGTGAATGGAGATTTAATATAAAAACTATATTCGAGTTTAGAAACTGGCGCTCTGTGCATCGCCAATAAAAAAAAAAAAAAAGAAGATAAATACGATTCTGATATTTGCTTCATTGGACCCAACGGACACCGTAAGCGATGAGCAACGAGTAGAAAGTCTTTTAATTCCCCATATTTACAAAACTATAACAGCCTTACAATAGTAAACATCTATTCTTTCGCTCTGTGTTAGAAACACACAGGAACTGCCCTCTCCTCCCAAGCTTTCCACCGCGTCAAAGAAAAGTATTTCACAACCTACACCAAAAACTACTTAAACTCCCTGATTGCCAAAAAAAAAAGGATGCAATATCCGAATACCGAACAGCGATCGATCCAACGAGGCACTTTGAACGGCTTATATACACTCGGCGTCCATGCGGGTAAACGGGGCAGTTTTGCTGAAAATGAAGTGACTAAATAGGAATAATTGATGAGATTTTGCGGAGTCCCATAGACCCCGCAGTGCATAGCGGACAAACAAATAATTATACGGATTAAATGCAGACTATCTTCAAAAATCAATCTGCACTCGGGGGGGGGGGGGGGTTGCAGGTGCAATAATAATAGATGCTGTATACCCCCCCAACAATTAACACAAAAAGCCCACTTAAAATGTAAAGGGCCCATTGTCTATATGCACACATGAGTAGTTTTTGTTCATTTTTGTTTTCCATCAATAGTCTTTGGGGGAATCCCTTAAATACCAGTGAATGTTATGTTAGATTTAATCCGGATACTTCTTTAAGGTCTGTGCGAAAAAAGCTGTTTTTTTGGGGTCACCTAGTGGGACGTGCACCCGGCTAAACCCGGCCCCAAAACAAACACCCCGAACACAGCAGATGTGTCGGCACTGAAAGGGTTAGCGCGGAGGAGATAATAAAGAGGGTCAGAGGGACTATCGAGGGCCTCCCTGTAAGTGAACGGAGCCCCCATCCCCCAGTAATGGTGGGTGTATGCCTCCCAGTCTGTGCCCAGTGCCGGGGCGCCACTCACCGATTAGCCGCCGCACCTCCTCCTCGCTCATGTAAACATTCAGTCCGGGCTCATTGGCGGTCCCAGGCCCGGAATAACTTCCAGCCGCAGGCGAGAGGGCTACTAGGAAGAAAAGGAGGGACGGACACCACAGCCCGGGGCCCGGCTGCCTCCCCCATATCCACCACCCCGGGGGGTCCGGGGCCCCGGGCAGCATGTCTCTCACAGGCCGTGCTGATAAAAGGTGTCCCGGACCATCCCCGCGCACTTCCCTCCTTCTTTTGGGGCAGCTCACTCGGTCGCCAGCGGGTAATCCACGAGCCCAAGCAGATGCGCGCTCCGTGCCCACACACCGTCTGTAAAACCAACGCAGGCGCCGTTGAAAATTTACACTGTCTCGCTTTACAACCAGGTCTGCCTCCTTTCGGCCACCGTCTCCCTCTCGAACTGCACACGCCCCCTCGTGGTCTGTTTTGTGGTTTTTTTCCCCAACTAGCTTTATTGTCCAAATTCACATAACACTCCCGGTGATGTTTCTGGCTTGGTCGTATCAGCTCAACTTTTCCCGTATTTCTTTAGATAGATTTAGAAGTAGGGGCGCACGCATGCGTATATAGATATACACTATGGACAAAGTAGTGGGACACCTGATCATTACACCAACAGGGAATTTTATGACATTGCATTCTAAATACATAGACATTAATATGTTGTTGGTCCCCCATTGCAGATATAGAGGCTTCCACTCTTCTGGGAAGCCTTTCCACAACAGTTTGGAGAGTTTCTGTGGGGCTTTTTTGTCCATTCATTCAGTAGAACATTTGTGAGGTCAGCCACTGATGTTGATATCCGTTCCAGTTCATCCCAAAGGTGTTTGATGGGGTTGAGGTCAGGGCTCTGTGTGGCCGGTCAGGTTCTTCCACACCAAACCCATCCAACCATGTCTTTTCCTTTTGATAAATTGGCCCAAAATGTCTTGGGGAAACACGAGTCGTTATCCACTTAATATTAGGCACATTGACTCATATAGCTAGAAAATGGAAATCAACTAGGGAGCACTGGCCCCTTCTTACTGTCTCCTCGTACTGTTTCTAAATTGTATAGATCCAGGTCGGAAGGCCCCTTTCTAAACTACCGTATTTTCCGGATTATAAGGCGCACCGGATTATAAGGCGCACTTTCTATGAGGGCCTTATAAGCAATCTTGTTTCATATATAAGGCGCACTGGATTATAAGGCGCAGCACATTACCGTTAAATAAACCATTGCTCAGACTGCAAGTCAAAATTTATTACACTTTTTAACAATAACTTGCAACTGGTTCAGCTGTAATTGCAAATCAAAACGTTTACCGTACTTTTTCAGTTCATTCCTCCACCAGAAATCCATCAAATCCGTCATCTTCAGTGTCGGAGTTGAACAGTTGGGCGATTTCGGCATCAAGCATGGGGTCCTCCTCTTCATTATCCGAGTCGGTCTCGTTGCTGCTGCTAGGCTCTTCAGTGGTGATTCCAGCCTTCCTGAAAGCTCGGATGACACTGGAGACTGATACATTCTTCCAGGCATCCACGATCCACTGGCACATAGTGGCATAACTCGCACGGCGTTGCCTCCCTGTGTTGGTGAATGTGTGGTCACCTTCTGTCATCCAATGCTCCCATGCAGCTCGCAATTTAACTTTAAATGACCTGTTGATGCTGATATCTAGCGGCTGGAGCTCTTTGGTTAATCCACCAGGGATGACAGCAAGCTCCGAATTAGTTTTCTTCACTTGGGCTTTGACAGTATCGGTCACGTGGGCGCGCATCGAGTCACAGACCAATAGGGATGGGGATTTGTGAAAAAAGCCACCCGGTCTCTTGACGTAGACCTCCCTCAGCCACTCACTCATCTTCTCCTCATCCATCCAGCCCTTTGGGTTAGCCTTAATGATGACACCAGCAGGAGAATTTTCTTTAGGCAAAGTCTTCCTCTTGAAAATTACCATGGGTGGTAGTTTCTGGCCATTAGCCTGACAAGCGAGAACTACAGTGAAAGATGACTTCTCATTTCCTGTGGTACGTATAGATATCGTACTGGTCCCTGTTTTCTCAACAGTACGGTTTACGGGGATATCGAAAGTGAGGGGAACCTCATCCATGTTAATAATGTGTTCTGGCTGGATATTCTTTTCATTTATCTTGGTTATGCAGTAGGTGCGGAAAATGGCCAGCTTCTCTTCATAATCCTTTGGTAATTGCTGGCACACAGTAGTTCTGATGCGAATGGAGAGATGACGCCTTTTCATGAAACGAAAGCACCATGAAGGACCTCCTCGAAAGTCCTTGATCTCCATGTCACGTGCTAAAGCAGTGGCTTTGAGTCGAATAGAGACAGTGGAGACGCTTCTACCTGCGTTTCTCTGTTCCATAACCCACTGTTCTATTTTGTCCTCCAACTGTGGCCACCTTGCTTTGTTTCCTCGGAAACTCAGTTTGGTCTTCTTTACTTGGCGGAGGGCATCTTCTTGTTTTCTCCACTTACGCACCATGGATTCATTAATGTTGAATTCTCTTGCAGCTGCCCTATTTCCATGCTCTACTGCATAACTTATAGCTTTAAGCTTGAAACCTGCATCATAAGCATGTCTCTTAACAGGAGGCATTTTTTGGGGTAGTGGGTATAGTTAACGCTAAAGCACAGATATATTGCAAGGATCCTGCGCACAGAGCTGTAAGTATCACTCAGTGTGGCTCCTGACTACGGTGGCCGTAATGCTCAATCCATTTATGGATACTGTAAAAACCCAAGTGAAGAATAAATTCATAGGCGCACGGGGGGGAGGAGCATGGTGTGTGCTGTGGTATGCCGCCACCGACCCCTGCCGCCCACGATAGAGGTAAAGGATCCTGTATGAACCCCTCTCTTTACTGTCGGGTTCATATATAAGGCGCACCGGATTATAAGGCGCACTTTCTATTTCTGAGAAATTCTCAGCATTTTATGTGCGCCTTATAGTCCGGAAAATACGGTATTTTGAACCGGCACAGGGAGACAGGAGCGTATCGGGGGTGAGGTGACCCCGCGATGAAACCAAGGCTGCTCACACAGTGTACGAGAAACCGGATAGCAAGCTGCAGGAGCCGTGAGGTAAGCACGGGAGGGAGGTGGGATACTGAATATGTGTTTGTGTATATATATATATATATAAATATGTGTGTGTGAGAGCATGGTAGTGTACGTGTGTGTGAGCATAGATGTGTACTTCTATGTGTGTTTGAGCATTAGTGTGTACTTGTCTGTGTGTGAGCATGAATGTGTACTTGTGTGTGAGCATGGATGTGTACTTTTGTGTGTGTGAGCATGGATGTGTAAGTGGAGTGAGATGGAGTGTTGGGGAGTATGGGGGGCCCGGGGGGTGAGCATGAATGTGTGTGAGCATAGATGTGTACTTGTGTGTGTGAGCATAGATGTGTACTTCTGTGTGTGTGAGAGCATGGATGTGTAAGTGGAGTGAGATGGAGTGTTGGGGAGTATGGGGGGCCCGGGGGGGGAGCATGAATGTGTGTGAGCATAGATGTGTACTTGTGTGTGTGAGCATAGATGTGTACTTCTGTGTGTGTGAGAGCATGGATGTGTACTTTTGTGTGTGTGAGCATGGATGTATAAGTGGAGTGAGATGGAATGTTTGTTATGGAGTATGGGGGGGCCCGGGGGGAATATTCGCACCAAGGCCCCGTGGTTTCTAGTTATGCCCCTGGAGTGGAGCATTGTCAGCTCTCAAGTGACATACCAATGTAAAATGAAGAAAGGTAGATTGAGACACCTTAAGGCAAAAACAAAAAGTTGGCTAAATTGTCTCCCATTTCATTGGATCATGAAAATTATTGATAGTACCTGGCCACCTTGACTAAAAAACCTTTACCTTTTACAAGCTGGAATTCAATTTCTTTCCTTTTTATAGTGGGATAAGCTCCTAGCAAGATGCCACACTGCAGCATGTACATAGATTGCCCATCTTAGTGGTTCTCTATATAAATCTAATACTATACTCAATGTATTTTTCTCTGCACAATTTGACAAAAAATATGTTGACTAAATTTGCTGGTATTTCTATGTATGTCTTAATGTAAAATTAATGGGGAGACAGATAGGTCTTTGGCCATTTTATTACACTTTATGTTTTTCCAAATACTTAGTTATATCAATGAAATACGTACCCACCTTGTTGATACTGTTTGGGCCAATGGTATGCTCATAAGGAGTGTAGACCAAACTTTGCATACCATAGGTGGTCTCTATAAACTACGTCATTCACATTGGGCTAGGAACTATCAAGTTAATGGTGTCCTCAATTGGATGGCTCACATCCCCACCCTGGATTACCAAGCAACTATCACAGTGGCCAATAGACTAATTAAAATACTCCCGGAGGCCTCTTATTCAGATATGCTCGGTTTTGGAGGGATATATATGTGGTTTGGCCATACCCCTTACCCCTGAGATGGCGATTCTGGGGGTCATGGGTGAGAAGAGTTACATCAATGGATCCCCCCCACCCCTCGTTCAATGATCATTTTTAATACCAAACTGTTCTTGGCGTTCAGAACAGACTGATTGGAAACCACCTTAGATAAGGAATCTAGAACAGGGAAGTTCTTTAATACCTGGTCCCCTTACATGAATCAATTTGATGCCCACCTAAGATCAGCTCTTCTTAATACTTTCCAACAAATAAGTTGGTTCTGTGAGCGGACTGTTGTTGATAGGTGCTCCATTTCAACTATAGCACGTCCCCTCCTTCTCACCCGAAACACTTTAACAAGTTAACAAATGCACACCTGGAATGACAATAATGTTGATTTCTTCTTGTTTATTATGTCTTTTTGTTCACACTGTTTGAAGGAAAATGTAGAAAATAGTGGTTGATGTTCACAATCATTTTAGTTATATCATCTACATTCATTGCATCAAAATTATTTTCTGTTACAACATATTGCTGATATATTCTGTATTTGTTTTACTTGTATTCTGCCATTTACTAATATGTTGTTTTCCATATCCTTTTGTTTCATTTGTGAACCAATAAAGAGAATATAAGAATAAAGGGGAGCGGTAGATAGTGATACTAGTGATAACCGACTTACCTGCGTCTGCTACGAACATAGCAGCCTCCCGTACTCACCGCCGGAGAGGATCCGCTTGCTGTCAATCCATTCACATGATGGCCGACCGTCGTTCCGTACCCTCCAGTGTGCGTGCGTGCGCCACACCAAAGATGGCCGACGGAATGAATATACGGTCAACCGCACATCGCAACAAAGATGGCCAACCGCTACAACCTGCAGAGGACTGCGCATGGGCGATAAGCGAATTAAATTTTCTCTATTCATGCCAGCAATTAGTAGAAGGTGTGGTTATCTGTCTGGGGCTATTTGAGGGCACTTTAGCTGACTACTCATTGCCTACCAAAGAGTTTCTTATTTAGTACTCTGTGCTCTGTTGCTGCTTTTTGTGTCTCTTTGGTTTTTGACCTCGGTTCATTCCCGTTTACCCTGTCTGCTCCAACCCTTGGCCTTGGCTACGTTTTTTACTTCTCTGCCTGTGTCTGTGTTGCCTATCCGGTTCGTGCCCAGGCTCTGCATTGTGGATCCCTAGCTTCTGATCCTGACCATTCTCTGCTGGTTACATACAGTGGATACAAAAAGTCTACACACCCCTGTTAAAATGCCAGGTTCTTGTGATGTTAAAAAATGAGACAAAGATAAATCATGTCAGAACTTTTTCCACCTTTAATGTGACCTATAACGTGAATAATTCAATTGGAAAACAAGCTGCAATCTTTGAGGGGGATAATAATTAAAAAAACCTCACAATAACCTGGTTGCAGTGTGCACTGAAAATGAGTAGACTTACATATTAAGGTCACACAGACTAAACACATTTATTTCTATTACATGTCATTTAACATTGATACATACTTTTTGAACACGTGTTTTGGCACTACGTTTTTGGTCACTGTTTCTTTTCTTGATCAGTGAAGCTTGTTTCTGTTGGAGGAGGTGTAGGGAGCCTTATGGTCCATCCCTTCAGCCAAAAAAGGGGTCATTCCCTTGCGGGATTGACCCGAAGTCTAAAGGAGTCTTACCCTCCAGGGTGAGACTTGAAGATCCGGCCCTCCCATGGGGGAGGGAAGGAATTCTGCTTCCACTGCTCCCTAGCACAGAACGCTGCACCCAGGAGCACGCACCTCGGGCTCCAAAAAAAACCCCAAATTGATACATACTTTCATTAATAAAGTATAAAGAATACAGTATGCAATTCCTGTTGTTTTGTATATGACTTTTCATGGAAATAAAATATTTTCTTCTTAATGTCCTTGGGTTTCATTGTGTAAAACAAAATAGATATCATTTATTCTTACTATTTTTTAAAATGTGTTTAAATAATAATCAAGCTTTTGCTGCACCAATAGGAGACATTTTGGAACAGTGTTATAAAATGGTTTAGAATACAGTAAGCTGCAGTACTGAAATGGACTGTTTTTACCACCCTATATGTCATTAACGGTTACTCAACTCTTCGGAATTCAGAGGATAAAAGCATCTCTGGAGTCATAACTGAAACTTGATAAAAAGCAAATGTTACTTAGGAAGTCCTTAAGCAGGCCGCCACAATAGACTCTTAAAAACGTTCTTTCATCAACAATACTTATTATTGTTTATTTATTAATCCTTAAAGGGACAGTTGGGTTGGGGGCAGCAAGAGGATTTTTTTTTATTTTGTAGCTCGTAATGTATTATTTTCTATAACTATAGCTGTTATATAATTAGGGCTGCAACTAACGATTATTTTAATAATCGATTAGTTGGCCGATTATTTTTTCGATTAATCGATTAATCGGATAAAAAAAAACAATATGCAAATTTTTTGTTTATTTAAAATTTAATGAACTGGATGTTAAAAAACAACTTAAAATTTACATTAACATTCTTATTTTGTTATGATGTAATAAAAAAACAATATGTTCAAAGTACAAAAACCCAAACACAATATTTATGAAACAAAATAACCCCAAACATTCTGAAAAGAGGTGGACTATTACTGTTCAAGAAACTTTGCCCCAGCCCTGGCACTTTGCACCCAGCACTTTGCACCCAGCACTTTGCACCCAGCACTTTGCACCCAGCCCTGGCACTTTGCACCCAGCACTTTGCCCCACCCCTGGCACTTTGCACCCAGCACTTTGCACCCGGCACTTTGCACCCAGCCCTGGCACTTTGCACCCAGCACTTTGCCCCAGCCCTGGCACTTTGCACCCAGCACTTTGCACCCAGCCCTGGCACTTTGCACCCAGCCCTGGCACTTTGCACCCAGCACTTTGCACCCGGCACTTTGCACCCAGCACTTTGCCCCAGCCCTGGCACTTTGCACCCAGAACTTTGCACCCTGGCACTTTGCACGCAGCCCTGGCACTTTGCACCCAGCCCTGGCACTTTGCACCCGGCACTTTGCACCCAGCACCCGGCACTTTGCACCCAGCACTTTGCCCCAGCCCTGGCACTTTGCACCCAGAACTTTGCACCCTGGCACTTTGCACCCAGCCCTGGCACTTTGCACCCAGCACTTTGCACTGTGCCCCTGCACCCAGTCTCCAACTCTGCCCTGCACCCAGCCCTGCCCCCACATTCTGCCCTGCCCCCACACTCACACCCTGCACCCACTCTGCCCTGCACCCACACTCACACCCTGCACCCACTCTGCCCTGCACCCACACTCACACCCTGCACCCACTCTGCCCTGCACCCAGTCTCCAACTCTGCCCTGCACCCAGTCTCCAACTCTGCCCTGCACCCAGTCTCCTGCCCTGCCCCCACACTCACACCCTGCCCTGCATCCCCACCCCCACTCTGCCCTGCACTCAGTCTCCTACCCTGGCCTGCCCCCTCACCCCCACTCTGTCCTGCATCCCCTGAAACCCCACCCCCGCGAATCGCTCTGTGCGAATAGAGCCACTCGCACAGAGCGAACCGCTCTGTGCGAACGGAGCCACACGCAACTAAAAGAAGGCGGAGAGTGCAGCGGAAGCGGGGAACGCTCGCGGAGGTAAGTAAAAGGAGCCGAGTGCTCCAACAACGAATCGATCACTCGATTAATCGATAACGGAAATCGTCGACAACGATTTCCGTTATCGATTATTATCGATTTTATCGATTCGTTGTTTCAGCCCTATATATAATACTATAGATCCTATTTATGTTAATAGGTACACAACATTTTTGTATATCTTTTATACTTTTAATTTGTTATTCACTTATTTTAATTTTGTATTTTAATTTGTATTACTTTTAATTTTGTATTTATTTACTTGGAAGGGAGATTTATTTGTTCCCCCTTCTCAATTTAATTTCCTTGTAGCTGACCATGTGGCAGTCAATATAGACCCCAGGAGGGTTTGTACGACAAGGACTAATTCCTTTTCCTGCGATGTCCATCCTGCCAGCAGTGACATCACTAGAAATGGAATGGTGCCAAAAATTATGGATGTCCTATAACGTCTTAGTAGTTTTATTGAACACTTTTCTTCACTATGTTATAGAACATCCATAGGAGAGTCAACCAGTAAAATAATGGAAATAATGATTCTTTGTGAGTGCTGAAGAATCCTCTATCAGTGTTGCTACTGATAGGAACTGAAACTCGCTCTTTGCAAACACTAGTACACTGATTCTACGACTAACGCAGGAAGACATTCCTGGTTACTGGTTCGCTTCTGTAAACTTCTTTATTTCCACCGGCAGAGTGTCATGGTGCCGCATCTAGTGTCTATGTTTTACAATTTTTATTGATATCATTAAGCTCTTAGTTCAAGTGTACTTTTTCCAAGTATACAGTACACATAAGGCTTCTGTATGCACAAACATGGCTTTTCTTTCGCACTTACTATAAATGTTTTTTAAAGAAAATGAAGAAACCGAAAAAGCAAAAGAATCTGTACATAGGTAGAGCTGAAGAAAATCCCCTAACATTTTTATCTCAATTAGTAAGTTACAAGAACATTTCAGGAAGCCCATAGTCTTCTCCTATACTTCAAAGTGGTTAGGATTTCTAAAAATGTGTTACATATTGTAATATTTAATGAAAGAATATCACAGACAGCATTTCCTTAAAAATAGTTTGGCAGAACAGATTACAATGAATACCTTTTCAATAGTACATCTTGTGCTAAGATTGAGTAACAGTTTAGGAAGCATGTTCTTTGTCCATATTTCTTTGGGCACCTGTGCTTCAGATGTAGTGAGTATCCTAAATAAGTATGTTTCACCTCCTTCTGTTCCTTATCCATCATCCGGTGTAACTTTTAATTCAATTAATTTGCGTTCGGACCCTTTATAAATAAATGTGTGATTTCTCATTGAAGGGACAGTCTAATGTCCCTGACCCCCCTACTATAGAAGGATGCATATTAAAGTATTCTGTGAGTAGCCCTAACACTACTTTCCAACCATGCTGCAAAATATTTTTCCCCCTCCACGATGTGGAATTTAAGGGACCATACACTTATCAGGGCCGGCCTTAGGGGTGTGCGACCTGTGTCTGCCCAGGACTTAAAACATCGTTTTTTTTGTTTTGTTTTTAACTTTATTTAACATCCTCCATGTTAAATAAAGTTTTTTTTTTAACTTTATTTAACATGGAGGATGTTAAATAAAGTTAAAACAAAAAAACCCCAATGTTTTAATTTAAGTCCCGGGCAGGGGCGTCTCCCGCTCCCACTGCAGGACTCAACAAGGTAAGTAAGGATAATGAGAAGTAGGTGGGGGGGCAGTGAGAAGGGGCAGGGGGGGCAGTGAGAAGGGGTAGAGGGGGGCAGTGAGAAGTGGGGGGGGTGAGGTGGGGCAGTGAGAAGGGGCAGAGGTGGTAGATAGTGAGAAGGGGCAGAGGTGGTAGATAGTGAGAATGGGCAGAGGGGGGGAAGGCAGTGAGAAGGGGCAGAGGTGGTAGATAGTGATAAAGGGGGAGAGGGGATAGATAGTGAGAAAGGGGAGTTTTGTGACAAGATTTTTTTTTCCTTTCTTTTTTTGGGATGGGGGGGCACCAGAGGAGTAGTCCGCACAGTGTGCCAGAACACCTAAGGCTGACTCTGACACTAATCGTATGCCTTAATACGATACGATGCGTGCATACGATGGCTGTAGTGATCCTTTAATCAAGTGGTTCTAAATCATTATAGCTCCTTCACCCAGTTGTATATTCCATACTCACTATAATCCAACACACAATGAAATTTTGCCTTTACAAAACAAGCAGCTCTGCTTAAAGAGTTCAGACTGCGTAGTCTTTTTTACATTTCCAAGATTAATACTCAAGTACAGATATCTGTGGATATTAAAAGATGATGATGTTGTCCTCATAAAACCCCTGTTTCTTATTTTTTATTGCCTGTAGACCTTTCCAGCATGGTTGGATTACTTGCCTGGTACATGGAAGCACAAAGAATGCTAACAATCCCTAGGCAAGGAACTTGCTTTAAATGGGTGGAATATGAGTAGAAGGGAGAACTGATTGCACCAAGGGTTTTTTTATGAAGGGGAGTGCGTTAACCTACTATGAATGTACACCTACAGCTTATATAGGGGGCCCTGAAAATATGGTGCTCTGGACAAGGTGTCTCTTCATATTACTTACGCAGATACTGGTCCTGTTCCACAGTTGATGTTATTTCAGGCACTGTTTCAGGACGGCTTAATTTTTGGATGTTCTTTTTACAATAATTAATTAACAATGTCAAAAGCAGAAATTCGTGATTTATGTTATGCATTACTATATTCTCTGTAATTTGGAAAATCAAATATAATTTATTTTACTTGGCTAAGTTGAAGTTCTAACAGGTTCATGTTCCATTATGCAGCAAATCTGCTGAGCATTATATTAACATGATTGGACATTCCCCATCCTTCCTAATGATATTGTTATTTAAAGGGATACTCCTGTCATCAGATGCACTTTAATGCACATAATGGCTGAGAGGCCCCTCTACATTTTCATGGTGACTCCTTTGTAAATAAATGTAGGGACGAATCCCCCATCTACATCCGCACATTTCCCCATACCCCAACTACTTACCGTGCAGGAGATATATTTGGCCAGTACTAGCTGTCCCATTCTTCAAAAAGGTAGCTGGTTGAGATTTCCTAACATGTGGAATAGCCTCCCAGACTCCCATAACCTAAAATCCCTGAAAATTAGTGTCTCCCAACTTCTAAAACACAGTGTACCTGTTATTAGATTACAAACTCCTATTTACATTGTACATGCCTATTGTTGTTTTACTCTATTTTTCTATATTAATAACTGTATACCCTGTATGTAAAACCATTTCTGGCTTCCCAGGACATACTTGAAAATGAGAGACATCTCATGTATTCTTCCTAGTAAAATACTTTCTTAGTAAATAAATAAAAATACTAAATGTGATGAACCTGTGTAATGTGAAGAACGCGTGAAGTCAGCAGAGGCTCCCTCAGTCAGCTGGAAGCTCTTGGGAACAAACACAGCAAATTGTCATCTTCCAACCTGTAGAACTGTACAACCCAGCCCAATCACGCTAAAAAGTATTAGTATATACCGCCTAGTATACATTGTGGTAAAATGTTCTCAAAAAAGGCATCAGCTGAAAATGGTTGGCGGGTGTATTAACTAATATCGCCACCTTGTGAGATTAATAGAGTAGTGGGTACAATTCTGTACAGATCCTTATAAACACATATGAGACACAGAAAAATCAACATTCATAAGTTTTTACTTACTTAACCTCATACAGTACTTTAATGTGCGTTCTTCTTTACAGGGACCATTAACTGTCCCTTTAAAGCTTATGTTCCATCCCAATGTTATGTATGCCAACCTCCCCCCTTGGTAGATACATATTAACACTTTATAATTATAACCATCAATGAATATGATGTTTTGTAAAAGGGATTGTGACATGACAAATGAGGACACAAATGGGTAACCAGAAGGAGCCTCTGCAACACCAATTACTGATTTGCACCTTCTGGTGTAAATGGTCATAGATCAGATTAAAGGGTTAACTTTTAATATTGTGTTAACATGCCAGCCATAAGCAAAGGGAAGGTAAGGGTTAATCAAATGCTGGGAAAGGAGCACAGAAGATAGACAGGGAATTGAGAGAAGAAAGGTGGGTGAAAGAAAAAGAAAAAAGTAAATCTCTCCACATCTCCATGAACAAAGCATAGCTCCTCCATGGCCTGTAGGCCCTCCACCATTTGGAAATACTGTGGGAAAGTGCAGTGTTGGGTTTTTCCCTATGGTGGAAAACTATCAGGCTGTTTTGTAGAATATTTGTAGTCATTTTGTTGTGTCTTTGCTAATACTTAAGAATGCAGTGCCAGTCCACACAAATGCACATGCTATGCAGTATGCACACACCCCGTATGCTAAAAAAAAGACTTCAAACCAGACTAAAGGGTATTAGGCATTTATGATCTTGCAGTTGAGCACAAACTATTCAATCCTTGGGTATGTAGAAGTAAAGCGACACCTTGTGGTGAGTGATGTCAATTACAGTTCTTGCCAATGTGTTTTTACCTGTGAATCTTTTGGTGGCATATCTTATTGCATGTGTCGGTTAGCATGCAGTAAAGTACTGTCGTAATGATAAATAGGTTGGTTCTACTATTCCCTTTTTAAAAAATCCCCTGATCACTATCTCTATCACCATACACTAAAATTAGAGGGCCAGAGGCTTAGATCTAATGCATACAAGTACATCTTCACCAGAGACTTTATCTTAGGTCAGGCCTAAGGCCACCACCCCCTGGACTCACCTCCGTCATTACTGTCCTTTCTGCAGAGCTCCAGGATTTTATGTCATCTCTCTAATAAGACAAACTTGGGTAACTAGGTGAGTAACGCAGTATGCCATCACAACTGGTTTCAAATTGAAGAGCTCAGCCTATGGTCAGAAGTGGCATGTGGGAGTTGCTTGGTTGTGGGTCCAGGAGCAGAGTTTGCATACCTCTGAACTCTCTGGATGAAGTGTTGCTTTCCCGGGTCTCCAGGTCCCTTTTTTTTTTTTTTTTTTTTTTTCATGGGAGGAGAGCAGTGATTAACTATATCTACTCCCTACCAAATTATCCTCCTACTCCCAACTAATTTCATGCTATCTGGGGCTAACCCCACCGTTCTCTGCCGCTAACCACCCTCCCCATGTTTAACCACACCAAATAATTAATAGTTAGCCCCATCCCATCAGAAAACTACTCCCTCAGAAGAGGTAGACATAAAAGTAGACTGCCCTGTGAAGTTCCCAGGTATGATAGTTTTAAGTCACAGTTGCAACACTAAAATCTTCATATTCTAGCTAAGGCAGGTACCGCAGGTGCATGTGCCCAACCCAGCAGGGTCACATAAGTGTATGTTGCTGGTATATGTGTGTTAGTAGATGGCATTAAGCATGAGCGTGTGTTTCAATGTACAGTGTCAGGGGTGAGTCTAGAGTTAGTGGCCTATGAGTGAAGGGGAGAGAAAGAGTGTGTGTATGAAAGTGTACGTGTACAGTACTAAAGTGAGTGTGTGTTAGCACTGGCGTAACTACAGGGGCCCGTGGTTCTAGGGGGGGCGGTGCAACCCCCTCTTTCTTGTTCCTCGCACCAGTTCAAAATTGTTTAGAAAGGCCCACCAGGATACCTGAACATTTCCTGGTGGGCCGGCTGGCTGGTCTGTGGGCCGTCCGGCAGATCAACATTCAAGACAACCGCTGAGTGTCTGCGAGCCTCTTCCGGCCCCTTTAATTTCATTAGGCGCCGGCGTGCATGCCCAATGACTGTGCCTCAGCTCTTCATCCCACCCCTTTTAAGACATGGGACGAAGAGCTGAAGCACAGTCATTGTGCGGCGTGGTGCGCCCCTTTAATTTAATGAACGCCAGCCTCCACCCGCTGCCCCCACCAGACACCAGGGAGTCAGAAGCAGTGGTAAGTCGGGGGTGTATTATATCGGGGGCATAAGGCTTTTCTGGAGGCAGAGTGCCCCATGATATGCCTTTCAACCCCCTTTATCCCACACTGCCTCCAGAAATGCCCTTTAACCCCTATATGCCACTCTGCCTCTAGAAATGCCTTTTAACACCCTATATGCAACTGTGCCTCCAGAAATGCCTTATACCCCCCTATATGCCACTCTGTTCCATGATATGCCTTTTAACCACTCTGGCATATAGGGTATAAGGCATTTCTGGAGGCACAGTGGCATATAGGGGGTATAAGGCATTTCTGAAGGCAGAGTGGCATATAGTGGGTATAAGGCATTTCTGGAGGCAGAGTGGCATATAGGGGGTTAAAAGGCATATCTTGGGGCAGAGTGGCATATAGGGGATATAAGGCATTTCTGGGGGCAGATGTGGGGGGGGCAGGTTGTCAAATAAAAGAACATTAATAAAGAAATAAGTAAGTTTCTTACAAGAATATCGTGAAGACTGTTTTGTTCCACTGAATAAAATGGAACTTTTTCATCTAAAAATGTTTGCAGTAGCAAATGTTTTGATTCCAAAATCAAAGGGCAGTGTACACGTATATGTGTGTGTGTGTGTGTAAGGGCAGTGTATATGTGTGTGTGTAAGGGCAGTGTACAAGTATATGTGTGTGTGTAAGGGCAGTGTCCGTGTATATGTGTGTGTAAGGGCAGTGTACGTGTCTATATTTTTCATTAAGGGCAGTGTACGTGTATATATATATGTGTGTAAGGGCAGTGTATATGTGTGTGTAAGGGCAGTGTACATATATATGTGTGTGTAAGGGCAGTGTACGTGTATATGTGTGTGTAAAGGCAGTGTACGTGTATATGTGTGTGTGTAAGAGCAGTGTACATGTATATGTGTGTGTAAGGGCAGTGTACGTGTCTATATTTTTCATTAAGGGCAGTGTACGTGTATATATGTGTGTAAGGGCAGTGTACGTGTATATGTGTGTAAGGGCAGTGTACGTGTATATGTGTGTGTGTAAGGGCAGTGTATGTGTATATGTGTTTTTATGGGCAGGTGTGTGTAAGGGCAGCATATGTGTATATGTGTGTGTAAAGGCAGTGTATGTGTATATGTGTGTTTATGGGTAGGTGTGTGTAAAGGCAGTGTGTAGGGGTCCTGGGAGGGAGGCTAACATTAGCCTTTTTTAATGAAAAAAATCTCTGCTGCTGTGGACTACTCTTCCAAAGACGCTCAGCCAGCATAATGGTGGACACATGGCTGAGAATCATAAGAATTTTAGTTCACAGCTAGCATCTGCAGCTTTACTGTTGCTGCAATTCCCATGACGCTCAGCCAGCATCATGGAAGTAGTATGTCTGGCTGAGCCTTATGGGAATTCAATTCAATGTGTTGGTTATTTTTAATATGCATGACTGTGCTGACAAAAATGAAGCGTGTTTTAAGTGGTGATGCAAGCGCAACATTTTGAAGTGCAATTGCTTGTATTGTTGAGTTCCGCGAGATTAAAAAAAAAGTGTCCCTCTTTCACATTTTGAAATGTTGGGAGGTATAATTTAGACGCCAACCATGGCATACCAAAACCACACGGTTTCTTCAGAAGTGCTGCCGCACGGCTGAGCATTTCTTCAGAAAATCCAAATCCAGCGAAGACTTTACTCACTATAAATTCATGCTTCACACCTACAACTCTGCCCTCTCTCTCGCCAAACAGCTCTACTTCTCCACTTTCATATCCTCTCTTTCTTCCAACCCACGACGCCTTTTTTCTACTTTCAACTCCCTTCTCTGTCCCTCCACACCCACACCACAAACCTCTCTCACTGCCCAAGATCTTGCAACCCACTTCAAAGAGAAGATCAAGACTATTAGAAAAGACCTCTCTTCCTTACAACTCCCTCCTACACCACTCACCACCACTCTCTCCACTCCTACTATACTAACTGCCTTTTCCCCTACAACCGAAGAAGAGATAGCCACTCTTCTTTCTTCCTCTCACCCAACAACCTGTTCCCTCGACCCCATCCCTTCACACCTCACAAAGTCTCTATGTCCATCCCTTGGTCCATCACTTACCCACCTATTTAATCTTTCTCTATCATCTGGAACTGTACCATCTCCCTTCAAGCATGCGCTAATCACACCAATTCTAAAGAATCCTACCTCAGATCCCGTCTGTTTGACTAACTACCGCCCTATCTCTCTGCTTCCTTTTACCTCTAAGCTGCTTGAACGGATTGTGTACAATCGCCTCACTAACTTTCTCTCCTCTAATTCCCTCCTTGACCCTCTACAGTCTGGTTTCAAACCCCTTCACTCTACTGAAACAGCTCTAACAAAAGTCTCCAATGACTTGCTCTCTGCCAAAGCAAAAGGTCACTACTCTATTCTAATACTACTGGATCTCTCTGCTGCTTTCGATACTGTTGATCACCACCTTCTTCTAGACTCACTTGCTTCTATAGGCATTCGAGATACAACTCTCTCCTGGATCTCCTCATATCTGTCTAACCGGTCCTTCTCTGTCAACTTCTCTGGCAAGACATCATCGCCCCTTCCACTTTTGGTTGGTGTCCCCCAAGGTTCAGTCCTTGGCCCTCTGCTGTTCTCTCTTTATATTTCCTCTCTTGGCAAACTAATCAACTCATTTGGCCTCCAGTATCACCTATATCTTCTCCTGATCTCTCTCCATCTCTCATGTCCCGTATTACCAATTGCTTGTCTGCTATTTCTTCATGGATGTCACAACACTACCTGAAACTTAATCTTTCTAAAACTGAACTCATTATCTTCCCTCCCTCCATCTCCACTCCACTACCTGAATTCTCAATCACCATTAACAACACGACTATCTCTCCTACTAACCAGGCCCGATGCCTTGGGGTCATCCTTGACTCAAACCTCTTCTTCATCCCTCACATTCAGTCCCTCGCCAGATCCTGCCGCTTGCACCTAAAAAACATCTCTCGTATCCGCCCATTCCTCACCCAAGAATCCACAAAAACTCTGGTTCATTCACTTATCATTTCCTGTCTTGACTACTGCAACACTCTTCTGGTTGGCACTCCACAGTCTCGACTCTCTCCTCTACAGTCTATCCTAAATGCCGCTGCTAGGCTCATCTTCCTTGCACGTCGCTCCTCTTCTGCTTCCCCCCTCTGTGAAACCCTCCACTGGCTCCCAATTACCTTTAGAATTAAATTTAAGATCCTGGTACTGACCTATAAGGCCATCCATAATACTGCTCCTCCGTACATTTCTGACCTCATTAGCAAATACTCTCCTACTCGATCCCTACGTTCCTCCCATGGGCTAAGGCTCTCCTCCTCACTCATCACCTCTTCCTTTTCCCGTCTACAAGATTTCACTCAAGCTGCCCCATATCTCTGGAATCGACTCCCAAGGAACCTTCAGCATTCACCCTCCCTCCCGACATTCAAGAAACATCTAAAAACCCACTTCTTCAGAGAAGCATACCATCTTAGCTGCTAGAACTTCCTTGTCATCGATGCCTTATGTTTGTCACCCCATTTGTCACCCCATTTCCCTCTAGATTGTAAGCTTGCGAGCAGGGCTCTCTCCACCAAATGTATCGCTTTGTCTTAGTCTGTCAATTCTTGTCTTGTCATATCCCTTGAATTTATGTATTGTATTAAGCGCTGCGTAAACTGTTGGCGCTATATAAATAAAGGATAATAATAATAGTATGGTGTATGGATGTGAGCATTGATGTTTACTTGTGTGTGTGAGCATGGATGTGTACTTGTGTGTGTGAACATGAATGTGTACTTGTGTGTGAGCATGGATGTGTACTTGTGTGTGTGAGCATGGATGTGTACTTGTGTGTGTGAGCATGGATGTGTACTTGTGTGTGTATGTGTGAGCATGTATGTGTACTGTCCCCCAACACACAATCTAACCACGTCCTGTGCTTCTACCCCCGCCACTGAGCAATTCAAATGGGTGCCTAGATACAGAAAAGGGTCCTGTAGTATATCATACTCGGTACACACCTGGGTGCTGCAGCACTCCCTTGATTCAGCAGCTGCCTGGGCCACCTGGTACTAAGAAGATACCTGAAACAGCATACAGAACCCTGACTGTTGAGACAACATTTGTGCAATCTATGCTTACAGCCTATATTATACACAAGAGGGCAGTGTTGTACAAGGGCTTAATAATACAAAGCAATTAGCTTGCATTAGATTACTTAAGAAGTGCGCCATCTCCTGTGCAACTTCGTGAAACTAAACTTACCTTAATGTCCTAGCTATGGAGATGGTTCATACCACTGCAAGTCATACATACACAAAGTAAAAAGAAAATTTATGACATCTTAGCACCAGCAGCACAGTGTTTATATCAAACCATGTCAACTTAGCTGGAAAAATATTGCCGTCCATAACACAAAACTACCCCTATGTAAAAGAATAAGTAATAATAAGAAAAGGCTGGAAAGAGAGATGTGTACCATCAGAGGTATAGATCTCCTGCTCACTCTCACTAGCCCACCACGAATTTGATGATATTGTGCTTAAATTATAAAAACATCCTGGTCACATGATCACATGGTAAACTATAATATAGCTTTGAACAAGAATGTTAATTATTAAATTTTTTTTATAAATTGAAAGCATTTTATGTTATCAGTATGAACTATATGAAACATATGCTGCTAGTAGTCTGCAGAGTTTAGCTATATTTACCTATAGCTGTGTATGAAATTAAGGAAATTGTACCATCCATCTGCTTATCCATCCCTTATTCATGTGCAGTCTAGGGTTTAGGGTTAGTGGCTCCATGGTGCAGTATTTGTTTGATCCCAACATACACACACTATCACCTTCCTCATCTACTTTGTACCACTATCTTTCTATTCACTCCTGACTCCTGTTGTGTGCTCCTGTTCATTTGGGTACTCAGCCTGACGCACACAAACAGCCTTGCAGTCCAATATATTTAATCATCAAAAAGTGGTAAAAGTGAACTGCATAGCATAAATAAATAGTAATAGTCACAGTGCAAAGGTGTGTAAAAGTGGAAGGCTTGTGCCTCCTAACCCGGGAGGCGAGTAAAGCGAAGAGGCCCTCCCAGCCACTGCCCCACCCCTTACCTACCACACACACTTACACACACTCATTCTAACACACACTCACACACTCACTGTATCACACACTTGCCTGAAGCCTGTTTTCATAGCATTCCTTTGGGTACCTGCATAATAAATATACCACAAATTACACACTTAAAAATAAAATTCTCCATACTACCACAAGGGAAAAAATAACCAAGTGGTACCCCCTCCCCTACGAAAAAAAACCTGCCTTTATCGAGAGAGAGTACATGGGAAAGTGTGTGCACAAGGCCAAGAACCAAGTAAGGTGTGAGGTCACACTGTCTATAACGCACCAAATAGACAAAGCTATGTACAGCTGCTTTTGCTATATAAATCCAAATGTGGCTATACACTGTATATTTTATTTTTAGACTCAAGTCTAATCCATACAGTCCAACCAAAAAATACCTGTTTTCTTATATTTTGTAACTTTTGCATATGCATATATATTTATATATAAATATTGCCATATTGCAACAGAATTGCAGCAGCTTGAAACTATGCTGCTATTTCACCAGACTGGGTGAGACTATTCTGATTTTCTTTATTACATCTACACAGGAATCTGCTGTAACAAACAACATTAGGTGAGGAATGCAAAGGACAACGGCTGCCCAATCAACGTTAAAAAAATAATTGCACAACCCAAAGTATGCTATGTTCTGTCAAAGTATGGAACTGTATACATATAAACTTTGAAAGTTACGTAATGCTTTAGCAATGATTTCCCATTAATGCATTCCTACATTATTTGCCTCCAGCTGTCTCCCATCCTTTAGAAGATCAGTTCCTTCTTGCTTCTATTCTGTGGTATTTTGGCAGTAGGATCACTTTGTAACACAACACTCATTATTACCCCTGATGCTGCCACTCTATACCGAGAATGAGTCTGCTCTGGAAAGCCAACTGTAGACTACCATTTCCATCTTGTTTCAGAATAGAAAGAACCATGTGCAAGGAGTTGCCTATCCGTGGTCACCAGTTGCCCAAATCGTCCCCCCTTACTACAGACAACAAACTATTTCCCTTTTTTACATCTCGCTCGTTCCAATTCTTCCATTAAATTTGCCAAACGCCTCTCCAAATGTCATTTCGTTATATAAGCTTTCAAAGTTTTTAAATCATTGCCGTGGAAACCCTGAAATATTTTTTCTCTGTAATCCCAAATATGAGCAGTGAGGGTGGGGGGGGGAAGGAGGCTGTAATGGGAGAGAGGAAATTCTAAGAAAATGAAATAAGGCAGGAAAAGAAGGCATTCAAGAGCCAGATGACTAGAAAATCAGTTCCAGCTTTGTTTCGGTATGCATTACCCAGTGATTTCACTTCACTGCTGTTAAAAAATATTTTAGCTGTTTGTGGTGCTAAGAGGGAGTAAAAGGGGCTAATAAAAAACAGTTATATTTAAAGTTAATTATATTACATATTCCGTATTTTAAAGAGAAGCAGCAGATTCTGCAGTGCTATTACAATAGAGGAGAGTGAATATTAACAATAACATTAAGACTGACAATATATAAAAATGATAATAAACATTACCATCTTTAGATGTAGTGGTCCTGAAGAAGAAGATCGCCCTACAATTATGAGCCTACATCCTATTAAGGGAACCCCAGAACACTTTAGTGTTCATAGTGACCAAGTTACTGATTGTTCTCAATGTGAAAGTATATGAAACATCTTAAGCATAAAAGTAGTTTGAGGATCTCTCTCTATCTCCAGGACTCGCAGAAAACCTTGTTAAAGCACTATGAAGGAGCATAGGTGAAGATTTCATCCTCTTCTCGGCTCCTATGGTGGCAATGTCAATGCCACACTATACAATTTAGTCTTTCTGGGTCTACATTAGTCCAACAACTTAACAAAACTTAACTTGATCTCATGCCTGATAAGCTGGTGGCCTAGGTAACCGATGTAAACTCTGGCCTACCCACATTCAGGAAGCCATGGAGATTCACATTTTGATCAAGCCACTATTAACATTTTGGTCTTTCCTGGGTTCATCTCTCACATTATCCTTTAATTCCAATAATTTAATTCTAATAATCCTTTCATTTGTCAAATAATTTTCTTATGTTACTTCACTTTACTCCTTATGACACTAGTTTGGTAAACAACAGAAAGGTTCACCAAGCTGGACACTGACTAAGTCTGCGAAGGAACTGACTCCAATAGCATTGCCACAAAGAATCAGCTCAGCGTTGTGTTTCAGAGAACGTCACCCAAAATACCACGGCTGACATTGGCAGCCTCCGGGCAATTTATTGGGACAAAATGAGATAAACAATGTGTTGGTCAATGTAGAACTACATAAATGAATTATAAGGAAAATATATTTGTTTCATGGGGCTTCCCCTTTAAAAATATTCTTGTGGCAGCTTAAATATTTTGTTAATTCTTCAAAAGAAGGACACTAATAGTCCTCCATTGCTCAGACAGGTAGAAATAAACAGTGGAAATCTTTTTTCCCCTATCCTGCTGTAAAATGAACCATTTATATTCATTAAGATGTTTTGTAGAGCAGGATACCTTGTCCTTACGATTTAGGAACCACAGGTTTGTGGGCCTTAAACAATAATGCAGGATAAAGACCTGGTACATTTCTTCTGCTTTTTAAAATAATTTAATAATTTAATATTCTGGATCTACAGGCCTCACTTCATCTATTGAATGAGCAAAGGTTTTGTTCTAAGTTCTGGGTACCTGGATGCCCAGCCTGTGCAGCCCCTTCTGTACATGGTGTCCAGCGGTGGAACAAGGAGTTTTCCTTTTTTTTTCCTAGTAGTAAAGCCACAGTGGCTACCAGATCCCCAAACATCTTCTGGGGCTGCACTCCCCACGGGGGCATATGCAGCCCCTTTCTTTCCACCCTGGCTAAAACCAAGGTAGGGTCGGGTCTTCTAGGGCTCCTTCCGAAGAGGGGACCCACTTAAGTCTCCAATGATCCCTGTTGTCACATGTGCATCCCAGAGACTCCTATGAGGTTAACAATTCGCCCTTCATGGTCCACCACTAGACCACCAGTGACACTGGTCCCAGGGCAGCACTTCCACAAATAAATGTCAAAAGGGATTTGGATCACTGCTGGATCCTTTTATTTTTAAGTTATTGCGTATTTACCACATTTCCATCTCATTGAATTAAAAGTAAAAAAAAAATGTAAATCCAGTAAACAGATAATTTTGTAATATATCCCACCCATGAAACATCAAGGCTATGAAAGGAATTCAACTCCATCTTAACAGTATTCCAAATAGAAACAGAATTAGATTTACAAGGCATCTCAAACATTTTTGTGATTCTACCACCAAGGCAAAAAAGATCTAGAATACAGTTTGAGTGAGGGTGTGTGATCAGTCAATATCGGATCGCTGCGGTTTTGGCAAAACGTAATTTATGATATGAAGCCCAATAAATTATTTTTATTGCTTCATTTATATAGAGCCCTCCTATTCCACTGCAATGTACAATAAGTGCATTACTTAATTTGGAGTTACAGAAAAAAACATGTCGAGGGCCCTGTGTACTAGAAGGAGACAGGGGTATATACAAGAAGTGCAAATGAGGTGGACCTACTGTCCAAGTGTATCTCAGAATAAACAATAATGAAACAAATAATATTATTGGAGATAAGACAGGTGGGACATGAGTTATTTTTGCACCACATCTCCACATCTTTTGAGCCTTATTTTAAACCTCCTTGTTGTGAGGAACACTCTGGCTGTGTTGGTCTGCAGCTCGTTATGCACTAAGGTTCGCATCCTTCCAGGTACATCACAGACTGGCTGAAGCAAGACAGTAAGAGACTCTTCGGGACTAGGAGTTGCACTGGGACTATACAGGGGGCATGAAGGGAGAACCAAAAGCAATGTCAAAAACAGTCCAGGGAAGACTGAGAAGGTTTACAATAGGGAAGAAAAGCTTAATATCCGGAAACTGTTTCCTAGGAATGATGAGATAGAAGTCAGAAAACCAGAATCAAGTTAATTCTTTACTCCTACCAGGGAGGTACCACATTGAGTGGGTACAGAGAATTGCATCAGGATTTTTTTGTATTGGGCTAGTTGTTGATAATACACCTATTTATGTATCTATTTCACCTTCAGATCCATTCGGTTGCATCACAAAAAATGGCCTCTGACAATGATGGAACCCATGCACGCTAGTGTGAATTCTTTTGCAACAAGGATGTTCATTGTTCAGCGAGCCAAGCTGAGCCAGTAGGCTGTCTGGGCACGTGAGAAAACAGAACAGGTGCTCAAGCTTGTAGCCCTGGCACTTATATTTAGGTCCTAAGCCAGGTATGTTAGCATCTCTCTACTCATTATACTAATTCATCATAACTCTTAAGTAACACTATGGCAATTTTAACAAGGGGCGACATAGCATTACATTTTGCAAGACAACAACATGTTTGATGCATACCTGCTTAAAAAGCTCTTATCGATACCTGATGATCCTACTTCAAAGTTAATGCACATAAAGGGGAAAGTGTATGTTTTTCTGCGCACTTTTACTAAAACCACATTCAAATAGGGCATGGTGATTTGTTGTACAGCTCTTGAAAATAGTATTAAAAAAAATAGAATTTTACTGTAAATTCCACAGTAATTACCAACACCCAAGTCATATGCAAATGTGCGTTGATGCTGCAACTTCACTAGAACACCTTTTACTACAAAAGGATTAATATGTTTTCAAACCTGCAATTTATAGATTGTAATTAGGATACTAGGGAGAGGTTGGATTCTCAAGCATGTTAAAAGTTCACGATGAAGTCAGACATATATATCAAGTGACATAATAAGTCATACTCCAAGAGATCTCTTATTACATAAGGTGTACAGGTGAAGCCTCCTCCCAATCTTCATAACTGCTTAGATTCCAGGTTACTCTCTGGAATATACGCCCAAGCCTGTTAAAAGTTCATTGCATGCAGTCTTCTCACACCTTCGGAATGCAGATACAATGAGCAACCATCTACAAAAATGGGGCAATAAAGGCCACTGCAAGATCTCCGTACCTGTCTTCCTATACATGATTTTCCTTCTTATAGCAAAGGCCATAAAGGTTCTATGCAAGTTAATGGGGAACTGTCCCTATAACAGCTTTTAGCACAAGTAAATTGATTTGTTAAAACTATCCGTATCTTGTTGGGTGGTCCATTGTTATGATCATGAAATGTCAGTTTGTGAAAGGTACCTCTGGTTATCTTGAGGTAAAGCACTTTGTATCTCTCAGCACTTAGGCTGCTGTGAAAATCCTTGGCTTGCCATTTAAAGTTGATACAAGTTGATACTAAAATTACTTTAATTAAACTGTACTGGCTGCACTTGCCAAAACTGGCCTGGGGCTTCCAGAATTCATGGATGTCATATTGTAAAAAGTTGATCTGGCAATCTGAACACATAGCCATCAATTATATTGAATCAGAAGGGACGATTCCAATTAGGAATACCCATCTGACAGAATAGTGTTGCTCTGTTGTGTGGCAAATGTGCAAACACTATGAAGGGCACTTGCCCCTCAAAATGCCATGCTGTCAAGTATCCACAATGTGTGGCGTTCAGGGTGGCAGATATATCACCAAGACATTAGAATTAGACCAAAATCAGAACTATTCTTGATCAAGGGACAACTTTGAGGGATGAGCATATTTTTGTATGCATGATGACTGAGCTGAGGTATTATTTGTATTTCCCTGTGCTTGTCTAGCAAAGTTTAATAGCTAATTATGCTAATCCAATATTTATAGATGGGTTAATATTGCTGCTTTGATATTGATGATTTGGAGAACCATGAATTTTAATAATGTACCTGGACAGGATAATAAAGAGAGCCTTGCCCTAAGGAGAAATGCCTGGACCTCAAATCAGCACCTTTTACCTCCAGAGCTGGCCAGCTGAGATCCATACTTGGTGGCTGAATAATACAGAAAACCAGGTCGCTGTGTACAGTTGGGGAATTACATGGCAAGATGAGTGATTATTTTATTATTAATGGTAATGAGACGTGCAGAACAAAAATCTCAAGAATGTTTGCTATTATTAATCACAACTAGAACTCAGTAATAGCTGTAATAGTTTAATAGCAACTTAGAATTAAAAGCACGTTAGGTTAAGACATTTGCTACAGGTGGAAAATAGAGGCGTTTCCATGGAGATATTTATAAAAAGCACAGTTTATAATTTATTATGTAATGCTAAAGAGGCTGAAGTCTGCACAGGAGGAATAGAACACCTCCTCTGCATCTAAATATCTCCTATATCTAAGACTGCAAAACTGCAGTCATTGGGCACCAATATAGCATATGCAGGTATGGACAAGCCAGAGTAAATCCAGCTTTGTCCATGTCACGGTAACCCCAGAGGCTGAAGACACATGGGGTAGGTTTGGGAGGGGGCACTGATGGATTCCTAGGGAGACTCCTTGCCTGTCTGCCCAGCCCTCTCTTATGTCTAAGTCACCCTGTGCTCAATGGGTGACTGCAAAACCCTGTCTGGTCTGCCCTAACCAGACTACCATGAACTAGCCGGCTATTGGATCTGCGTTGCTATGGACACCTGTTATCCCACCACAGATCTCTTTTGGGGTTACACTATGCTCGTGGTGGGCAACGCTTGGAGGTGGTTACGTTGAGGGAGTTCATTTGGGAACCCATCTTTAGGACTGGGGTTTACCCAGCTGCGGCTATGGAGCTCTGGCCTAGCTACCGTGCGGACTATTCCCGGAGACTTTTCCGGGGCTCTCCATTGGTATGCATTTTTTAGTTGGGTGGGCATTGCTGGCCATAGAACTGTGCAAGGCTGTCTGGCAGTTGATGGGATTATACTCGCAATTCTGTTATGTTGTCTGAATAAATATCTGTGCTGTTCCCAATAGAGTCAGTTTCTGTTTTTCCTCAATACAAGTTCTGTCTTCTTGTTGGGGTAAGTCTCTGTGCTGTCCTGGTTAGGACAGCAAAGCACTGTATTGCTATGTTACAGTGCCACCGAGGTTTCCGACACTTGCTCCACCTGAAGATTGATGTTCTGTATTCCTGGTGCCTAAGGGCAGAAGGAAGCAAGGTCTGGCGGGTGTACCTAATCGAAGTATGGGTCATTCCCGTGATAGTCCAGCTTGTCAATTGAGGAGTTGAAACCAGCTTAGCTTAAAGAAAGACCCCTTGAACACATCAGGAACTTGTACATTAGTGCTGGCCTATGCCATGCCAGTCTGACTAACTAGGTTTCATTGGGCTAGGGGTGAAAACATTATTGTAATGTGAGTTATTTCAGAAAGGGAGTGCATGAAACATACCACCAGTAACTGCAAGCGACAGCTCCTGGTCCAGCACCTCTTAGTTTATGTAATGACAACAGGTTGTTATTTAACTTTTTCTGTAAAACTGGCACCATGTGTTTATTGGTTCCATAATATTGCTCTGCGTAATCCACAAGTGAGCACTGAATTCTCTTTTGTGCATGCTTCCCACAGTCCAGATGTTGCTTCTCTATCCCGCTGTCCCCCCAAGCTCTACCTCTGTCCCACAATCAAATGGTTGCAATTTCATCCCAGACACTGGAGAATGTATACACCATGCGAATGTATACAGCATTAACTGGCACTCAGCCGATTTGCCGGGGGAAGAAGTTGGGAGCTAAGCTTGTGGGCCGATGTTCTGAAACACAGATGTTTCATTTCAAAAGAAGATACAGTAATGGACAGTGCAGAGAAACCACATACGAGTGCTGAAAACCTGCCTTAGAGAAGCCCAGGGAAGCCTTCAACATATAAACATGGCAGACCTCATATTTCCATCAACTTAATTTGGTAGGTGGAAGTTGGAGGCAACATTTGTGTTATGCCCCCGCCAGAGAAGAGAGAGTGATGCTTATTGTCAAGATGGTTTTTATGGTTTGGTGAAAGGTAAGATAACAGGAAATTAATGGAAAATGCATGTGCTGTTTATTTATCATGGCAGAGGGAAGCAATTTTCCTTAACATTATTTACTTTCTGAGCAGCTTTAGAGCGTTACACAACAGGAAGTGATGGGTGCATTGATAAATTACGTTCCCGGTCCCAGTAGACACATACTACATGCAGGCAATACGTTTGTATAAATGGGGGTCTCATCCTCACTGCTAACAAAGTGGATAGCTTACCTACCATATCTCTAATGCAGTGTTTATGCTGGAGCGCAGCATATCTGGGAACACCAATTTCCCTTTGTGTGGGGCGTGTAGAACTGTTGGCATTTGCCGGTGTGCCAATTGGCCAGTCTAGGCCTGGTGATCACCAAAGAAGGCAATTCCTTCCTAGTTTTGTGGCCTAAACCATTACGTCTGTAGCTAGCAGCGTGCATTCATCGCCATAACAATGTACTCTCCTAGACAGGCTGAGTTATAAATGTCAGAAAGGAGCAGAGGCTTAGTAGCCACACAGAGTGTTTCTCACACAGACGGTCTGCAAGGAACACAGACACTAGTGAAATTGTGTTTTTAAAAGTAACATAGCTTGAAAGTTCTTTTAATTCATTCTCAATAAGATAAGTAAGTTACAATATTGCCTACTGACTGGGAACTGCTTACCTTGGGAAGTATGATATTATTGATAAGTATTGAGGTCTTACCCAAAAAATATCTGCACCATTAAACATAAGGTGCTTTTTAATCTTTTGTTGCAAAATTAAGTTGACTGTGCTTGTGACTAAGTGTGCGCTCCGTATACCGCACAGAGCCGGAATTAGGTCAACTGCCAGTTAAGACATGGTTGAGATGCTCAGAAGATGAATTCCTGGCATTCAGCCTATTTATTTTTAGGCATCTGGAAAAACTTCTGCTTTAGTTACCATGTGATTTGGGATTATTATTTACTTGAAGAGATTGTGCAGCAATCATACCATTGGGTTAGCAATGTTCTAGTGAGTACAACACGCACAGAGGACATGTTCAACATGCTGGAACACTGCACACTTCTATATGGATGTTTGGCTTTACTGTGACATTACCTGGTATTTCAGGTTGTGCATATTAATGGAAGCCTGTTAATCATTCTGGGGGCCCAGTCAAGAATGTTGATCAGGACCTCAAAGATGTTTCTGGTGTTTAATGGATCAGATTTGATACCCTTCTCTGTGCACGATTAGGGAGACCACAAATATAGCGCTACCCCTATACTCTTACAGGCGCTAAGTAGCCAGCTTTATGGTTACCATTTGTTTAGCAGAACAAAGGGGGGGGGGATAAAAAAAAAACCCCGAAAACCTCCAGGCATGAAAATATTATGACATTTACTTGGATCTCTACCACAAGAATATAATCATCGTTTAACATTTGGTTAGTAAATCACCAATAAATGCCATTTTTTGTGAGAGTTTTTTTTCTGGCTGATTTTATTTGCAGCATAAGGTGGAGCACCAAGATATGATGTCATATGCTGGTGCTCAGTAGTAGTAGGTAATGCAATTTTTATACGCAAAATTAAAAATATCTGTCATGTAAATCTCTTTGGAGTGCCGGCAGCATATTGTGATTAGATTTCTCAAATAAATTTTTTTTTTTTGGTGAAGAAACAAAAGCATAGTTTCCAAAAGTATCCCATATCCAGGGCAGCACCACCAGCTGCCCCTCTGCGCTTTCCTACTACTGAGCACCAGCATATGACATCATATCTTGGTTCTCCACCTTTTAAGGACGTGCATCGCCCGGCAGAAGTGAACTATGCTGGATCAATAATTCTATTGACTAAGCGAAATATCTTTTAAGGCACTTATTGCAAAAAAAATACAAGAACAGGAATTATTAACAAGTAGTACATAACATAACAATTTGAGTTACATAAACAACAGCTGAGGAGGACCCTGCTCAAATGAGCTTACAATCTAGAGGGCAGTCAGCCTATATTAGTAGAAATGAAACATATAACCTCCATAAAAATAACTGGTAGACACAAAAAACATAACTCTCAGAAAAGTCTATCTTGTCCTATGGGAATTAGTGGCATATTCTGTCCCAATTAGGCGATCAGGCTCCCTTGGGCACCACTGCTCAATCGGCTGGTTAAATGGGAAGTCACCCAACTGGCTCCTTACCACTATGGAAGACAGTGCCAGGTTGGCAGAGCTTGGCATATGACTTATTATAGGAAAGATGGCAGTGTGTAGGGCGGATGATGGAGCTGCTTCTAGAAATGCACAGATGATTGTGGCACTGATTGTAATCTGTTTAATGCCCCCTTTAGTATCATAACAGACTAAATGAAAAATAATAGATTCATGAAAGCTTCAAGAAGCCGTATGTATTTTTTCAGCTGCAACTGAAATTTTGAGAAAAGTGCTTTCTGGGTGACAGAGACCATTCACACACCATGGTGTAGCCAGCAGTTACTCTGCCTTGAGTTTGTCGATCTCACCATACACCAATAGAAGGTACATCTAGTATCTATGGCAGCAACAAAAAATATGTTTGTTTTTTTATTGAATAGTTCTTTACAATAGGAAACAAATGGGATTCAGTCAATACTAGGTATTGCTACGAAACGTGCTAAAATAATGTTTTACAAAAAAGCCCCTTCCCAGTATGTTATTTTCAAGAATATTCAAACAATCATTACAACCTAAAATCTAAATTCTCACAAAATAATTCTTAGAGCAGTATATGTATATGCAATAAAATAAGAAGATATCATTTTCTCATTGATAAATTATTTTGTTTAATAATAACTTAATCTACTCTATTAAGTATACTATTTTATACTATTCTAGATAGTGTACCTCTAATTAGAGTTCACACTTTGATAACCCCAATCAGGTGACCGATAAAAACATCAATATCGTAAGTTTTATTACCAGCTATGAGCGCATCTTTATGGACTTGAGACTTACATTTCTGTATAATTTGAAGTTGAAACTATGGTGGCACTCTTGGGTAAATGTTAATCTTCAGACAATACCGTTATTCTGCATTTTAACATATTACATAACCAGGTGAGTCAAATTTTCCCTGAGAATGTAGGGCAGTCTCGGCGTACAATACTAGTCACGGTGAACTCACTTATCTAGAATGTTGCTGGGGTTAGAAAATGCAGAGCAGGAACATCCCATGAAATAATGAGTCACGTCACCAATGTCTGCTGATCTCTCGGCAATCTGGTTGGAGTAAATCTAAAAATATTAAATGAAATACTTTTAATGTTTTCAGTGAACCAGGAAGTATATAGAATGAATGCATATGTAATCGAGAGTTTACAATGAAATGATTGTGTGATCGATTTAAAGGTGTAATGTAACTCGAAAATAATGCCCCAGCGGGGACAAGGGTAAGTTACAACTAAAAACCAACCAATGGCCGTTAGCCCAGACCTCTGATGAAGCTCTGAGGAGCGAAACATTTCAGGGGGGCTATTTGTTTGAGCTTTTAATAAGCCCGTGTCACTGGTCATAATTCTATTATTCTTGTTGTTAGGACTGCAGCCATCAACAGTATATAGGATGAGATACTATTAGTGTTATACGACTGTGGGCATATGCCCTCATGTCACAGTGACGTATAGCTTTTACGGTAGGAATGGTGACACTGGTGTTTTTAAACATCTTTTTTGGTTATTCCTTTTAATAAAAAAGTTAATAAAAGTGATGTTTTAGGGTGGGGTAGTAATAAGGGTATTTTTGATCCCGGGAACGGGATTTCTTGGTTTAAAGGTGTAATGTAACATGCCAGCAGGGTGCAGGTATTCACTTCGCATACCCAAGGACAGGGCTGCGTAATCCAATGAGCCAAGTGCCCATGTATCTCAACATTCTACTGCTGAATCTTAACTTTTTTGTACTCATTTCTTTTGACCTCATTAAAACAGCTTGCTTTTAGAATATCCAGCGTCTACATAGCAGGTGGCTAAGCCAGTCCTAAAATCAGAGCAATGGACTGATTATAAATATATACGATTGGACCTAGAAGTGGTCTGCATACCTGGTAGCTGAGGCTACCATTATCTGTGTATAACTATAGCATGATTAATTATAAAACTGAAGAAACTTACAATTCTTGTGCTCAGTTACATACTGGCATTTATGCATTCATGTGAGTATTATAAATTGATACAGATGTGCTTGCAGAAATGCAGAACGCCTGTAAGTATCCTACTAAAAAAAAGAGAAAGGCTTCCAAATATAGCCAAAATGAAAAGAATAAAATGTAAGGTTAAGCCAAGAAAACACAGCACTTTCTAAACCAGTTACCACATTCTGTCCACAAAAAAATGTAAAAAATGTTTCAACTCCAGCATTAAAAACCAAAACTTCATCAGCTTTCTGAACCACAGGAGCAGCAATGTATAGGTCCTCTGCCTATTGTAATTATTACTGGGCTTTTATCGCATTAGCTTTGATAATATGTGCTTACTTTTTGGCAACATATAACTTTCTTTTAGTAATATCAGTTATTGTCTTGACTCTATTTCTAAAAGGATGATTTCCCGATTCCTAATACTAAACTTCTAAGCTTCACACCCTCCAACTCCAACATTCCATTAACAATCTGCCTTTATGTTAAGAGTGTAAGCATCAGAAGTGCGCTGCCGTGACATTTACTATTATGTACTATTGGCTTCCAACTCATAATAACCCCTCACATTTGGTCTATCTCCAAACACAGCCTCCTTTATCTTCAAAACATTACTCACAACCACTCCTTCCTAACAGTAAATGCAACTCACCAGCTCCTCTATTGACTACTGCAACACAGTCTTAGTTGTTCTCCCTCATACCTACCTGGCACCCTTATGGGTTCCATTACAGTACAACATGCCGCTGCCAGATTTATCTAATTTACTTATGGCTCTACTAAACCTCTCCCATATGTCAATCGCTTCACTGGCTGCTTGTGTGCTTCAGGGTTCATTTGAAACTGACTCTTACCTACAAAGTTCTCCATATCAAAGCTCCGAACTACACCTATCTCCAAGTCCACATCTGTTCAGTTCATGTGCTCATATGATGATCTTTGACTAGCATATGCTATAAGCTATACCTTCCATGCACAAACACAGGACTTTTCAAGGGCTGCCCCTATCCTTTGGAATACATTAGCCTTGTTAACATACTCTCCACTAGACTCCAGTCCTTCCAAAAAATTCTTAAGACTCATTTCTTCAGGAAAGCCTATCAATGAAACTATAGATTCGTCTTTTCTCACCTGCTACTGCCTCACCTTTCTTAGTTTCATTGAAGACTCTCACCTTACTTACTATTCATATAATTTATTTAAATGTTATATACACTGGGATGCAGTTGTGTGACGGGTCCATTTCAAACATTTGCATTTTCTTTTGTTACCCTTATCTCCTTTTAGATTGTAAGCTCATCTGAACAGGGCCCGCCACACTGCTTTTTTTGTCCTATTTGCCTATTATATAGAACTGCAGAATATAATAGTGATATAGAATTAAATTAATAATGATATTACTGACAAACAGTTTAAGCGGACTCTGGACACGCAGTTAAGTCTTCTGCTTCACAATAACTTAACAAACAGACTATATAATTATTTAAACTTAATAAATGTAGGGGTTTTCTTATATTAAAGGGACTTGCACCATGTTATCATTGATTAGGGTCATCAACCATGTTAGCGTTGCTGTATTGGACTAATGTTGTAGGTGCAACCACTGAGCGTAGGCAGTCAAGCTAGGCCACCAGTCCTACCATGCTGTAAATATGATAAAAAAAGACTAAGCATGGATGACAACCAGTTCCCTGTCTTTTTTTATCTCTGCAGCAGGATGAGTAATATTTTGATCTGTTGGGTACCCACCACATTGAAGGTTCACGAGACAAACCCTATTCCCAGGCACCTGTAAGCTCAGCAGAGAATGTTGGAACTTCGAGTATTCATCCTAGGAGAGAAGGTACCAAAGGCAAGAGCAGCACCATCTCCCCTGCCAAAAAGGTAGGTTTTTCACCCAAGGCCTGAACCTACCTTGATATGTCTTGTACAATCACACCTCCATATAATGGATTGAATTGGAAAATATGTCAGAATTAATGATAACGCATGCTTAAATCACAGTCTAATTGCAGCTCAGCACACATTATGATATTTCACATGGCCACAAAGGGACATTTTTGTTTTACGAGAAGTGGTTAAAGGCATTGCAAGAGGGCATGACATTGCTAAGACTTAATAATAAGGTATGTAAAAGGTGTATAGCATATTTTATTCAATATAATGTATAAACATGCTCTGTTGTTTGTGTACACAATATCATAACGTTTAATGTTGTAAAATACGGTGATACTCATACCTGCCAAATGTCCTGAGCTCCTACAAAAGAGGAGGAAAGAGAGAAAGATTAGAGAAGAGGGACACGGAGTGACAGAAGTATGAAGACAGCGTCACACTGAGTACCAATAGGCTTCCCATTTGCACTCAGTGCGATCACCATCACCAAGGTTGCAATCACCAATACTGGAAACATTTAGCTCTCGAATGCAAGCAGAACCATTCTCCCCTTAGTGCATGAGAATCCAGAATCACAGAATGTGTGTAGGAGCATTAACACTAATTATCATAGCGGTAGAATAACAGATAAGAGTAAGGTTACTTGCTATTGCTTCTCCTGGTCAGTAAATTTCAAGGTCAGAGAGGTTATGGGAAAGAACAGAGAAGATTCAACCAGAGAAACTACAGGAAATATTTGGCCTTTCTTGAATTCTAGGAAGAAGGGAGAAAAAAAAGAGCCACAACTATTTGAAGTATGTCAGGGGAAGAGGGAACTGTTTACTGTTTATATGCAAAGAATCCTGAGCTGGCAAGAGAAGAGGAAGAAGGAATGATCTGATTGTGACACCAGAGAGGAACATTCTCAGAGCATACAGTATAAACTGTATATATACTCATGAACAGACACTATTACCCATAAACCGTATGGTGTATAATCTCACCCCCCCTCCACACACACACACACACAAAGGTCAATGAGTAACATGAAATGTGTACCTAGGGGTCTTATCCTGAAGGTCATATAGATTTGTATTTAACATACAATGTTTCACCAGTTGGTCTCATTTTGAAGGACATATACAGCACCATAGATAATCAGTCCATAGATAATGTCATTTTAGGGATAATGTCATTTTAGGGATGACATCACAGCTTCAGTATTGCATCGTTGGATGTGTGCTGCTTCCCTGCGCTACTCTGCTTAGCACTGCATTGCGCAGTTCCTGCCTAAGTTAATATGGACCCATGCAGCTTCACCGCAAACTTTTAGTTACCCAAAAAATAATGGTGCTCCCACCATAGAGCGATAGTGTTTGTTGAGACTGATTACAGCCAGGGCCGGCCCGACAATGGAGCCAAGTGGGGCAACCGCTCCAGGCAAGCCCTTTTTTTTTTTTTTAAAAAAAGCGAAAGAGAGAAAGGGGCGCCGAGTGGTTTTCGCTTACCAAGCTGTCAGTACCCGCTCGGCGCCCCTCTCTCTCTCCTCTGCGGCGAGTCTCCCTGTTCGGTCTCGGTGCCGGCTTGTAATGCTAAGTGCCGGAAGATTTCTGCTGAAAGGTAAGTACAGGGGGGGGGGGGAGAGGAAGGGTAGATAATGGGGGGGGGGCGGCAGGGACGGAGGGAGAGGAAGGGTAGATAAGGGGGGGCGGCATTTTAAAATTCGCCCCAGGCGGCATTTTGCCTTGGGCTGGTCCTGATTACAGCAGTTTAACCCCCATGGGGAAGAGATGCAAAGAGAGAAGAGTCAGATGCTTGTTAGCAGCACCACTGAGGACAGAGTTTCAATTCTTTTTCATTTCGTTAAAAATAGCAAATATAAGGGGGTATATTGTTTTCAATGGAAATGCATGAAGTAAACACTTAATGGCACAGTGTATTACATACAGTCATACATGAGTGGAGTACAGATTGCTATCTTAACTTCTTCACTGGAGAAAAAATAGACAAGGCTAAACATGGGTACTGTGATTATTCATAATAATAAATAAATACTATATCAGTAATAAGAATCTATATTTAGAGAGGTTACTTAAAATGCAGACGAGTAATAAACAGTAACTACTAATTCTAAACACTACTGCTCAGAAGGTCTTGTAACTGGTGAGTAAGGAGCAGGTACAGAGAGAGAGGACAGGATTGCTACTCCCAGCTCAGGGTTACCACAGGTCGGTCATTTAAAAGCTGAAAAAATATATATTTTATAGATGCTTAGTCTCTGATAAGTGAAGCCCAGCAGAATGTAAAATCCAAGAATGTACCACAAGCCCAGTAAACACAAGCCATTTCCCCAGCTGCGTACATTGTAGCCCACCAGAACAGACTGCGTATCAAACCTTTACTGCAATGTAAGCAAGGGTCCAGTCATGGAGGTAGTGGTGTCTAAAGCATGCTTCATGTTCCTTCCCCCCTTGTGGCACGATGTGGAATTGCAAGTTAAAATTTCCGCTACTCAGGGAATTAATAATTTTAATGAATTGCAAACTAGGGGCCATTTATTCTCCAGTCGTGGTACCTTTTAATTGTTAACTGGATAGATTCTCTCTAATCTTTCCAATAGGACTTAATAAAATTGACAGGGTTCGGCTAAGAGATACCCAAACTGTCAGACAACTGTGAGTATATTACCTCTGATAAATATTTCATTTATCTGCAAGAGTTCTGCACTCCCTGTATCGCCTCCCTGTACTATTATAGCTGAATAGCTTTTACCAACACGGAATTTACACTTGGACTTGCATTCATCCTCCCCTGAGCCTACCCTGATATATGGGTCTGGGGATATCTTTAGGATAAGGACACAGAGGCAAATAAATCTAGCACCATATCTGTTTGAGACATGAGGATTCAGGAGGAATTTCAGGCTGATAGACAGAACTCCAGAGAATGCTGGAGCCAGACTACTAGTCTGGGCAGGAGGAACATAGATTAACCCCTTCTTTGCCAGACCAACCATGGATGCATTATTATTATTTTTTATAAATTAAACACGTAAGCACTCCTGGTATCCAAGGAGTTAAACTGCCCTCTACTACACCCAATAGAAGGGTTAACGCCTTCCTACAAAAAAACCATTTCAGTTAAACGCATCACATGTGCCGTTCATAGTTATTAAAGTGGCAAAAACTATTAAGTGTATCACAGATTACAATGCATGGTCAGTTAGAAATGCCAGCCATGCCAAAAGCAAGCCCAGTTCTGAAGATGCTTATCAAAGCTGAGAAGTATTTAAAGAGGGACGTTCAGTGTCTCTAGACAATGTGAAGAAGCAAATGGGGGAGGAGAAGAATTATTCATGGAATTCAGTGCTTAATGAATCACTTTGTTGGGAATCACATGGCCCACAATAACTCAATGTGAGATGGTTTCTCTCCTCTTCCTTTCTCACACCTCCCTCCATTTACTCTCCTTTTCTTAGAATTCTTAGAATTTCTGCTTTTTTCCCCTTTTCGATATTTCCTTTCGCTCAATCAATCCCTCACTATTCTTTACCTTTACCTGCTCATTGTATATGTAAGGATGTATTTATCTCAGCTGTAGTGCTATACAAGCTATACATGCACAATAATGAGTACAACAATATATACATGTTCACTCAATTTAGAGTCAGTTGGCTAAATTATACCAAAAACAGGAAGAATGTGGCTAAAACCTAACTTTTATTATGAGTAAATAAAATCTGAGTTAAACACTGCCAAACTTCCAAAATCCTGTGGCTTCACAATCTATTACTAACAAATTCTTTCCTGTAGTGTAACGCGGAGCTGAACGTTAACTAAAGCAATGCTCCCTAAGAGTGATACTAGTTGCCCCTATTAGATCCTAGATCCTATCAGGAGCTTTAAATGCTCCTCCAAACCAATAATAAAATGAATCTCTAGCAGCATTGAGTTTGTGAAGATAACAGTAGCCACGTTCAGGCTATATTATGACCGCCATGTTGCTTGGCCGTTCTTCAGTAGGTTGGCTTAGCTTCCGGGATGCTCAATGATGTCCTATTCACATTGAAGTTGGAAACAGTCTGATCAGCACTCATAAGAACATCTATTTTACAGAAAGAAACAGTGATGTCCTTCATTTGCAACCCATGCCAAGTTGTCCTTTAAAGGTAGAGGATTTCCAAGTCAGAGTGACCCTGCGGAAACCGTGTCCTCCGTGAGCATCGGTGAGACTATGGTCCAGAGTAGCTAGGTTGTCTACAGTGCTCTCCTTTATAAAACCATTAATCAGACAAAACCAGATGCAAAGTTGTGATGTTCTTTGCTATATTTTCCCACTTTGATGATGAAATGATACTGCTGAGGTCCAGAGAACTTTTATTATTTTTCTATGTAGGTCAAATAAAAGGTATCAAGCGTGACTAAAGACTCAATTTGCCCATGGGCTAATTTGGCAATATCAGTTTTACGTATATACTGTCTTACACATCCTAACCTTTTATATTATGCAATAATGTCAACTTGTTTGTCATTATAAATACTAATATCAGCTTCTGCTAGCTCCTTCTTCCTATCTTGTGACCTTCCACTTTAATCATTACCTTCTGGTGGAATTCGCATGAACAACAGGCAGAGTTTGCTTTCTGATTAAGACCATAAAAAACTGCTTGTTCCTAACTATTGCACTGATAAGACTGTAATGAAAGAGAATTACCCTGAAGGTAAGAGTGGAAAAATGTAACTCTAGCATTAACCAAAAATGTGGCTGGCCCACATGACAAATTCCGTATCTTATCAGCTTCTCATTGGTGGTTGTTAAAGGGAACCAGTCATCAAAATGAGCTATACTCACGCTTATTTTAACGCAGAATATTTAATTTTTCGTTTCGCAAAGGGATCAGATTGCAAATTATATTAGACTTACCTTCGTTCTGTGGCAAACCCTGTGTGTAATATCCTATGCAGGTTTTGCACAGATAAGAGTAAAAATATGTGTATTCTTTAGAACAAATAAAATGTGTAAAAAGGTATATATATATGACAGAGAGAGAGAGTTTCATTGCCATAACAGAGGGGCAGGTGGTGATGATGAGGCAGGCCCGGGACTTTAAGGCCAGAGTCTGCCTGATGATGTAGGTGTGACCGACGGCTTGAAATGAGCAGCCGCTCGCTACGTTTTTATGATTGCCGCCCACCAGAAATTTGCTTTCTACCCAATGCTCACTGGTGGCAGGACAAGGGGAAAAAAAGCAAATTCTTCCAAAATGTTCCAAAAATTCTTCCTGTGTTTACCTAAAAAATAAAATATTTCTAGGTGTAAAATTTTGGAATTCAGCAGTGAGCCAGATGTGACTCCTTCACTGTGTAATTCCAATTACTACACCGTGGCCCCTAGAGAGTCGATAAACCTTTAAGCCCCAATTAAGGTAACCAGACCTGTTTGGATAGAAGATGTGTTGAGCGATAAGTTCAGCAATGGACAGAGGAGAGAATTAAATAAATATTAGTATTATTTTTAATATGTTAACAAAAGGGCTGTAGCCAATGTGCCCTCCAGCCTATGAAGAGTTAAAGTGTAAAAAAACAAAAAACATTCAAGACAGAAATGTCCAGCGTTCCCTGTAAAGTATGCAGTCTGTATATATTTAACAAAATATGCATTCTGTGCATATTTGTATGGATAATGTCTATAATGTCTTTAAATACAATGTAACCTCTTTTCTTGTCAGATTCCTTTTAAAATTCTTGGTATTCTTTTTATATTCCAGATAGCCTTATGCCTGCCGCATTCATGATTAAAGGGGAAACTGCCCCAGATTTTAGCAACTAAAATTGTTTATTGAAACTAACCATAGAATGTAATTGTTGTGTGTAAATCAGTGTTTTTAACTTAAACCTTTCAGGACGGACCTTTTTTTCCCTACCTAAAGACCGGTGGGGTTTTTTGTCATTGTTTTGCCCTTTTTTGTATTTGATATACCCAGACAAATTAGACAGTGTTTTGTTCAGGTAGGGCCTTCTTTAAAAAGCATATAAAATACATAAAACATAATAAGTATTAGTGCTAATATGGAAAAAAAAGCTATAGTAGATTGTAAACTCGTTTGGGCTTGGCCCTCCTCACCTGTTGTTTCTGTAAGTCAAGTTATTATGTTATTATGTTATATTCTGTCCTGTCTAAGGAACTACAGAATATGCTAGAGATATATAAAACAATATATAATAATAATAATAGTTAAATATAAAAGAAACTATTTTTTTGTAATTTCGCTCAACAATTCTCTTACACAGTAGGTGTAATTGCAGACCAATGACCCAATTTAGATTCAGCAAAATTCCCTGATTACAGCACTACCACAAATGCAGAATTTTATGTCCTAGAGGCCCATATCCATACTTTGTATACTACCCTATACTGCATTTATTTTACTACTTTCTTACAGTGTTACAGGGTATATAAAAAAATTATATTTTTTTTTTACTAGTAATGGTTGGGCTGAAGGGTATCGGGGCACTTTTTATATAAAAAAATCAATATATATATATATATAATTATTTTTTTATTATTATTATTTTTTATTTAATAAATTATTTATTGCACTGGATGTGCCATGATGTAATTGTTCAATTCAAATAGTACCAGCTCTGGTGCATTCAGCATTTTTTAATTGGAGGGGTGTTAAGGGATTAAGCATTAAAAACTCCTGACTCTTTTTTATTGGTTCAGACTGCCTTTATAAGGATGAGTGAGGAGAAGGGGGGTCATTTCAGGACAAGAAATGCGTAGTGAGCTGTATAGTGCAAATATGGAAAAGATGAAGTATAATAGATTGCAAGCTTTTGTGACTAGGTTGATAATCTCATTGAATGAACCACCCATATTAACCAAATAATACGTTTCATACAGATCTTGAATTAATGATTGTGTCTGAAGACACTTACCGTGAGACCAGAGGCTGGTAGAAAAACCCAGAGCTTCAATGTTAATACCTGATACCATTATATATATATATATATATATATATATATATATATATATTGATGTACTAATAATGTTAAGTACTCCCAAGTATTTTGTCAGCTTTGATCACAAGCTGGCAGTCAGTATGATTTTAATAAGCCGTTATACATTTAATACATATGTGATTACTCTCTTTCATGTCATTAACAAACTTGTACATTTGTAACATAGATTGCCGCCTTCAAGTGCTGCAGTAAAACTTTTATGTGTGTGTCTTTACTTATGCTGCTGCCTGATCAGTGTGAAGGAGGATAAGATCCCTGGAATGTTTAGTCAGTTCTGGGCTTGGTATTTTAATTACGTTAGCTGTGGAATGCAGACAAACAAGGTGAATAAATACCTGGCGGGTTATACAGATAAAGCCTTCCTTCTCTAAACACCTGCAGCTTACACTCAAAGGCTATGATTCCTGTATACTGGGGGACAGAACAGCTCCAGCCGACATTGTAACCTCTGTCATTACTTGAATTATTAACGAGTATACAGTAAATCATGATTATAATGAGCGGATTATTCTACTGATGACCTATGTGTGCGCAAAGAGCCTACCTATCATAAAAATGAGCCAACATATCATACCTGGGAATCTCCCAGGGTAGGCTAACTGGAGCTCTTCCTCATCTGAGGGAGGAGCTTTGTAAGGGGGTGGGACTAACAAAGTGCAGAGGTGGGGCTAGTCATGCATGGGGCAAGGCTAGCAGTGTATAGGGGTGGAGCTATGAAGTAGGTGGCAAGTAGGAGGGTAAGTGAACAGGGAGTGGGCATTGTCAAACCTGGATCCTTCCCAGTTATACATGCCATAACCATAATGAAATACCAATCAACCAATCCTGATTATTAAACAACCTAGATTTCTTTGCGACTGACAGCAATTCATATTTTGGACCTATTTTTTTTCACTTTTCCTGTTATTCCCTAGTAGGCCTATGGCCAGCCCTGCCAGAGAAAGACAGGATTTCACAGAAGTATGACACCGAACATTAGAAGAGGCTGATGTTATGCGATCTACAGAGAAAGTCCTGAGCAGAAGTTACATCATGTCTTGTCTAGATACGTGAAATTCTTTAAGTCTAGCACTTGTTCTGACAAGAGGGTAATTTCTTTATTAGCGCGATATATCAGTCATCATCATTATCATGGGGTAACTGGCTAGATATGTTTTTTTTTAAAAAAATGATTATTTTTTATATTCAAATTATTGCCTTAAATTATACAGTGCAATAAGCCTAATGTTCTATAGGAAATGTATGTATTTCTGATGTATTTCTATGGGGTGCTACACAATGTTTAGAGCACGCAAAAGCTATGTTGTGCCTAGTTCCCCCTTTTCCTTTACATTACACCGAAATATCTCCATCGTCATCTACAGAGTGATGTAGAATAACTTCATCATAAACCTTGGCTAGAGTAGGTCGGGAATCCACCCTCCGTGTATAGAACATAATCTGGATCAGGATCGGCAGATAATCTTTCTTGGCACTTAAAGGCCAGTAGCCCGATAAATCACAAGCATGCTGACGGATATACTTTGTGTAGGTTAAAGGAGATCCTCTAATCATTTCAGAGCCCACCGGTGGGTCACCTCATTTCTGTCCTGTAGACACAACATGTAATAGGTTTATAATTAAAAATGTGATGTCCTTGAGAAAATATTGCGGGGATGCCCATACCAACCATAGCCAAGTTATTCTTCTCCCATGTGAGCTAAAGGAAAAATTGGAGGTACACAACTATCCAGTCAGTGTTTTAATTTATCCAACACTAAAAGAATGATAAGGTTATGTGTGATTTATGGGAAGTAACTCCAGGTAACCACGGTTGCCACAGGTAACTACAGTTAGCTCTGTTTACATTCTGTCCTGCGTCACAAAATCTCGTTCCTTTCACAGTGATTCATCTGCATTTTTATAAAATCGAAGGACAGATGGATGTCCTAGGTAAGTTCAGTAGGTGTTATTAAAAATAGAACCAGACAGAAGCATCCAGCTGTAGTTTCACAAACAGAATGCGCTTCTTGCGTGCTTCAAAGGCTATTTATGGTGCGCATTCCTAGGGTAACGCACTACTTCAGTATGAAGAGGGCCTTGGAACGTGAAGTCATTCATGCAGCACATACAGATAATTCCTCCTTAAATTAATCTTTGGTGACAGCTGCTACTGTCAGATCGGCCCATTGCCTTTAAAAAAAACCCCTGAGCTAATTTCTCTACCATCTAAGAAGCTAGGTATTCCCCCTAAATAGGCCACAAACACTAAAATTGAGGACCAGGTGGCCCAATATCTGATGTGGACTGGGTAACTTTTGCTTAAATTGCACAAATGCATTCTCCAAACTGGAATAACTCTCAGGCTTTTATAGACTATAATCCCCAGCTGGCTTTTTATTTGCATGAAGTATGTATAGGTCTTCAAGAATTTATTATTATTTATCACAAATATTTAGGAACAGTTGACTTACTTTGCCAATTTTACATGTATCCTTGGATGGAAACACCGACCTTGGCATAAGATATAAGATCCCTGCTAGAAACTTTCGGGGAAACTATCTTCCAATACAAACCCACCAAAGTTAATGGACAAAGGCAGATACTGCCATTACATTCCCAGGCCATTGGCTAGACTTGACTGAATTCTGATGGTCCTTCCCTGATTGTTCGGCTGGTGAATATTAAGGTCACTAATAAGACTTTTCCCAGGACTGTGGTATATAGTATACGGCTAATGAACAATGCACCAGAAGGATGTGGCCTAGCAAAGAGTAGGACAATTCAGGACTGGTCATGGGCTTCCATGCCCACATGTGACAGAAGAAATGCTCTAGCAGGCTTGTAGCAATGGTGGAAATAGCAGAACTCTTGATCCAGTCTTGATCAAGAAAAGGAGATCATATAATGGACTACCACTGTATGATTGTCACATAGCCAAACATGTTCTCTGAATTCAGACATAAACATGGAGAGTGCAACCATTGCCCGCACCCACGTGGCTCAACAAGATGAAGTTGGTTGACTCCTGTCACAAACTTTTAGCCATGTTCCTGACAACATAACACCGGTTTTCTTACAATCACTTGCCCTATAACCTATGAGTGCGTTATGGTATAACGCAATCCCCTTTTTTTCATGGTTATTCCTTTGGCCGTGTCCCTCACTTTTTATATAACATAACAGGCGCTTATCCCAGTGAGCTGCTGTTCTAATAACATATTAACAGTAAAGTCTATTAATAACTAATCCCTGCTCTGTGTGTGGTTATAATACACGAACATCACGTTTGGTCTAATTAAAGCGAGCGTTTTCTAGGGTTTGGAGGGTGGTGAGGATTCCCTTGATGAATGTTAAATTAATTTGAGAATGGATACACAGAGATAGCTGTAAAAGCAAACGCCTACCACTGAAGAATTAGGCCAGAAATAGAGCAAGAACGAGAATAAAAAGGAAGAGAGACAGACAAGTGAAATAAAGATTTGGCAGACAGGGAAGGGCACTCAGTGGAATGAGTAAACACATCTCTGCATATTTGTTCACTAATAGCTCTTTTGATTATGAAAGGCTGGAATTTTTTTTTGTTTTTCATCTATTTTTCAGCTGCTCATACAGAGGAGGGGGTTTGTGAGTTAAGAGCGTCTCTATATCCACATATCTTTACTTTTTTTATCTACAATAAATCCTTTGAGCCAAATAAAATTAATAATGTATTACATTAACAATAAAGATTATGCTTGGATCCTAAGCAGTCCGTAACCACAGTGCAAGCTAAAAGCAAATGTATAAAACCATTTCTGTAAATTAGAACAAATGCGGTATACTTAGACATGATCATTAATTTGGATATTCCATTTGTATATACTATAAAATAATTTTGTAAATGCTCTGTACTTGACAACAGAGGACATCTTGGCGCAGGGCCGGCCCTACCATGGAGCAGAGTGGGGCACTTTGCCGTCCCAAGCGCCTTTTTTTTTTTTTAAGCGGAGGAGAGAGAGGGGCACCCGCTCGGCGCCCCTCTCTCTCCTCTGCGAGCCCTCCCCTCTAGCTCGGTCTCGGTGCCGGCTTGTAATGCTGAGCGCCGGAATATGACGTAATTTCCGCGCTCAGCAGTAAAGCAGCGCGCCGTGGCAGAGCAGGGAGACTCGCCGCAGGACTGCTGAAAGGTAAGTGAAGTACAACGGGGGGGGGGTAGATAATGACCCCCGGCGTCGGGGGGGGGTAGATAATGACCCCGTTTTTAAACTTCCTCCCAGGCGGCATTATGTCTTGGGCCAGCCCTGTCTTGGTGGATTTATAAGACAAATAGTAAAAATATGTATTTGTAGGACTTGAAATTAGTTTTTTTTAATCATAAAATAGTGAGATTTACATTCAGGTATTTTGATTGCACATCTTCCTTGCAACAATAGATTGTGGATATCAGCGTATTAGGGAACACATAGAGAACATATAGAGTGGGGAAATGTTACATTTATATTAAATGTGCATGTATTGTATATATGTAATGTATTGTTTCTACTATTTAGGACAGCTATCTTATGTGAAAATACTTAGAATTTTTGATAATCAAATATAACATCCACCTAAGCTTTTAATCCTTGTATTGTATGTGCAATTCTTCTCTATTAACCCCGCTTCTCCGCCATTATTTCATAGACTCCGGGTCCAACGTAACATGTCTTGATACCATCGATAAGAAAATTTTCTTTTTCTGTCATTTGACTGATGAAATATCCCCCAAATTTTTATTGCCCCCGAAATAATGCAAGTCTTGTATGTATGCCCGCAAGTAACATTGTTTAATACAAATGGGAATACAAAGGGTCATATTTAGTGTTTGATGAAGATTATACCTATATATATATATATTTGCTAACTGAAATGCATTAAAGTGCAGGTTTTCAAGGCTTCTTGAATCTTCAGGAGTTGCTATTTGACATCACAGCGGATCCAGCCAACTTTGTTTAAGCAACTATATAATAGTTTGGATGGTTACTGATGAAGCCTGAACAAAAATGTAAAAAAGGATAGTGGGAGAATGTAATGGACTATCTGGTTGAATGTGTAGCGTTTATTCATGTGAAACCCTACAAGGAGGTCATATGGTATTAAACATCACAATCCAACCCATAAATGTAGTAAAGACGATCATCACTCAAATATATTTTTATCTCAAATTTATTTTTGTATTTAAAATAACAACAGTCTGGACTGCAACAGCAGGACCAGGTGGCATCAAGGCAGCATATAATATAGCAGAATAATATTAATAAAAACAGCCACGCTTACATTTTTTAAATACTTTCGATAACTTAAATTCACTCACAAAAAAAAAAATAAAAATCAGATTCATACATCTTTGGAATACTACTCAGACTTTCACAGCGCAGAGATGTAGAAATAAAAATACCAAAAATATATATTATATTTGTAACCCTTTCATTTGTCAGAGGGAAGACACCACAAACCCCTCTGTCATGATTAGGATTAGGGAAACGAGGAACGTTTTTTGTTGGTTTAAAAAAAAAAAAAAAGTTTTTGTATTAACGTAATGCAATATTTAGTTGATTTAAATTTTGTAAACAACGTACAAGTATCCATTTGAAGATGTAACCGCCGTTGACCTGCAACAGCAGCTAAATAAGAGCGTGAAGAGCAAAAGGAGAGAATATAAAATAAATACAAAATACATGTTTGGGTGGGAGTTGCAATCGAATATTCGGTTCTTTTTTTTTTTCATTTTCTTCTTTTTTTCTTTTACTACTGATATGGCTCTCAGGAAATACCGAACTTTCACTAAGACATGAAAAACTCTAAGAGCTTAATACACGAGGCAGCCAAAGGGCCTGTAATGTACAAATGCCCTTGTGAGATTTAACCATTATCGACACGAAAGTCTGGATATATCTCAGCTACATAAATACGGAGACACAGAATTATAAAAATGAACACAGAAATATTTACAAGAAAAATACTTGGGCCATGCATCTGGTAACTTTTAACCTCTTCCACGCATTTGTTTTTGCAGTTTTTATTTAGCAGCAAAAGGAAGGGGCGTCCGACGTTCCAAATCAAATATTGAAGTACTTCCTGCTTCCATATCTGTTATGGGTAGACCTGAATAAAAGGCGAGCTGAATTTGAGTATCAGCTGTCCCATGTGCTTGATGGTCTTAAACAAGAGCTTCTCAGTCAAAGTCCACGCCAGTGGACAATACTATTTCAGCCCCTCGATGTCGCAAATCGTAGCTCCGAATGTCTATCTCCAGCTCAAAAACACATTGCTGCATAAGGACTGGATTCTTTGCTTGTAGCCATTATTTCAACCACAGCTATGTCAAATTCACCAAAAAAAAAACACCTTCTGCTTTGGACAATAATCCAGTGAGTGGAAACTTAGATAAGAATCTCTACCATTTCCGAAATGTTGGAATTTATGCTTGATGTTTCTGTAAGATAAAATAAATTGAGATTATTAGAAAAGTTATCACGAAAGCAGGACATATACAAAAGAAAATGCCTATGGTGTAAGCCAGTTGTGTTTTTTCTTAAAGTTAATACAAATTTAAATATATTTAGTAATTTTATTCCTTAAAACCTGAAGTTAATATCAGACATACCATTTGTATGAACTTTACATGACAGGGTAGGTATAAAATCCACCACATTCCCGTTTCTCATGTAAGCGATACATTCTTTAATATCTGAGATGCCAACATAGAAAAAAGTAATATTCATTCCCATTCACTGAATACTCTGCATAAATTGGCTGCATCACTGGAAAAGGCACTGATATTCACACAAAAGCTGCATCACAGCTGATTCACTCTCGATCCAGGTTATGATTAAGTATGTAAGTGATGAGGAAGCCAACGTGATCAATGGCAAAGATTCTCAATACAAAGTGGAAGCCATAATAAGCATGGACATGGGATATTTTTATTGTGGGCTGGCAAAAATGTCTGGGATGAACAGAATGCTAAAACAAACACACAACAAAACCAAGATCGAATGCGTAAAGTGGGAAGGAAAATGGGCAGACAAGATGGGACATCGGGTTCTATAGTTCTGTGAAGAAATAGTTTGTGTCACCAACACAATGTGACACATCCTGGGCAGTTGTGTGCTCTTTTGGGCTGTGGGGTCAGAATATTTTAAACGATGGGTCACGCTGGCCTATTTTGATCGCCTGCCTCAACGCATGAGGGGGTGTAAGTTTTAAAGGGAGGGCATTCCATACATGCCTGTGGCTTTGGATGGCCAGCAGATACATAGCGTCTTAGCAGAGCAAAACAAGTGGTGAGGTTACAACTCCGAGGCTGAGTTAGCAGAGCGCACAAGGTGTGATGCACAGAGCCGGGGGGACAGTATCACATGTACCATCACACCGACACGGGGATTACTGGGCTATTCACAGAAACCAGAAGGCTTTTGATATATGTAACAAAATGACTACTCTTGCGTTGTTGTAGTGATAACTGGGATTCTTTAGTATTGCTGGAAAGAATCCTTACAGCGCAAGCCACTGGAAATCTGGGCTCTGTGGAGGCTGATTCTAGATGGGGTTTTTCAGGCATTTCCCCCCCCTATCAAACATCAGCTTCACTCCCCCTCCTCCTCCAGTCTTTTGGCCTCACACCTGCATTCTGTTCCCAGCTGCATAGCTGACATTCATTGGGATTAGTCATCACCAAGGGAGGCCAAGCCTTGGCAGGGATTGTGAGAGGAGAAAGCTTTCAGCTATGCAGGGCTCGGCCAGGGCTCAGTCTGGGGGAGGGGAGTGCAGCTTCTACAGAAATTGTCCCTGGTTAGATATTAGACCCAAGAAAAAGCTCTTCTGTCTAATAAATGGTAGTATTTTATTAGAACAGCTGAAAAAGATCAGTGGTCAGACTTGTGATGATGGTCTTTGCAGATACATACTCAATGCAAAGTAAAGAATTGTCTAGTCTTTTCATCACTTAGGGGGGCCACATCTCTGTTATATATGTAAGATTTATCAATGGGACTCACCGATTGAAGGTGCTGTGTTTCTTTCACCAAGGTTTTCGGGTAACGTTGTTTGCTGTGCTCCACACTCTGTTTGGGTGCACCCATCTTTACTCCCGTGTTTGGAGTGAACAGGCACAAGGGCCACGCAGGATAACTGTTCATTTGATTTAAAGGCTACAAAAAAAAGAAGACCCTATGTAAGAATGGATTGTGTTCAACGTTCCTTGTAGAAATGGAAAATGTTACGGCTCAGAGACAGATTATCTAATATCTGGAGCACTTACTAGTTGTACCAGCGGTGGTGGTGGTGGTGGTTGCTTGTTCAGTTGAGGCTGGATTTTGGCTTATCGTGGAAAGCGTGAAAATAGAAGGAACAGATTTGGCAGGTCGGAGAGGGCCTTGGTGAGGTTTCCTTTGCTGTAGAACCTTGATCACTGCATCTTTCTCCAATATTTGAGCATGGAGAGCTTTGATTCTAGAAAAGAAAATAAGTACATGAAAAGATCAATCAGCTAATGGACTTGGAGAAGCCAGAGCAAACAAACCACTATATGGATAAGTATAATGCAGATGTGTGGACATGGGGGGGGGGGGTTTCTAAAACATCAAACGCAACAGCTTCTATATAATGCTATACTATAACTAGACAAGCCTACTGTTTGGAATTTATACAAATAAACAGACATCAAAGGAGTTAATTTCTGAATTTTTTGGTGCTCTGAACAAACAGAAGGAGACCTGCCAAGATCTCATTTCTCATCCCTTGGGAATATTATTTTTGTGTCAATCAAACAATGAGCAAAGCCGTCGTTTTGTCTCAACACGAGCATGAGAAAAAGTTACTGGAGATGTAACCTGTTAACATTGTTATTTTTTTTTATTTTTAACTATTGTGGTTATACTACTTATTTTTATTTGCTATAAATCACACATGTTGGAAAACTCATAAAAGATCTTGGGTAAAAACCAGAAAAAATAATTTCTTCCTTTACAATTTGCTAAAAAATGATAAACAGTACAGTGGAGAACCTGAACAATGTAGTAGCTGATGGTCTTGAAGACATCTAATGTAGAAGCACTTACAGGATACAAATATTGTTGGATATAAGCAGTCTGATCCTTACCTATTTTCCATCTCTTGGTGCCTGTGGCTGACCATCAGTAAGTCCTCATTGAAACTATTGTTTGGTGAGTGACGAGGTGAGTGGTTGATGATCGTTGTGTCACGCTGGGCAGCAGCAGTAGCGGCTGCATCCATTGCGAACTGCCGCATAGTGCGTTCCTCAAGATACTTCTGTTCCCACTTGGTCATGTCGGCCTCAAGAGCCAGTATCCGCTCTTCCTTCTCCCGCAGCTGTTCAGAGAGTACGGAGACAGAGAGTTCTGGGGAAAGGTTTCCACTCTGTGCCATTGGTTGCCTCTGTTTTGAAAAAAAAAAAGATTGAGGTAAAACCTGTTCCTCTGCATTGCTTAATTAGTCCGTAATCAACATAATAGTCCTCTCAAATGTCCCTTACCTGCTGAGACCTTAATATCTTCAGTTCCTGCTCCAGTCGTGTTCGTAGACGGAGCTCAAGTTGCTCCCTCTTCTCACAGGCAGCCTGGAGTTGACTTAAAGCTTGTTGTAACCTCTCCACCTTTTCCACATATGCCCGTTTCTTCCTTAGCTCATCTTCGTTGCGTGCTGCTCTTGCCTGTGCGTTGCTCAGAGCTTGTTCGAGCAGCTCTGCTCTTCGCCGCTGATCCTCATTGGCACTGCGCAGAAGGCTGACCTCTCTTTCTAGTTTCTCCCTCTGCTGTTGTTGTTCACGACCTGTATTGAAAAATCAATCCATATAATTTAGAGAATTGTGATGAACATAGGCTTGATTGTTGGAGTACATTCTACTTCTGTAATTCTATGTTGATCACTAAACCATAAACTACTATACTGGGTCTTCTGCCAAGGCTTTGGTAGTGGCCTTGAATTCAGAAGTCCCAGATGGTTGTGTTCAGTAGGTAGATAGAAAACACTTAAGCTTACTCGTAATTGATTCAATTTACTTTTAAACCAGATCAGTAACCATGGAAATGCAGGGCTGTATGAAGAGGATGGTAATTCGTTTGAGCAGAACAAAGGGAATACTTCAGAGTCAGACTATCAGGTAAACTTGACAGTTTCTGCAACGTTCCATGAGAAGGCTAAGCAAACACATAGGTTCTCAGGCTTGGAACTGTCTGATAGCAGCTACAGGATGTATGTCCTAGATAGACCAGTTCTTGATCATAGCATTCTCAACCTCAAGGTTAAAGTGCATATGATGGCTTGAGTGTCCCTTTGAAATAATATTTATTTTGCAAGTCTAAAGGAATACCCTGCACTCTTTTATAAGGGCAGTTAAAGTTAGTACCAATCTATCTCACACTTCAGAGCCTTTTGATTTAACTGATTACATCAATTAGATGGCACTGTAAACAGTATTAAAATGCAAGCTTAAATTTGCGTTTCTTGGGTAGCTGTTGGAAAGCACATTCTTATTCCCAAGCCACATCCTGTTAACCCATTAAACACAGGATGGCTGGGTGATTTTACATGTTTGCAGAGTAGGGGGTGGGGAAAGATCAGCCACTGGAATTCCAAGAATTCAGATCACATTGAAGTTTGTTTGCCCGAGCAACTCAATGTTTTTCTTAAGGAAGAAGCAAAAACATTTAACAAACTCCGATTCTGTATACTTTAAAGGTGGCTTTGCAATTCTAATGCAGCCAGACATACTTTAACCAAAAATTCCTTAACGGAATAACAAGTTTGAAGCGGAAGCTCAGATGGCAAATTGGCCATATATAAAAAAAAAAAAGGACACACTGTTTTGGGTTGGGAAATTTCTATTGCATTCTTCTTTTAACGGCAGGTAGGCTTCCAAACACATAAAAAATACAACAATGCCATTTCGGCAAAGACATGAACTCTGTGTTTGTACAATTGAATGTTACAAGATACCCCATGCTGCAAATGTATTTATATGTACATCAAAGCCTATTCTAATATAGAGCTCACCGCTCAGTATGTTCCCTTTGAGCAGGGGTGTCTGTACCTGTGGCTTTTGTGCTTCAGCAAGTTTCATTAGCATTTATTTAAAGACACCATTTGAAATAATACATTGAAGTTTTTTGGGTTTTTTTCTGGCAGGCAGTAAACTAGCCAAGTTTAATATGCGCACAAAGTGATGGAAGAACTTACATTGAGCGATCAGCTTAGACACGGCTCCTTGGCTGTCTTCTCTTTGCTCTAAACTCTTAATCGCCAACTGTTTGTTAGCCGACTCTAACCGCTCTATGCAAAGAAATAATGGAAAACCAGTAAGTCAAAAGGGAAACAACAAAACAATTTGGCACTAAATGTGACATCACTATTTAGAGTTAAAACTAGCCCTTAATGTCAAAAGTGAACACCGATGTTTATAGAGATTTCAGCAAAAACACATAGACCAGACATAAAGGCTAATCAGCTTTGTAAGGACTTCTAAGAGGTTCTTTGTCTCTCCTTTAGTACTACTGTTAGCCTTTCTTTGTATGTGGCTCTTTAAGGTCTTGATGCTTTGTCTAGTCGGTAAAGCCTAATATCCATTGTAGGGAGCTAATGGTGATTGACAGGTTACACACTGCAGTACCATGTCGAAATTCCTTTTTTTGTTAGTTCCCTTACCTCTTAGATCCCGGTTAAAGTCCTGCATTCTTCTCATCTCTCCTTCCATTTTGGTCCTCATGGCACTCTCAAGGGACTCGCGTTTGCCCGATGCCTTCATGAGACTTTCATAGGCTTCAGAGATGCGTTGGATTTCTGTTTCCAACTAAAAACAAGTAGACACGTCAATAACCAATATCCAAATTAAACTAAAAGGTAATAAATTAAAGAACATAAAATCTTTTGTGCCGTATTGAAGAAGCAAGGATTTACTATTTATAACTATAAAATATTGAGTCTGGAATATATTTTTATAAGAAGCCTCATGTAACAACTAACATTTTGGCTTCAGAAATAACCACATTCCTAGACGCAAAAGAATGCCAATGACCAATTTTAAAAAAAAATTATGTAAAAAAACCCCCCCAGTAATTATTCTTGTCGATTTTATGCCACCTGCCTGTCTGGATTACACATTTGCTAAGGGGCTGGACCCCCCCTTCCTTTCTCTTTACAGCTGAAGCCTTCCAAACACAGGCACCTTTTCATCCACACACAATGGCTCATTTATGCCTCATCAGGTCAGCTCAAGCAGAACATAAAATTCAAGCAACTGTCAGCAGCCCTCAACTCTACGTGTGCCTCGAACAAATGGCTCATGGCTGCCCCATTGTGCAGGGATCTCTTGCAGCTGTTAAAGGGGAGAAGATACAGAAGGGGGCGGTGGGCTGAAGAAAGTGAAAGGGTTTTGGATGACAAAGCAAAACAAAGGGGTAGACACCCTAAGTCTCCCTCTACCCTCCATGGCCAGCTGGGTAGACGGCCACAAAGACCTGCTTGTTGTTGAGTCCATGGAAGCAGGGTAATGGCTTTAGGGTCTGTTCTACACAGAAACAGCAGCTGAAGGACAATTCACACTGTTTGATACGGATACATTTTAACATTGTTGTTGCCAAACAGACAAGAATGCATTGCTCGGCTAATTGGACAATATTTGGCTATATCATTATAAATCATACCTTCTGGATTTTGACAGCTTTCTCGCTGTAAGTCTCAAGCTCCCTTCGTAACTTTTCGTTTTCTCGCAGAAGAGCATCCATTTGAGCCATATGTGTTTCAGCTCTATTATATGATGTCATGGGACCATAGTTGAGGTTCTGATCCTGCATTGGCCTGTAGGAAATATAAACGCGGATATAACGGTAAATAAGCTTTCCTAAAACAGAGCGAGCACTTTATTTCCTAAACATATATTCCGTTCTGCCTGCGCATAACAAATAACTTTAAAATCAATTATCAAGCGTATATATCCATACATTATGTGTATATACTAGTTCATTTTGAAAAGGTCTGCAATTATGTATTTGCGGGGATATAATATGCAGAGTTATGGTTGATCACACCCATTCGCTACCTTTGGAAGGTTAAGCCAGAACTCGAAAAACCAAATCTCCAGCTTTAGGACTGACTTGCACAGTCTTGTACAAACTATGTTATGGCACAATTCCCACAGAAATCCCCTCTCCCAAAAATGACACTTCTTTCTAAAATGGCTCAGTCAATATCATTTACCAACTGCATTCTATACGCATACATTTAGGCAATGTCCATAATGGAAAGCGTAACTCAACACTTTAAGCTTCTTCTGTTACTTGAAGATATAAAACACCATAAATAGATGACGAGATTGAAAGTACAAAAGGTTCAGATAAAGAATATTTAGACCGGAGCTGTAAAGATTGTTTTGAAAATACCATTGCAATGTCGAATCTATATACGAATGCCTGGAAGGAAGGGTGAGGGCTGTAAAAATGTAATGTTTCAGAATAAAGTCTGAATAATAGATCTTCCTTTCTTTGGCCAATAGTTGGCACTCTAGGAATTCAAAATGGTCGTTAAATTGACTTGGTATTTCCGCTGGTCGTCCTAAAACCTTTTGCTGCCAGAAGGACTTTAGAATTTAACAAGAGGGCAAATTCTTTCATTGTGAGGCCGAGCCTGGTCCATAGCTATTATCTGCTATCCTTCCAAATGCAGCAACTTCCTGTCTCCTTTTATCTCTTCCTGTCTGAACAATAAAGAATAGTAGAGACCCCACCAGCCCAGTGTTTATTGTGCTAGAAAACCTACATGACAGAGACGACGGCGTTAAAGGGATTGTTTCTTTATTTGATGACGCAATTAATATTGTTTTACTACGTGAATATAACACATATCTGCTCTATTCTCCGTGCACCGACGCTAGGCTGCAGTCAACAATGCTAATGATGTCTTCCTGCCTCTTTTAAATGTCAGAGCTGCCCCCCCCCCAGTTCCTGCCTGTTTTTATATCAGAGTGAGGAGAGTTTATAAAACCAACAATAAATGTTTGAGAATAAAAAGTGTTTAAGAAAAAAAACATAGCACATAATATGAAGTATTCCTACCAGTAAAGGCCTGAAAGCAAAGTCCACCATCCCAAATACACAACGCAAAGCTACTAAACCAGTGGAACATTCCAACCAATATGTATCTCCAAATTAAACTCACCGGATGTCGGACTGGTGGTACAGAGGAAGATTCTCAGAATAGTGCCTTTGTTCAGGAACGTACCCATTGACATTCTGTTCCGGGTGGCTGTAGTTTGGGTACTCAGGAGGAGCTGATCTATAGTTAACGCCATCATATTGGCCATGCGCTACTGATAGCTGGTAGTGCCTCGAGAGCTGAGGGAAGCTATGAGAGGAGCTCATGAGGTTTTGTGGCTTGGCACCATTACGTTCCAGAGACATCTGCAGCAGACGCTCACTCAAAGACCTAACATGACCATGCTTAAGCTCCTTGAGTGACTGGTCCTGTCGGTGAGCACCATGCTCCAACTGCTGGCTGTTCTGAGCTGCATAGTACTGAGAAAGAGCAGCCTTGGCTTCTTCATAAGTTGGAAGCTCCTCACCCTTATGTTGAAGTTCATGCGCTTTGTACATGGGGTTTTCCAAGTAGAAATGGTCAGTGTGATGTTCCTGACCTTGTGGTTCTTGCCTTGCTGAAGGAGCCATTTGCATTTCCTCTTGTTCAAGGCTCTCAATAGATGACCTGGGACTACCATTGCCACCTCCACCTCGCAAAGCCTGTTGCTGGATGGCTAATAATGTGCGGTTCTCACTGAGATTGCCATATCTGAGCTGCTCCTGAATCAGGCGATGCAGAACTGTTCCAGACGAGTCCTCTGCTGTCCTCATCCTTGCTCACACCAAGAAAATCCCACCACAAAAAATTAAGACTGATAAAACGTTTTCCTTAAAAAAACAAAAACGTATAATCCGTTCCCCAAAAGTTATCTTGACCTACGGAACTGTTGCCAAAGCCTGCAGAAAAGAAAGAAAATGTTTGAAATATATTCAAAGTGACAGCAATAGCGTACATATATTCTGTATACTAAATATGGCAATGTTCTTCTAGAAAAAAAATCTCCCTGAAAAAACCCAAAACATTCCATTCAAATGCATATAGTAGGAGTCTTCTCAGAAAAGATAAAAAGCCAGGTTAAAGCACACAAAAGTACATTTGTTGTAACATACATGTCAATAGATAACATCAGAGACTTCCTAGGACATTGCTGGAGGCCGGAATGCAGAACCCAGCGGGATTCTAATTGTCTCTGATTATTTTGACCTGCATACCAAAAGGACTGACCTTAGTGTTAAATTCTTGTGGTTCTTCAAAAAACAAAAACAAAAAAACAACAAATTTATTTAAAAAAAAAAAAAAAAAGTATATTAGCAACTTGTTCAATAATGTCAACCTTCTCCGTCCTGTTATGCGGAATGTTTCGAAATGCTGAAGCTATCACTCAGATTCGGACTCTGAGACCAGAGGCTGGAGAGAGAGAAGGGTAGAAGAAAGGAATTCTCCCTCTCTTTCTTATTCGGCTAAAGCCCAGTATCTCTGGTATGCCCCCCTGCTGGCTTCGCTCCCTTCATTTCTTGGCATTCCTCTCGAATTCCAGATCTCCTCTAGTTTAAGGTGAACAGTCAAAGCCAGCGCAGTGTGTTTAGGTCTGCTAAACAGCGAAAAGACTCCCCCCAAAGTACGGGACTATTTATACTTTGGACATTGTCGGCTCGGGGGTTTGCGGGCTGAGTGCCCACTTGGCATCATGATGGCTAGACCCACTTCTATGTCCTACCTACATGCTGCAGCGTATCACGCTTTACGTCTACATACATGGAACATGGGAAATAAACGAGTCTTTCCTACCCTCGTAAACCACATAACCTTATACATAGCTAAGAAGTGACATCACCGGAGCTTTTGTGTTGCAACTGACATTCTTTGTGAATTGCGGCCCTGCCACAACCTTCCAAATGCCTGTTTTCAAACCAAGAACAATAAACTGAAATAGTGTGTGGATTCCTAAGCCATTGCTAGGGTGACCAAACACCTGCAGCCCCCGCTTATCTACCCCATGAGGAATGCATTGTGATTAACCCTTTCCTGACACTGTAAACAATACAGAAGCACTATGTCCCAATAGCACATACAGCCCGTGTCCCTTACATGTCCTTAATACCCCGTCACCCAGTACAGTGCAACAACACAACCTGAAACCCCTGCCTGTGTGTTAATACCCGACACAATGTATCAATGTGTTCATTCCTTCAATAAATAAAACACAATAATGATTCACTGATCATCACAAAGACAAAGATTCCTGTGTATATTTAGAGCTATGCGGATCATTCCTCCATTAAATATAATAAAATAAAAATGATAAAAATATATACATTTAAAGCATGGACTTTATGTACTGGTCACAGAGACAAATAATAATACATAACATACACAATGATACAAATCATACAGCACATATGAAGAAACATACACACACATACATATAATTATTATTATTACTACTACTATTATAATAATGTATTTATTTTACATGAATATTACATATCTATATAATGTGTGAGTGTATTTATATATATATATATATATATGTTATATATATGCATATTATATATCTCGATCGATATATCTATATAATGAGCGCATAGTCACAAAGCATTTCCAGCCCATGCCGCACACTGTAACACACAATAGACATAATGCAGTGCACACGTACGTGCCACAATGTGTGTACACAGACACAGAACAAGGCACATCACTAGATTATATGGCAAATATATAAGCGCTGTGCTGACACTGGGTTACGCTGGTGTACCCAGCACTGTGCAGTGAGAGCGGACACTCACCAGACCATAGCAGATGTGAGGGCAGCAGGCTTATTCAGTATCCTTAGCACGGAGCTCGCTGCTTGCAGTGTGAGATCGCTGAGCGGACTGTCTCTCCCGCAGTCTCGCAGCCCGACTGCCTCTATAACTTCGCTATGTCAGGAATGTGAGAGTTTCATGCTCCCCCTGGGATGAGCGCTAACCACACATAACCTTTCTCCCGCCCCGCCTCTCTCGCCTCCCGCCCCGCCTCTGTCTCCTCCCCCTTTCTGCTTTCAGCTCTCCGCCCTCACTCTGTCCAGGAGCTGCACTGGCAGGATGAGACCGCTAGGGGCACACTAGTACCCGGTCGGGGCAGGTGAAAGCCGGCGGCGGGGGTTCATGTGTAAGATAAAGGCTTTACGGTTCCTGCAGCTGAACAGAGCATGCTAATGAACGTATAATTAATATGAAATCCACTGTCCTGTACACAAGTTACAACACTGAAGAAGATTTCATAATTAGCTGTGGGCTGCTTTATTGTTTTATATAGCGCTGTCATATTACAATGGGTAGCGGTGTACAATGGGTTTTAGAATATTTAAGGATGATTTAAAGAGCCAATGGGCCTAGACGCAGCGGCCTGTTACTTTATTGTACCCATTATGGTGTCGCTTCAAACACGCTGCGTGGAATCTGTTATGTTTCGGGTGCCCGGATATTGCTGCGTTTAGAGGACGGTCCCCTGATGGCGACTTTTGGTCTTCTTGAAGCACCATTACGGTGAATTGCATTCTAGATTGTAAGCTCCTCCTCGCCTTTTGTTTCTATAAATCAAAATTGTATGCGATGCACAACTTGCAAAGTGCTGTTTACCTGCTGTGCTACAGAATATGATGGCGCTATAACAATTAATAATTAAGTATTATAGTCATAATTATAAAATGTCTCATTATCCAATTTATGTGTAAAATGTGGCAAATTGTGGTGAAGATCCTGAAGAAGCGATTTACTTTATCGAATAAAAATGACACATTTAAGTATAGTTGGGGTGAAGAAGCAGATTCTCGGGGTGAATGGGCAGATTCTCAGGGTCTTGGGGTGAAGGGGCAGATTCTCGGGGGTTCTGGAGCAGACTCCTTTCTGTTCTCCACTGCTGTGATCATATAAAAGGCTCTCAATTGGTGCTTTTGCTTCCGGTGTGTTATGTCTGATATTCCTACTTGAATTCAGGTGACTCAATTAATTGTATCTTTGAATAATGACAGGTCGATTTTTTTCACGATGACCCGTATTCGTGTCATTTGGGCAACACATCTGGCGAGTCAATCCATAGAATCTTCATGATGGGCTCAGAACGTTCCCAGGTATGGTCATCACTGAAGCCATGCGCAGTGTTGGCGCCCTGTCCGTTGTGTTGGGAGATGACATGACTCCAAGTGGATGCTTTAAAGGCATTATGACATTATAATTATAATCAACGGAATGGCTTAGATAGTTAACATTTTTTTCTTATACTCCATCGATTATTGTAACCTTCTTATTAGAGATATTTCTTCTTTGAAGAATCCCTTGGGCCAGAGGTGGGGTTACACATGGGATAATTTTGCGATGGCTTTCAAATATTAACCATTCCGTTTGGAGAGGCGGACATGCGCAAACCAGGAGGGAGGATTGAAGCACTTACATGAATTGTAATATAATGCTTGTGACTTTACATTTCAACAGCCTATTGTGGAGGAAAGGCATTTTGTTTCACCTACAGCAATTCATTATTAGATCCATTGCATAATAATAATAATAATAATATAAAAAATATGGCATATGAAGAAATATGACATCCAACTGAGCTAAAATTCAGCTGTTTTTGGAAGAATTCTCTGCCTACTTGTAAATCTCAAATTTAAAACATTTACAATGAAGTCTTATATAGTATAGTACAGTATTTCATATTTAATATATTCGGAATATACCCTGACCAAAACCAATGCATGATAGAGGAGACGTGATAAAAAGGGGTGTACATATATTAGATATAAAGAGTTATACTGTACATGATAACAAAGAAATATTGGATGTTAAAAGTCATATTATTCTTCTTGTTTATTAATTTATATCGCCGTCATATTCTGCAGTGCTGTACAATGGGTAAACAGAACATAACAAGAAGTGCATCACACTGATACAAAATCTATTGAGGCCAATATATGATTATATATATATATATATATATTTATACTGTATATATATACCATGCATATAGTGATACAGACAGAATGGTGTGTGACGCTATAAATCTGGAAGCGTAATTTCCTTAACGCCTGTGTGTAACAGAAACCAGACTGCAATAATCTGGGCTATCTGTGCCATTATCCGTATAAAATGACTGCGTGATATGCACTGTATGCCGTGCTGCCATTCTAACCTGTCTGCAATGACGACCAGTAAACAAATGATTTCGGTAATGGCTTTAGCAGTCTGACATGGCTTGTGTTGAGCTCTTACAGATGCTCTTCAACTGGCATAACAGATGTCAGCGTGAACAGTGTCCTATTCATTCTTCACGGGACCTTCTGTGTCCGTATTGTCCCTTCCCTACTGCGACTTGTGCTAGAGTCAATCGCTGTTATGTTACTTACCCTGGCCCTCCGTTTATTGCCATTCAGCGATAAAACTAAATACTCTTCCTTACGCAGTAACTGAACCCAAAAAAGGTTTTCACTGAGATATAGCACGGAACTCAATCTGAAATCACGAACAAAACGAGCCCCGACATAGTTTGGAGAGATTTTAGTCCCGTCCGATACCTCCAAACTGTATCGTGTTTAATATTTGGTGCAGTCAAGAGGTTGAGAAGGAGATTCGTAGAGGTTTGGAACCAAGGGTTTAAGGGATAAGGACAGGCAGATATAGGATAATGCGTGGATATCCTGAGATATCCAACTGGATAAACGAGGGATCCCAGGCTTAAGACGTAAGATTTTTATAAAAACAGATTGTATATGCAGTAAACCGTCTGTTTTTAGTTGGATCTGCAGAACAGCCCGTTGGGCAAAGAAAGAAAGAAAGAAGGAAAGAATGAAAGAAAGAATGAAAGAAAGAAAGAATGAAAGGTTGTATGAAGTAGGCAGCTTTTGGATGAGATGGTGATAGAAAGATTGACGAACTGCAGATGAGTTATAGGAATTATTTCGTTTGGAGAACGCTGAGCCCGTTGAGGGTTTGTCGAGATTCCTTCTTCATGTAATGATCCAAAAACACAGGTATTGCGGTTTAACGAGCCCAACCGAGAATGAACCCCCCTGTCCCTGGTGTGAACTTCCCCAACTTAATCCATACATTAAAGACCAGAGGATGGCCACGCGTTCACCTTCTATTGTTCCACAACTGTCATTGACAGTTACTTTGAGTTATTATTCATTATTATTGATTGATTTATATAGCGCTGTCATATTCTGCAGCCCTGTACAACGGGGCCATGAATAAGTGATTCTGGTGCTTCACTTTTAAATGTTTCCATGCAAATTTATCCTTATGCAGAACCAACACAATGTATAAAGCAGCAACACTTGGCTTTGAGAGATAGTGCAAGAGATCCGCTTTCCAGGGCAATAAGGGTGGCTGACACATGCATTATATGGAACGGGGACCTTTTAAAAACCCTTGTCTGATAAATGAGTGACAGTTGGGACTTGTCAGCAATATTTACTATACGTTAGACTACAATAATCTCAAAATAGCCAAGCAAGGTCTCCGTAGCTCCTGCCATATGGAACATCATTAACAATGACCGCTCTGTGTAAAGAGCTCACAATTACAGGTGACAAACCCATCCCCCACCAGCACCATTCAGCCTCAAACCACCTGCTCTCTATGCATCTGCCACATTAACTATTTGCATGCACTCGTGGCGAGCGGGGACACAAAGATCCTTTATATACAGGGCACAAAGTATAGCACAAAGTAAGAGTTGATTGACAGTGTCCGACTTAATAAACATTTCTGTTTTCCAAGCTGATGGTATTTTTGACGACCTTCGTGGGGAATAGTAATTAGGGAGGCGCTAAGCAAGCTCTAATGATATACGTAGAAGAATAAAATGAGCTTGGATTATAATAAGGCTATATATATATATATATATATATATATATATATATATATATATATATATATATATATATATGCTAAAACATTTATAGTCCAGCATACACTGCAAAATAGTAGGCATGTGTAGTAGTAGGCAATAATAATTATTACTATTTATTTTTTAATATAGCGTCATCATATTTACTAAGAGGCTGGTAGATAAATGGAACAGCCTCCCATTAGAAGTGGTAGAGGATAATACAGTGAGAGAATTGAAACATGAATGGGACAGGCATAAAACTATCCTGAATCTAAGACAAGACCAATGACTGATGAAGGTTCAGGTCTTTACATCAGGAAAAATGGGTAGACTAGATGGGCCAAATGGTCCTTATCTTATAAATTCCATGTTTCTATGTATAAAGGAAACATGATTGATGCAAAACAATCATAAAGATATAAACTATACTTAAATATTTACCCAATTAGATTTCGAAATAGTTTTCTTTTTACACTACTTTATTTAATGGTCCCCTTCTCTCGAGGCCACTGAGGTCCACCAAGCCTACCTAAAATCCACCAGATGGAAGAATAAGACTTGGGCGACTTTAGTGTCCAACTGAAAAGCTATTCAGACTGTGATGTATCAAAGACAATGACTGTGACAAATTCTTTACAGCAAATTTTTCACACTTTTCCACAGAATGCATGCATTTTTTAAATTTCACCTTCTTTAAAATAAGAACAAAGCGATCGGTTTAATGTGTAACAGATTTCATAATAGCAAATTCCTATATAGAGTATCTATAAAAGAGGTTATTCATTAGACCCCTAGATTTTTTTAATGGATCATAGATGGTCATTTTAGAGAAATACTCAAGAACCATCAGTTTTGGCATTTATCAAAAAATGCAACAAATACACCTTAAAAACAGGAAGCTTGGGAAGAACCTTTATATGTTGATTTCCAATGACTCAACTTCCCATTCAGGCTTAATCTTTTATTGATTTCTATAGCGCCAAAGAAGAAAAGAGGAGAACAAGCACACAAATGATATTTTGCAGAATGCTTAATCATAAACTATTATATCTGTGGTTCCAAGTAGCAGATGTAGAAACAAATGGCTGGATTCATTTGCCAGAAATGAGTCTTCTGAATAATTGTGAACCTGCACAGGGGAAGGCACACAGCGATATTAAATATTAAATGTAAAATTATAGATTTATTCCCCAATCTGAGTTAATAATATACGTCATATATATAAGTCATTCTTGTCAGATTGTCCCCGGAATTTCTAGGAATGCATCTTCACTTTACAGCACCAATGCTAAAATGAGTGCGTATCAGAAGATCTAATCTAGGCAGCTAATTGCAGGAAACCCTATACATTTTCTCTATACATTGGGTCCGTTCCAATTCACTTCTGTTTGAAATTCACCATATAGCATAAAATACCTTCGTTTACATACAGTCAAAGTCCATTGTGTCTGATAAACACGGAATTCCCACATTCCACAAAAAGTAAATGAAGGAAATAGCCCGATACCAGTCTGATTTAACTCGTGGGGAGTTTGAAGGCCGTGCAAACCTTTTCAGTTCAACGACTGGGGGACAAGCAATAAGATAAGCTCATCTGATCAGAAGCGTGACGAGGCATGAAAGGGTTAACAGCGCACATGCCGTAATGAACTAATAGAGGCTAAAGTACATCTTGGCCCCTGGGACTTGGCTGTTAAAAAATATTTGCCTAATGTGTCCATATTAATGTGCGTTTCTTGCCGGAGGGGGTTTAGTTGTGCCTGCCAGCTGGCTCTGTAAAATGAAATTCCCCTTATTGAATCAGCGGAAGGCAAGTGCCTGTCTGCTAAGATGCTTTGTCTTTAATTCCATACAACCTGAATCTACCATCTGCTCTGTCGTAATCACAGGACCCTGGCTCCCCCACCCTGGGTCTCTTTCTCAACGCCAGCCCCTAATCAGGGTCTCTTCGGTTATAATGCAGATAAAATGGAACGATTCATAGAAAGACCTGAAAAAATACTGATGTTGGTTTTACCAGAATAAAGAATATAAAAGATGTCATGCAGAACCTAATATACAGACACAAGGAGCAGAAGACCCTAGTTTTTTTAAAACAGAAATAGTCTTAATTTTAGCTTAACGGAGAAATGGCCAGGTCATCTGAACAACAACGGTGAAGGAATAACACATGCAAAGAAAATATAAAACGATATATTATATACACATATTATATATGGTGTGTATATATATGTATATATATGTGTGTGTATATGTGTGTGTGATATTACAGGTCAGATAACTATCATAAAGTACATTTTATAAAATTATTATTTTTATTAATCAGCTGTAACAAGGATGGGAATACAGGCGTGACATGCCAGGCCAGAGGACTCATTGTTAGGGAAGCAGGATAGGAACACTAGGATGAGGGTCCAAAGGAAAAAATGTTTTATGAAAGGACTTATTGGAGTCTGGCTTTTATCTGTGTTTGCGGGAGAATGGTTGGAGAAATGGCCCTATAGGTGGCCAAAACATCCAAAAAGATTTTGATCCGTGGGGAGAAATGGAATGGACATGTTAGAATAACCATCGGTCACAGAATTAGGAGACAGTAAGTCACAGCATTGGCTCGTTGTTTCGTACCTCTCACTTAAGCAGGGGTGTTTGATGAATGCAGTGAAAAAAGTAGAAAAAATAATAGTTGGAAAATAATAAAAAATAAAAAGTGGTAAAATGCTAAGAGCACAAACGCCTTGTACCCCTCCCACTTCCAATATAAAATAAAAAATCCTTGGTTGGATAATTAATTATTGGCCAACTCAAACGCATTTAAAAAATAGTGTAGTATGTCATGGAGAGCTTTGGCCCTCCAAACCATAAATAAAACATATGTAAATATATAATAACATAATATACAATACCATATAATAATAATAATAAAAATAATAATATAATATATAGTGCTAAACTTTCTACAGTGCTGTGTAATATAATAAAATGAATAAATAATAAAATGTAAATTGTTTTTTTTTTCTTTTCAGCAGCGGCACCCATAATGTGGGGGAAAAACCATACCTATCGGTAATCTAAACACTAAAGAAAGGAAATTATGGGGTAACATGGTCAAAATGGCAAAAAAAAAGCTCTGGTTGTTAGAATTTGAAATACCCTTGTCTATAAATGGTTATATATGATTTATAAACCATGACTGCAAACCCTAAAATCAAATGAAACATCTTTTTACATTGTAAAGTTTACAAGCAATTCTCCAACATAAGATTCTCTCCACCTTGAATTACGAGTGGAGAAGGCAGACGGGATGCACCCTGTCGGTCACACCTCACCCCACCTCCATCTTTCCTGTTTCACACACTTCATTGTGTTTCAATCTGTATGTTAATGTCAGGAATGTGGCCATTTCCTAGTTAATGCACCCCCTCCTCCATTCATAAAAGACATCTCAGACACAATATAAGCACTGGTGTGCCGTCCAGCCAGCAGATCTGCGAATAACTTGCCGTACTGTATACATCACAAAATCTATACAATGAACAGACCTCTGGTTTAATGACAGATGTTTATGAAAGGTTCATTTTGTAGACCTGCAATTAAATACATGCATCCTGGGCTGACTAGTGCCGAGGCTAAGCTGAGTCCATGAGAAATTCAGTACAGACCTGCGCCAGTGAGATAATAGAGAGGAAAGTAGGGCGAAAACGAGTAAAAGAGATAAGCTACTGGACCCACCAAGAAGAGCCGTCCCCAACACCCCAAGAAGAGCCGTTCCCAACGCCCCAAGAAGAGCCGCTCCCAACGCCCCAAGAAGAGACGCTCCCAACGCCCCAAGAAGAGCCGTTCCCAACACCCCAAGAAGAGCCGTTCCCAACGTCCCAAGAAGAGACGCTCCCAATGCCCCAAGAAGAGCCGCTCCCAACGCCCCAAGAAGAGCCACTCCCAACGCCCCAAGAAGAGCCGCTCTCAACGCCCCAAGAGGAGCCGCTCCCAACGCCCCAAGAAGAGCTGTCCCCAACACCCCAAGAAGAGCCGTTCCCAACGCCCCAAGAAGAGACGCTCCCAAAGCCCCAAGAAGAGCCGTTCCCAAAGCCCCAAGAAGAGCCGTTCCCAAAGCCCCAAGAAGAGCCGTTCCCAACGCCCCAAGAAGAGACGCTCCCAACACCCCAAGAAGAGCCGCTCCCAGCACCCTAAGAAGAGCCGTTCCCCAAGAAGAGTTGATAAAATTGGTGATAACGCTGCCAAAAGTACCAGACTGAGACTGGAATTACATTTATATAAATTTCAGTTTTAATATAAGTAGATAAAACAATGCCTAAAATGTAATATTGACAGCCAGTATGATTAAAAAGTACTTGTTATGCACCAAAGCCACCGCAGTAAAGCCCATGGTCTTCTTTATACAGTCACCAAGGGACTGTATCGATCTTCTTGAGACTTTTTTTTTTGCTCCTGGAGGTTTAAATACATAAAAGCAACGCACAGACTTTTAATGCGCCTTTATAACATCTATGGCAATAACCTATCTGTGCCTGCTTTTGTGTCACATGACACCTGGCAAAAAATATGAAAGAGGCAAAATTTTACTTGTTACATGCAGCAGCACGAGGAATGTTTTGAATAGTGCATTGAGCTTATAGAAGTGTTATATTATTGTTATTATCTATTGAGCTATGTAGTGCCGTCATAAGCTGAAGCAACGTACACTGGGTAAACCGGACCTAACTAGTAGTGTATTACATAACAAGGGACTTAAATTCCGAAGAATCGGTGGAACAGCAGCTTTAATATTAGCAAATGGTTACTAGTTCATATATTAACTGGGCTCTTTAAAAATGAGCTGCTCTTCTTGGTTCTCATCCCCATGGACCCTGCATGATCAGTCAATGTTTCATGAAACGGTTAATTTTGCGTTAATCTTAAATCAGGGAAGAGAACGAGGCAGGAAACGTATATTTAGACACTTAAAAAAATATAAAGTGATGGTAGATTTGAACCAACTGGCCTATAAATTGTATTTATTTTACAGTGTAACGTAAAGGTGACCGTGTCCTCTACACCTATTAGTGTAATTCCGTTTATTGGACAGAACTATCTGCGGAATGTGCCTTTTAATCAGTGTCATGGTTTAAAAAATACTTGCTTTAAATGCAATGGACAATTTTACCCCGGGGAAGCTGGGATCTGCGGCAAAAGTGAGCAAAACAAATATAACATTTTCTGTCCCTTTTACTCACCCGCCTGAACCACACAACAATGTAACAAAAAAAGAGAGGGATAGCCCAATGGGGAGGAATAACCATTTAAATCCTGAAAACATTAAGTTGCCTAATACACATTTATAGTACTTATTTTGAACTTAGGTTTATTTTACACATTTAAATATCAATGTAAGATTTTGGGGGAAAAGGACCCAATTTTAATAGATATCCTGCGTATTCCTGAATTTCAGCTTTCCTGCTCCATACTGTTTCCTAGGGCCGGTGCAGGTATCTACTACCCTTAGCCTACATAAAGTTGTGTTTTTGTGCAATTCTCCTTAGCCTTACATCCTTCATCATCAACCTAAGCCTTTTTATTGTGACCTATAATGTTTTATTAACGTGTTTCCCCTTCTTCACCATATTTAATCCCTTAATGTATTTAAAGATTGGCTATTTGACGTCCTTGTGTTAAGGCATTTCCCATCGAATATACCATCACCTATAGTTAGGCATTAAACCCCACTGAAGTGCATCCAACCCCGGTTTTTGTTGTCAGAGGGGCAGCAGTGCATTAAATGATAGATAATAACATGATAAAGGCTCAGTTGGAGAGAGGAATGTTCATCAGAAGAGCTTGCAATTCAATGGGAATAGTCCCTGCGCATTCCATGCTAATTGGGGAGAAGCGGTCTGTGACAACCTTCAAGTGATGACTTACAAGAAAAATATTAGGAAAAAAAATAAAATACTGCGTAATGCCAATATCATCATTTGGGGACGTATAAAAGGGTCACATGACTTAGCTTTACGGCAATTCTAACAACGAGCTAAACCTGTCTTTGATCTAGAATTCCTGTGCTCAGGAATCACTCTTGCTTTATGGGTTCTTTCACCTATATTGTATAAGATAAGCCTTCATTTGTTCTAGACCAGCGATCTCTCAATTCCTGAGGAATCCTTTATCTGCCGGGGCTCGAGATCCATGCTTGGATACATGTGAGTGAATCACAGGGTCACTTATTTTATTGATTTACATCAGTTCATTGATACCTCGTCCATTGGTTGAGTCTACCTCCCATCAGCCCTGGCTAAAAGCAAGGTCAAGAAAGGTTGAAGTTTGAAAGGTTTACTTAAATCTATTTTAGCTTGTTACATTTTTTATTGTATTAAATGTAAAAACCCATATTGATCCAAGAAAAGTCTTTAGTCGTAGATGATACCGTTAGTTGTGCTAACACGAAAAAAAGATTCCAGCTTGGCTCCTTCTGAAGAAGACACCTCTGTGGTCCTGAGAATGTATGCGACACTAAAACGATTGATGTTGGAATAATAAAAGGTGTCAAAAACTACAAAAAAGGTAACAAGCACATTAATGGAGACTGCAGGGTGCTGTTGAAATGACCGGTATATACATACAACAAAGCATGGAGTCAGCCACACGCCCAGCATATACATACAGACATAAAAACATAGAAATATAACATTTAACCCCATGGAAGAACCATTTGGCTCATCTTGTCGTTTTTCTACATGGAAAGACTCCGACCATAATAAGTCCTTGGACATGTCTCAGATTTATTCTAGCCATACGGCTATCCCAAGCATGTTTATATTCCTTTACTGTATTAGTCTTAACCACTTCTGCTGGGAGACTGTTCTAGTTCCACATTAAAAAGTGCGTATTTACTAAGGGAAGACGGTGGAGTCGATTAGTAGAGCACTTTATCTGGAGCAAGGACTTCTGTTGCGATGCGCTATGGCTTTTATGGGTATAATACCCCACTTAATGCAATTGTCAACCAATTACTATCTTCTCTTCTACAATAAAAGACGGTCCAGAACAGCTCTGGTCTGCAATTAAAGTGTTAACTTTATTGTGCCAATAAGACATTTGTTCTGCACCATTTTTTATTGGCCGGTTGCATATAGGGTTACTTTAAGACCATCGTAGTCTGCCATGGCTTCCACGAAGCTCCACGATGATGCTATACAGAGCCGGCCTTAGGTGTTCTGGCGCCCTGTGCGGACTACTCCTCTGGCGCCCCCCCCATCCCAAAAAAAGAAAGGAATAAAAACTTGTAACAAAACTTGTAACAAAACCCCAATCACTATATACTACGCCAAACATTGATGTGGGCTAGGCCTACCACTTCATTGTCTGGCTTAGTAGTAGGGATGCACCGAAACAAATTCTGGACTGAAACCGAAAGTGCAGCATTTACCTGGCCAAAACCGAATATGACCCCCCTCCCCATAAAAAAATCTAACACTTTTATTTAAAGTAAGTAACACACCAAAATAGGACAAAACAATTAAATAATATTATATATATATATATGATTAACAGCAATCACATTCCTATCATGCCCAGGCATACCCAGATTCCAGGATTTACTCGCAGACTTGGCATGATAGGAGTATGATTGCCCTATCTACCCCTTCTCACTCTCTTCTGCCCTATCTACCCCTTCTCACTCCCTTCTCCCTATCTACCCCCTTTCCCCTGTCTCACTCCCTTCTCCCTATCTACCCCCTCCTAACTATCTACCCTTTCCCTCTTTGAAGTTCACTTACCTTTCAGGAGTCCTGCGGTGGGGGTGCAAGGCCTCTGCCTCCCAGCTCTGTATGGAACAGTATAGAGTGATGGGAGTTATGATGTACTTTTAGAGCATAATTAGATCATGAAAAAGACATTGGAAATGGTACAGCATAACACCCATCACTCTCACACACTTACCAATCCACACATATACCAATCCACACGTATACCAATCCACACGTATACCAATCCACACATATACACTAATCCACACATATACACTAATCCACACATATATACCAATCCACACATATATACCAATCCACACACATACCAATCCACACATATATACCAATCCACACATATACCAATCCACACACATACCAATCCACACGTATACCAATCCACACATATATACCAATCCACACATATATACCAATCCACACGTATACCAATCCACACATATATACCAATCCACACATATATACCAATCCACACATATATACCAATCCACACATATATATACCAATCCACACACATATATACCAATCCACACATATATACCAATCAACACACATACCAATCCACACATATATACCAATCCACATTTACCAATCCACACATATACACTAATCCACACATATATACCAATCCACACATATACACTAATCCACACATATATACCAATCCACACATATACCAATCCACTCTCACTGAATGCTTTCCTACCTTTCCTCTTTTCTCCTTACAGCTCCTTTTCCTCCTCTTCGTTCTTCTTCAGTTCTTCTGTCTTCTTCCGGGTCAGAGGGCACGGACAGCGGTGGGCGCGGCTTCAGTGTTGTGCGCCGGGATCTGACAACAAACCCCGGCGCACAGCAGCTGTTGCCGCGCGGATCACAAGGGAGCGGTATCGGAGGTCTTTAACAGACCTCCGGCTCCCTTGAGTGATTTTAAGCCGGGTTCAAGGGAGAACCTTGCGAGCCTGCTCCCCCAGCGGCGGACATTACTGTCCGTCTCTGGAGGGGTGCCGGGTGCCCCCCTGATGAGCGGCACCCGGTGCGGACCGCCCCCCCCCGCTAGGTACGCTGCTGGCGGCAGCGGTACGCTACGGTGGCGGCAGACCCCGCGGCGGCGCCCCCTGGAGTGTGGCGCCCTGTGCACACCCCAAAGGCTGGCCCTGATGCTATATGTTAGATTTTGTTTGCATTATTGGCCTCTGGGGCTAATACATTGATATCAGATTTCCTACAGGAGAACACTGCAGAGAAATGATTTAAGGGCAATACATAATTCCGTTTACAAGATCAACATACATTTTCCGCCTTTTCTCTTTACCTACTCTTTAAAGGCTGCACGAACCTGGAGATAGATAACTGAACGGGGGAGGAATAATCATGCAAATCCAGAGAATCCATAATGTGTTTCTAATATTGATGTATTGCTTATTTTATACTGAATTATAAAATGTAAGATTGGGGGAAAAAAAGCGACTGATAAACTTTAATGCACATCCTGGGTATTTCTTGAACTGCAACTTTACTGCTTCTTATTGTTCCTGTCACCCTTTTAGGTTCATAATTACACAAAATGTGTAGATAGAAAAGACCCCGGGAGTCAGGGCCGTATTGGTTCTCTATTCATTAGGGGCCGCACTGTGTATATGTGTGTGACGGAGGGTTACATGTTGTGGTGTAGAGATGGGCTAAGGGCTTACGTTGAATATAGCAGGGTTATTGCAAAACCTAAACCCGGCTTTCTCTCTAATACAATATATGTTTAGGGATGGGTAGAAGAGCTTGGTTTGTAATTAGCTTACCAAATGCTAATTACATGGCCAACCTCATGCCACTCCCTACAACTCCTACCTTGTCATTTACATTATAATGGATAATAACCTCAAAGTCACCACGTTTGAAAGCTATTTGGATGCACCTGCTATTATTCTAAGACAAAATTCCCTTTTCCAGTTAAACATTGTAATTTGGGGCTTTGGTGGATGACCAGGCAGGTAATTCTCCCATTTGCTCCTTATCAGCGAGTCTGATAGCATTAGACTCCATTGATATAACACAGAGTATTGTCCACCTCCATGCAAGGTTTGTTGAGGTGGCCTCTTGCTCATGGTTGTAGCCGTTGAGGGTAAAACTTAGAGGTTGTTGTCCATATGCAATTGTGCGAGGTGCCAATTTTGCAGATTCATTACCTAATACCACATTCGGCTGGAGATATCATTAAAGTTGGCAGTAGTATAGAGGGCTTCTCTTATGGACCATGAGGAGGGTCATACGGTAGGCTTGAGTATAACTCTGGTATACAGCGTGCCCCATATGTAGAATTTGAGCCTTCCACACTCTAATAAACTTTTTTACTGGAAATGTTTAAAATCCATTCACCTTGGGTACTCTAGATACCATGGGGAGGCTGAAAGCATTCCACCAGCTCAATGATCCAAAAATAAAGTAGACAAAAAAGAGGAATACAAAAGGATCCAGTCAAAATGTAAAGGCTGCCTTAAGTCCTTGGAATGCTAGGCACCTGGTGGATGGATATAGAATTGCACGTAGAATCTAAAAAAGGTTCAGGTAGTGATTTAAAATGAATGGAGCCGGGGGGGGGGGGGCACTAGCCAGCTATAGCATGTGGACTACCAGTTTCAGTTATGGTCTATGAAGTGTAATAAGATTCCGGCAGTAGGCTGAATGTTATTATGGGTGGTACGGAGAACTCATTAACCAGGATGGAGGGATTTGAAACACGTACAACATGATTCCTAAATTCCTAATAAGCAGTTAATCACATTCTACTTTAATGATCCCTTTATCACCTAATGGAAATGGAATTCTAGTGAAATATGGACAGTTATCTCAAGTTTCTCATGAAACCTCCCCAGTATTATTTAAAGGAACTTTACTGAAAAAGAGGCACTGATAAGATTTAACAATGCTATAAGATTACTACCTGTTTCTTTGCATTTACCCCTCCTGTAATTACCTGCTTTGTTTGGGAGCAGTAATAGGATAAAATGCAGTATGTAAATATCTATAATCAGTTAATTTGTATAATTAGCTTGAAATGTCAGGAATGTAACTGATTAGTGGGGTTGTTTAACTGGTCTGGGGAGTAATAAAATGCCAAAAATTCAGGATCCACAAAATGGTGTTTACACCAACAGAGGAGACTAATGTACCATGCCGGGGGTTTGGGACACTTTTCTGTGATCCTTTTGTTATGTTAATTAAGATCAGAGTACAACCTCTGATTTCAGGGAGTCCTTTAATGTAATTGTGTATATGCATATTTTCCAACAATTAAAATGAAGTTCAAAGAAAGCTAAGCACATGGTTATTTACTGTACGCCACCGGAGACCTGACTCTATTACACTCTAAGTGCCTTCAGGATGGGCAGACATGATTTCAGTGCAGCCATGCAGTATGCATTTTCCATACTTCGGCCTGGGTTAAAGGGCTATACCATGTGCTTCGATTACCCGTGTCTCACTAGATGGCTCTGCGTGCGCTCATCCAGACCAGCGGTGGAGTCTGTGGGGCACATTGAAGAGCTACAGGAATGTGAGGAGGCACAGCTGGAAATGAGGAAGAGTCTTGTTGGAGAGGTCCTGACCAGGGGAGGTTGCCTTTGTGTCGAATAGGGCAAATGCCTGGTGGGCTAGTGTCTGATGGCAACATACACCTTTTTTTCTTCTCCAGTGGCTGATTGGGTCCGTCAATGTGCCGCAGCATGCAGTCGTCGGCTGGATACATGAGGCCTCACGCTTCAAGAGTGTGAGTATCCAGCTTGCGGCTGCACTTACATTATTTAGCGGGTGCTGGCCTTAAAGTGCCAAGTCTGCTTTATCCTTGGCTGGCACCATTCACCCTTCAGATCCCGACAGATTTCGAGCCAGTGTTGGCAAACCATGGTATGGGAGCGGCTATTCTGTGCCGTTGGGGTTACCCTGGTTTATATGGTCTTGGAGTCACCTTTTCATTTGGTAAATGATAATAGAAAACTTGAATGCACTCTGATGGCAGATAAGATTCCTTTGGCCATTAAGTCCATCTAATTTGCCAGTTTTTTTTTAAACCTGCATTAAGCACTCAAACCATACTTGGTCCTTGGTCCTGATTTCTGTTCTGGATTGCCTTGTGTCTGTCACATGTTTTCTTGTATTCCTCAATGTTTCTAAAGGCTATTACACTTATTCACACCCTCTCAGTGGAGAAATGTCTTCTAACATTACATCAGCCATGCATACTTGGAGTTGCGCTCCACAGAAGGTGGAATGCCAGCCTTTCCCAATGCATGATCTATAGTTAGCTCTGTGTTCTTGCCCTTTTAATAAAATACACATATGGCAGTTATGTAATACCATTACAGCAATTATCTACAATAAACCTGTAGTATGCATGCTAAAATATTTTTACCTGACTATGGTATGTTGTCAGGTGGAGCGATCAAAACCCTTGCACAACACATCTGTACCAAGAAATGTCATTAAAATAGTTCTTAAAACAAATGAGTATTTTCCATGCTGAGAAATAGTGTAACTTATTACACGTGACAGGTATGCATTTAATCCTGGTGGACATAGCCTTTAAAACTTGAGCATTATTACTGTTAAACCCAATAGCGCACATTGTTCTGTGCCATGCATGGAAGATGGATCACTGTGATGTTTTATAATCTGAAAATGATGATCATGGTGCATTTAGTTCCTATGGAATCAGAAGCAATGACAAGGGGATTTGTAGATAATGGCACCGGGATAGCGGGATACTTCAGTTTGGTTTGTCGGATCAAGCTATACTAAAATCCTAATAACGTAGAAGAGCCTGATACAGTCATCAGGCTATAGGCATGAGCATCAGGAATATACTCAAACATAGCCAACAAATCTATCTATATGAACTTATAGCATGCTATCATTTACTGAACTATGTATTTGAAATATACCTCCTTACTTTCAGTGTTAGTGGCATTGTCCAGGGTGATGGTTCACCAGCAGCCCACATAAATGCCCCACTGAGCAGAGCATTTTGTGACATGGTGCAGAGGACGGTGGGCGCTTGTGCAGACCATCTTGCAGCTGTGATGGCATAGCACGATATATCAGTGGTGTGACCAGAGTTTCAAGCCCCCTCCTTGTACCACTCCCCCAATATATCTGGTTGTAAGGTTAAGTCCAACTCATGACTATAGTATTTGTTGATAAAGAGCATTTCCTTTTTTATCGATAAAGATTTCCTAATGCAATAGAAAAAGTTAACTGGCGCCAAATTCAGGCTGCCAGGAGGCTTTACAAATGGAAACCTGGGTCCATTCTAATCATAGTCGGAAAACTAAAATATATTTCACCAATTCTTTTTTGCACGACCCATTGTAGAATGTGTAGTAAGTGACTTTATAAGTGTGAGCTTTGTAAAAACTCAGCACACAACTGGCTACAGACACTCTAACTGTTAAAAATATTCTAAGCACGATATGTTGGTAAAACTTTCAACCAAATACCGCTTTACAATGAATTTTAAAAAGCTCCAAAAAATCCTCTTCATTTTCCATTTCTGATCACGAATATAGTGATCTTCGTTGGCACTAAGCAGCACACAAAAACTCAAATCGGTTGACATATTCGGTCAATTTCTGTAAGCAACGCAAGACCAGCATCTCTTGCACTATTTTCACCGATGAATTTGTTTCTCCCACAATGTTATTGGTGCGACAACTTGTTTGGGCCTTTTCCTTGGCCTCTTTCATCAGAGTCTCTAATAATGTAGCGAAACCACCCATATTATTATGAGAAATATCTAAGACTAGGCCTGGTTTTTAAAAGTACGGTTTAATTCAAAATAGGACTCCATAAGTACAAAAAAGGAAAGAAAGAATAATCCATAAGGCTTGCAATGATGCACCTAGCGTCATTTTTGGTGTCTGCCATTTTGTTGGAACCATCTTTTAGCTCTTTGCTTTCTTTATTATTTCCATTATAGCAAAACACACATGATTCTCTAGTAAAGTAATGCATTCATTTTGAATTAAGGGTGACAGATAAGGAATTTTTTTGGCTATCTGGTTGCATTTCTGTGTGTATTCAGATCAAAAGATGTTATGGATCATCAACTATTGAAAATTTCCAGAATTAGTCACTGAATCAATAGTCAATTGATTTTGCAGTCTCATATCTAATTCCTTTCATTCCATTAAAATCTGATTATAACCAAAACTGTTTTTCTATTCTTCTACTCTTCCTTCTCAAAACATTTATAATTATGGAATAATCGGCATGGAAAACAGAAATGCATTTTTTTGATTTTTTTTTTTGAGAATTTTGTAAAACCAATAACTTGAAAATTATGTTTTATGACTGTCTTTTGGGAGTGGTCCATTGTGATGTTGAACAGATGAAGACCCTCTGTCGATTAACTGAACTTTTATGCTGTCTTCAACCATTTCTGGCCAATAGTTTGCATCAGTGAAAAAAAATGGAACATTATCAGAGGATTGCAAAGATTGGCAATCATCAACATGAACATGTTCAGATGAATTATAGTTACGAAATGGTTTTATTGTTCCACAGATGGTACGTGAAGTTGGGCACTTGCAATATCGGTTTCGCTTGCTGAAATAGTGCTATCCAAGGAACTCGAGTTATCATCGTGAATGTTGTCTACTGCAGCCACTGCAGTTTTACTGGATCTATCACCTTGGCTTTGCTGCTTGTGCTTACCAAGCTTTGCCTGCTCAAATTTAGCCATAGCCCCCACCATAGGACGCAAGCATTCCATCTCTTTTGCTCACCTCTTTCTTCCTTGAGCGCCACTTTCTTTCCGCATATTATTTTACAAACAATCAGCTACAAAAAACTGTTTTAAACACCATTAAATGAGGGACAGATATCAAGTGTTTTACATTCAGCTCCTACCGTTATCACATGCAGATTTCCCTTTTATAATTTTTATTGTTCCGTAAAGAGAAAACCCGCCCTTCAACTATAACGGATAAAAGCTTGCGTTGATATGGTTTGTTGTCCTGGAAGAGGTTAATGTGAGGCCAGCTGTAGGCACCAGATTGCATCCCATGCTCTGCTCTCCATGGCTGACTGAGGGACACCTGACCCAGTGACTAACAGCCAATATCCTGTGGCCTGGGGCAATTTGAGGAGTGGGAGAGAGCAGAAGGTCATGGAGTCTTAACTACCATAGGGTTAATTCAATCAACCACTCTGTGTCTACGGCTTTCTCTTGTCCCCCTGTCATTATATCTCTACCCATTTATGTACATTTTCTTCCTTAATTAGGGGAGTTTTTAAGTTAAGTAGTTCAATTGCGTAAAAACATTCATGTACTGTTTTCAGCATGTTCTCTGTACTTAGTTCAGCATTTTCTCATCCTCATTTGGAGTATCCCTCCAAACTATATAGTATTTCTTAGAACATGTAGGGTTTTAGAAACCATCCTCATATACAATGCACATTTACAATGTAAAATAAGAAAAAAATAATTCTGCCACTTTTAACTATTATAAGTGCGCACATGTAATTCATATAAAGAGAAAAGAATCTCAGAATATATTTAGTTGCTTGTCTTGCAAATATCTCTTAATAGGGAAATATTAGAAGACACTATTTTTAGGCAGTATTTTTTAATCTGGCCCTTAATAGGGCTCTCATATTCAACCACTCCATACAATTATATATTTCTAAAAAGCAGACATCCTAGGGCTAGGCAAATTTTCTTTAGAGGTTAGGAGCCAGAAAGAAAAATCGTGGAGCCAGCTTGATAGTTGTGCACAGAAAGCGGTGAAGCCATAGCGATCAATATAAAATATCAATATCTTAAAACCTAGGAGCCAGGGCTACCTGGGATTTGTTAAATGCTGGTCTAACTTTTTTGATTTAACTATTTATCCATTAATCTCTTGTAAAATATGTGACACAAAATAAAACTCCCTTGCACCATTTTTAGGTTTTTCTGTTTTTTTTTTTTCTCTTATACATCTACTGGTAGAGATTGGGCTGTTCCTTAATTTTTAAGAATTTTTCTTTTTACTTTTCCCCCTTTTCTTTTTATTAGAGAGCAGCGCAATATGGCTAGTGACCCCTCTGGGATCTTTGTAGACCTTGGGATCTCAATTGTGACTAGCAGGAAACAAAAATAATTATGACATTACAATGGGCTCCTTCAAATATTTATTAATCATCATCTTTTTTAAAGAAGGAGAAACTGTGTTTGCCCATCTGATCTCTCTGCCTGCTGATCACACAGTGATCAGAAAGCAGGGCTCTGCAGTCCAGTATTTTTCTGGCATGCTGAGTGTGATCAGCTGCAGGGGATCATGTATAATGATCTCTAGCACTTTCTCTCTTCAACTCACAATTAGAAAGAGGATGTGGAGGCCATGGAACACTGAAAAGGCAATGTTTGAAAACATTGCGTTTGTCATCTGCCATTTATTACACATATAATTCAGTGTAAAATCAGTCGCATGCACATGGTAACAGCTGTCTGCCCCGCATTCCATACTCACTTTACAGAGTATTGTGTATAAAGGTCACTCAACACTAAGCAACAATATTTTATGATGTGTATACTTGTCACTTGCTGCAAAGGGAACACCATCTCTTAATACCGAATAGGTCTACTATTAGGTTATTTGAAATTGGGCATAAATAATTTTTCAGTTTTAAAGTGAGGCTGTTACTTTACTTATTATAAATACTCATTAAATATACTTATTATTTATTGATTTATATAGCACCATCATATTCCACTGCGTGGTACAGTGGGCAAAAAGGACATCAATTTTTCAGTTATAGAAAGAAAGGCCCTGCTCAAACAAGCTTACAATCTCATAAAGTACTTTTAATAAACCAATGTAACAGTATTAAATAATAATTTACCCTACACTTCTAATAGGGTGTTCTTGATTAATCTATTCTATTAGAACATGCCATCACTTTGTTTGCAGCAGAATTAGGCAGGTGGGTTCAGGACAGGGATAGAATAATAATGCAGGTTTTGCCCTACACGAGATCGAAAGAAAGTAAAATAATACCTAACTTTTATACCAAATGCCTCCAAACCAATTGCACTGATGGAAATTTCAAACACACATTATATAGGTAGTTTAATTAAGACATTAAATCATGTTAAAATCTGGATGAAAAAGATGAGAGGTCCATGTCAAAAGCCCAGAATAGCATGGTAGCTACAATTTAGGACCTAATATGGTGATAGCTTATGATTTCTCATCTACGTAAAGTGAAAGTGTGTCGGTGTGGCATAGCCTGTACTGGTGTGTGTGTGTTTGGGTGTCGGTGTGACAGAGCCTGTCCTGGTGTGTGTGTGTTTGGGTGTCAGTGTGGCAGAGCCTGTCCTGGTGTGTGTGTTTGTTTTCGGTGTTGGTGGGGCAGACCCTGTTCTGGTGTGTTCTCATGTAGTCACTTCAGAGGACAAAACTTTCTTGGCCCAGAAATCAGTGAGAGGAAAAGTAAAGGTTTTGTGTTATTTACTCTATTTAAATCTGCATATTTTATTAAAAGGATCAGTGGCAGTAAATTGTATCTTCAGGCGTCCCGTGTATGATTACTTATTATTATGATTACTTATTATTTTATTTATTTCCATAAAATGGCCACCAAAATCCTCAGCAGTGTGCTCCATCCTTGTGCAGTATTATTTGGCTAAACTTGTTTTAAATGGTTTGTGGACTGACTTTGTTTTTCTTTCTAAGTAATTTAGTGTTGATAGAATTACATATAAAAGTTGATCAAAATACTGTTTGTCCACTCCTTTGTTCATTATCGCCAAATTGACCCTGTATTAATATGCATTATTAAGGTAAATGGCCATATTTTCTCTCGTGCGGCCCACGCAACATTATTTTATGCAAACAACTAGAATATGAGTAGAAACTAGAAATGTTTTGAAATACAAAATAAAACATTTTTAAAAACTTTTTAATGTGATAGTATTAAAAAAATGGTTGGAGATCCCCTTTAACTGGATCATATAGGTAAAATAAGTAAAAGGGAATTAAAAAAAAAAAATCCAAGGAAATTCCAAAATAAATAAAATCAAAGAAAATCTGGTGAAAAACTAAGTTCTTCCTTATAAGTGAATGCAAGATATCAATTGGCTCCAGTGAACAATATTTAATCTAATAAAATTAAAACTGTATACATTACAACAATAATACATCAATGGCAGATTGCCCAAGGCAGAATTTTGTCTGTGGTGCTGCCGATGCCTCTATGACACTTGTGTTATGCATAAACCATTCATTATGATATCAGTAAAAAGGGATTTGAGACACCTTGGGATAGCAGCTGGCACTTTGGGAAGCAGATGGCCATGTTTGAAAGGGGGTGGAAAAGGGGGAAGGAAAGAAAAAAAAAAAGAAATAAAAGGAGGGATTAAATTAGGAGGCAGGTGTGCATGAAACTGGGACGCTAAATACAACATATATGTTAGTTTGTTAAGATTTATGGTTGAACAAACTTTGGATTTTCAAAAACCACATTGGTAATGGACTGTGATGCTGGCGTTAAACTGGGAGGGTTAATCTTTATATAATAAGGTTAATAGGATTAGTTACTATCTTAATTAATCCAAATTAAGCACACACTCATGCACATGTACAAATCACAAAATGTTTCCATTTAATATGACTCACATGCCAAGGAATAGGTCGCAACACTATTACATAGGGTTAGTTTTGCTTTTTGAAAAACAAAACTGTGCACAGATATACTTAACAGAGAAATATTCTGTAAAATACAAGTCCTACCGAATAAATGCATCAGTCTTCTGTTATTACATTACATTTATTCATAGAGCGCCAGTAGATTCTATAGCGCCAGTACAATAGGAGTACGTTGAAAAATAGCAATAACATTTAAATTGACAATATACAATTTGACAATAAGATTAACACAGTTTGAATGTACCGGTAGAGAATGAGTAGAGGGCCCTGCTCTCGGCAGGTTATACTCTATTGATTCTCACATGGATGTACATAAAATACTGGTAAAGCCATTATAGTATCAGATTTACCGTAAAGCAGAGTATGTACTGGGTGCATTGTTTGTCATGTCAGTGTCTGAATCTTTTGGTGGTAATGTCATGGCTGCTGCTTCCTGGAACCTTTATATAGGTACACCCAGGGTTTAATTTACCTCTTAAAAGCAGCAAAACTGCAGGCTACTGTGCTTGGATTTTAACAGATCAGCATAATGAGGAACCACCGCCTTTAGGCTAGGTTTCCACTTGGGTTTTTTTTGCTAAAAACGCCCATAAAAACGCCAATAGCACCACCTGGCGTTTTTTTAGTGAAAAAACGTTGCAGCCAGATGTTAGCTGTTCTTCAATAGGAAATCGCAGAATGCCATATCCACTTGGCGTTTTTTTGTTTGGCGTTTTTTCAGTCCTCTTTGGCGTTTTTCTGCTTTTTTGGGCTCTGTGGCAGTTTTTCAAAATCGCAGCATGTTGACACTCTGGCGTTTTTTGCAAGGAAATCTTGGCGTTTTTCTCCAATAGAAGTCTATGGGAGAGAAAAAACGCCATGAAAAAGCCATGTGGGTTTATTGCCTTGGCGTTTTTTATGGCGTTTTTTCCACAGTTACAATGCAGAGGATGGACCCAGTATCTGTGCGTCCTACGAGAAATAGGCTGGAAACAAACAGTTTCACACAAAACAAAGTTCATATTGAATTCTACACCATTTGGAACAAACATGCCATTAAAAACAAACCAACGGGATCCTGCCTGCCAAAAGCAACAGCAAACAATTTGCACCATCATTTGGGGCCAATCTTCCTAGAGGAGCAGACATTCGGAATAAAGCACGCCTTACAAACCACAGAAAAGTGACAAAAGGGTCCGCCGGGGCGTTTAAGTAGAACTCTACCAAGTAAATGACATCAGGGGGCAGATACTTGCCATTTATCCTAATCCCTTTTAGCTGGGTGAAACTTCTAACTTGTAAAGGCTGGAAAAACTGCCTAAGGTCAAAAAAAGCAATTTCCACAGAAAGGCTAAAACGCCAGAAAAAACTCCAGAAAAAAACGCCAAAACGCAGAAAAATGCAGGACAAAAACCCAAGTGGAAACCTAGCCTTACAGGTTTAACATCCTTCATACCTACTTCAAATGTTTGCCTTTAAATTGAGGTAACACTTTGGACATACTTAGCTTAAACCATTTTGAAATGCTGTACCCTTCGTGACAATGGCTGTTTAAACATTTCTGCTGTGTTTTTGTTTAGCTGTAATTTTCTTCTTTCTCATTTACTGTACTCACACAAATGTATATATTGGGGGGTTAGTAAAAAAGGGCTTTCTTTAGAGACCATCATTAGAAAAAAAAACTCTTACTCACCTACAAATAGTAATGAAAAAAACTGCTAAATAGATTCTAATATTTGCCCATGATTTGTGCCGTCTAGCACAGGAGACATGAACTGTAAGGGATCCAGGCATAATGTGGATTTAGAGGCAAAAAGAGGCTTTAAGCTTGCCTGGTGGATGTGTTTAGCAATGCATTCTTATTAGAAATACCTAATGCTTTTTTATATTTTTTTGCAAGTTATAGGGCAATAAGTACAACTACCGTATTGCTATTTTATATGGGTGTAAAATGCCCACATTCTACACTTTTCTTAGTTTTATACTTTGAGGCAAGAAAGGTTTTTTAATGAATAATTCTAACTGGAGGGGCATGAGGTGTTTAGGCACCTATTTTTACATTTTATTAAATTTCATTATTTTTTTACATTTTGTTCTATTTTCTTGGAGTGGATGGTTATCGTTACGATTATAAAAGTTATTGGAGCAACACTGGCTAAGCAAATTAAGCGACGGATGCATGCTTTTTAAACTGATTTAATACCATGACCTTCCAGGCACGTGCCTGGAAGGTCATGGTATTACCGGATGATCTACCGGAAGGTACCGGATGATCTTCTGTGACATGTCTGGCACGTCAATTGTCATGAAGGAGTAAAAGTAACATGACTATGATGGCCCTTTGTGGCCTTCATAACGAATTAAAAAGTAGTATGGTGTAGTAAAACTGCGATAGAGTGGATTAAAGTAATATGTTTACTGGTCCCACTCACTTTTACCAGTGCAAAACCTGCTCTGGAATATATAGATCTACTTCCTTAGAGTAGAATGCCCTTAAGGAGTATTAAAGGGCCCTTTTGGCAGTAGCCTGCAGGTTCCTGGATGTGGGTCCTGATATATGCTTTTCGTTTACCTGAAAGCATGCAAATCCCTGGCTACAGAATACCTTTGGGATGAATTGGAAAACTGAGTGTGAGCCAGACCTTCTCGTCCAACTTGTGCCCGACACAAATCTTTTGGCTGAATGGGCACAAATTCCCACAGAAACACCCCAAAATCTTGTGGAAAGTCTGCCCAGAAGAGTGGAGTTTGTTATAGCTGCAAAGTGGGAACACCACCACCATATTAATGCTCATGGCTTCTGAATGGGATGTCCAATAAACTCATATAGGTTTGATGATCCGGTATTCACATACTTTTGGTCATCTTGTGTATAACTGAATAACTTATTCCCTACTGTTTATACATCCTGCATGGCAGAACTTCACATGTGCTTGTCAGCAACATGTGGAATGTATGCATCTTGTAAAAGGCCAATATGGCTTTCAATATGTTCAATCAGGAGTGGATAACATCAGAGCGTGGAAGGGAGTTGCTGCCTTTTCATAAGGTAAGTACATTTCTTTTCAGGTTTGAATAATGCATTTGAAAGTACTTTAATATGCTTTCATTGTTCTTGGGGCTCTCTGGAACAACTTAACATGTGATTTGGCTTGATTGATTGATAGCGAGCAAGGTTGTTTGTATCTCCACATCCATTCCATGCTGCCCACTAAGCGTCTTGCTTTGACTTCCTGGAAAATGTACAATGTTCCTAATTATTTCATGTTGCAGTTATTCATCTCAACGTATCTGAAATTCCTCCGCTTCCAATGTTCTTTTTCTCCTCAGGGATTCGCTCTAAACCCACCTTCCTCCCTCTCATATTAATTCCTGAAATGCCAAAGAACAAACTGTTCTCTGCGTTAGTAATGAAGGACATACATTTAGCCTTGAAATAAAAAGATAATTCAGATCTACACTTTAGATTTATATTTGTTGAAACAGAGCATTGCCTAATCATTGTGTTCGGGTATAAGGAAGTTATCATAAATCCAAATTACTGCATTTGCTGATACCATGAGTTTTGGCAAAATGAAGTCCCATGTAGTAATGTTGTGATTAGATTATCAAGAATGATTGGCTTGTTCCGTCATTTGTTCATTTCATTCTCACAAGCAGAAACATACAATATCATGGCAAATAAAAGCTATTTGACAAATCCTATTTGTACATTTTTATCATCATTTGCTTACTAATATCACCTCTATCACTATATAATATCAAGTATCAGATATTTAAGGAATAGTATCTTAATAATATCCATTTTGGCCAAGTGGCAATATAAAGTTACTTGATTTAAGATGACCTTTCACTTTTTGTATGAAGAAGTGGCAATTTGAGTGAAATGCATGAAGCAGATGTTGGCTTCTTCCCTTGCTGGCTTTTAAGTGATTATGTTCTGTGATCTTTGAGTTTTGCATTCTTTAAAAAAATGACATAGACCTAGGGGTCCTTACTTCAACATTAAACCACTTGTCTTTAAATCAATTGTACTAAAAGAGGAACAAAAAGTTCAAATTTCAATAAACACATTTAATGACACTTCAGGCTTGGTGCTGTATCTGGTTAAAGGTTTCAAGGGCACACAATTCTAATCAGGTTACAAACTGTCAGTGATACAAATTGAGCCCCCCCCCACGCCATGTGAAGAATCATCACTAAATCATCATTCAAATTGGCTGACATCATTAGGAAATTCAGTACACTCCGCAGACACTGGACACTAAAGGTCAAGAAGGTAAGATGACTAATATTGCTGTCTTGGGGGCTTATTGTAAGTAACAGAAGAAAAATCTCAGACACGGCTGGTATTTGATGGATGGGATACAATGAGGCAATTGTCTCTATCTATCTATCTATCTTATTGCCTGTTTCAAAGTATTTATCTTCAAAATCTTTATAAATCGGAACACGTGTACACAGAGATTCTGCATTCATTATCTATCTATATGGATCCTTGAATAAGTATATTTGTAACTCAACAATGGTGCCATGGTGGGAAACTTTCTCAAACACACCATAGTAACAACATCTGAACTATTTGGTATCCTATATTGGATCAGGAGTGGGTAATTAAGTGTTGCAGCAATGATACCATTTCCAGAAATACGATGTTACTTCAGATTACATCTTGTAAAAAAATGAACACGTTTGACATGCAGCCTCCACAGAACAGGATATTTCAATTCATCTGGGAAGAAAAGAAGGAAGAAAACAATGAAAAGAATTCAAGAAAACAATTGGACCCTTTTCAGTGCCTCAACTTGAGAAGGACCGCCGAACAAAAACAATCGTATACAGTAAAATCCCTATATACCTAATTTGTGGGAAGTATGGAACTGATACAAAAGTATGTATTTCTGTACAATCTAATGGAACATTAAGCATTAACCTGCATAATTTAAAGGGACACGCCAGCATCCCAGGCAGCCTCCGGAACGATGAATGTGTTTTAAAAACTTTGATATGCATTCAGTAAGCAATTGCTGAAAGTGACAGGAGGCAAGTATACCACATGTCAGGAAATGTGTTTGGTGAAGCACATAAATCTAGAACAACTATTTTAGGGGGCAGTGGGAGGTGTAAATGCATTGGGGGATTCTGCAGAATACCCCCATGAATTTGTAAAGGGGCACTATGAAAATGTAAAGGGACCACTCAGGTACTGTATTAAAGTCCAAATGATAGCTTGAGTATCCCATGATATGACTGTGGTTCAAAAACAGGATTAACGATCTGCGCCCCACTGTTAGGCTGTTGGCTGGCCTTACCATACAAGCAAAATAGGTGGCTGCCTAGGGCCGGAAACCGGTAGGGGGCACCACACCAGGATCTCCCCTATGCTGGGAAGCAAATGCTTGCTGATATGGCGGTACTGGAGATATGGTTTCCACTTTTCAATTATTCAATTTTCAAGGAGCAGCTGAGATGTAAACCTCATAGTATCAATTAAACATTAGAAGCTAATGGTACCGCATATACGTGAAAGTCTTTTATTGTAAAAAGAATTGATTTTGACAGACATTTGAATATGGATGTAAAATAATAAATAATCAAAATTATCCAGTTTTCACGTCTTTGGCATGCATTGAAGTACCATTGTGTACATCAACAGCAGTAAAAGCTCAGTGAGGCTCTGTGTTTTGGAATAGGTATATATTTTAGTAAATTGTTTATATCTATTTTTATTATTTAATAATAGCTTTCCTATTAGGATATTCATTCATTTATAATTCAAAATATGTTTAATGCTTGGGGGAACTATCCTCTGTTAGGATCAAATAAGTGAAAATGCAACATTAATAATTAATTGTTATTTTTTTCCAATCATTAATTTATACCTACAGTATAAGGTGGGGAATACAAAATAGAAATAAAGGCTCATCTTTAAACTATATTAATGTTTGTAATATTAATAATATACTTTTTGGACTGACACAAGTCACAGGATACATATTTACAACATGTATTTATTATTTAATACAGACCAACTCAAATGACCTCTTAAATGTCACCATATTCCATGTTTATATATTAGAATTAGAATAATGATGATGTTGTTTCTGCTTTAGAATGTTTCATTAGCATCAGGGTAATTTCCTTGACTTCAGGATGTATTAGGTAGAAAGTCTGCATCCTGTCCTCTCCTATTGTATCACTCAGGCACGGGGTATGTCCCAATTACTCAATCATCAGTTTGAAAGAGGAAGACCTTGCTTCTGGACAGGGGGCAAGCTAGTCCCTTATCTTATCACATGTGACAGACACCCCTTAGGCTCTATGAGATAACAGACACCTGCAAGGTCAGAACCTGACCAGTGTATGGGGGTTGGCCCTTCATGTGATATAGTGATATTAAATGTTTCATGATCTTAATCAATAGACACCATTTAGAGACCTGAACTGAAAAGAATGACAAAAAATCATACGCTAAATAGAAAAAAACCTTAATGAGCCATAAAACTACCAAAATATTTTACATTGCTTAGCATGACCCATCAGCATTATTGCTACACTGGACATACTTGTTGTTGTAGGTCCCTGTGGAGTACATGACCCCTGGGCAGCTTTTACTCCTGCCCAGCTCTAAAGAGCTAATGTACAAAGAAACAGCACATTTGTTATAGGTGACTAGCTATTTATATAACTTTAGAATAGTTTCATAATTCTTTTATGATTATTGTTACATTAGCATTTAAACATTTGAAATACCGTTCTATAAATGCCAGCGTTTGCGTTGTTGAAATAGTGACGGTGAAGATAGCACGCAGTAGAAGATAAGTGGAAAAATGCAGGCATGCAAGATATTCAAAAGTCCCATGGTTCAAGAGATGAGTGGGAATGTCACTTCCTGGTCTCTGTTAGAATCTGTGTTGAGTCTGGTTACATTATACACTGTTATTGTGACCTTGTACGGACATTTTATCCCCTAATGGACTGAATTCCAAGACACCAAAATTTTGCACACACTGTTTATTTGCAGCAACACAAATAATATTTATACTATACAATATATGAACAAAATGCATATGGATACACACACACATTATACATATATATTTAATATATACACTATATGGACAGAAATATTGGGACACCTGGCCATTGCACCAACAGGGACTTTTAGGACATTACATTCTAAATACATAGACATTAGTATGTAGTTGGTCCCCTCTTTGCAGCTATAACAGCTTCCATTCTTCTGGGAAGGCTTTCCACAAGATATTGGAGTGTTTCTGTGGGGATTTTCATTCATTCATTCAGTAGAGCATTTGTGAGGTCAGGCACTGATGTTGGACGAGCTGGCCTGACTCACAATCTCAGTTCCGGTTCATCCCAAAGGTGTTCAATGGGGTTGAGGTCAGGGCTCTGTGCGGGCCACTCGAGTTCTTCCTCACCAAAATCGTGAAACCCTATCTTTATGGACCTTGCTTTGTGCACTGGGGCAGAGTCATGCTGGAATAGAAAAGCACCTTCCCCAAACTGGTTCCAAAACGTTGGAAGCATAGCATTGTCCAAAATGTCTTGGTATGTCCCTTTTACCTCTGCTCAATAAATGGGCAAATATTGCTAGAGAAACACTCCAAAATCTAATAGAAAGCTTTCCCAGAAGAGTGGAAGCTGTTATAGCTGCATAGGGGGGGGGGGGGCAATTACAACTTATTATCTGTGTATTTAGAATGTAATGTCATAAAAGTTCCTGTTGGTGTAATGGTCAGGTGTCCCAATACTTTTTCCATATAGGGTATATATACGATGGTGAAACTTTAGAGAAAGAAAACAACAAAACCCAATTGTTTTGTAATAAGGAAGCCTCTGGCATTTCCTGTTAGTGGTATGCCATCCATCTTGCATAATGGATTCTCTCCTGACACCATAGTTCCTTTGTCTAACATACTGATAAATTGATAATTAATATTCTCTATACAATAGGTTATATAGTCAAGGTTAAGAAAAAAACTAGCTGGTACAAAACAAATGATCCAATTGCCAACTGTCTTCCATACACCCACCTCCACACTTGTGTTTACTGTAGAGATTATATAAGAGAAATTGTGACTGTACATCCTTTAGAGCACACTGAGTTTGTCAGAGATCTTTAAGAACCACTTGTTTTCTAGGGTAAAATAAAAGCCAATTCCAGATCCAGCTAAAATTGATGTATTTATTTTCTTCAAATCAGCAGCAAAACCAAAATACAATATAAACAAAATAACTCCTCGTTCCTCTGAGCACTTACTAAACACAGGGTTTTCTCTCTTTAGGTTGGGGTGACTTCCCACTTCCCAACAAAACACTGCAACCAAACATAATGAAACCAGCAAGGTTTTTGCTCAGCAGCTTTCTTGGCTGGAATTAGAAGGAGAGTGAATTGCACCAAGCTGGTCTTTTTAAACCCTCCTAATTAGACCAGGTGAGCTGTAGTTAGTCACCTGTAAATCCTGGTCTGGATTTTATAAGGCTGTTGGAGCACCAGCCCACCCAGCTCTTCTGGAACTCCACCCCAGGGACCCATCACACAATTTATAAGTCTCACACTTATATTTATTTATTTATTGTGCTTACCTTTCCCTGGGGCTTAAATTTGACTTGTAAGGTCAAACAAAAATAGCCAAAGCAGGCCATAAATACTGCACATCCACTACTATACCTGCCCTTCTGTCACAATATATATATATATATATATATATATATATATATATATATATATATATATATATATATATGTAAGTAAAAGCCACATGTTCTGAAAAGTTGGGTTCTGCACTATAGCTAGTGAGACAGGGATGGCCTGTCAAATGAAGAGGAAATAGTACCTCAACCAGGTCGTACACCCTCTCTCATGTGGTATTTTTCTCCTTGTGTATGTTGTAAGAGACATATGTGAGGACTTTCAGTATTTAGCATGTGCCCCACTTGGATGGCACCAGCTTGCCAACCTCAGTGTACACACTTAAAGGACGCCACCAATCAGTTTTCTCTTAAATGTTAAGGCTAAAAAGGTAAGCAATAGATGGATCACTTTGATAAGGATCCATTAATGATATCCACAGCTGACTGAGTTCCTGGGACCGTTGACAGCTCCAGATGTGTACTATGCATAAATAAAACAGGCGTTGAGACTTGACTTCACAAAGCCATTCATCTATCATGGGTGGACCTGTATGCATTCTGCTGAAAAACAAACCTGAGTGTTAGCTTTTTGTTGAGATATTTCTACCCCATGAACGCTTATTTTTTTATTGTTTATTTTTTACAATTAACAATATTCTGCATCACTTTATCACTTTTTTCATGATGGCAAAACCCAGAGAGTTCCAAGTTATGGTGATGATCTCCTGGGGAAGCTTCTATGGCCTTGTATGGTAAAAACGTAAATCAATACTATTTGTAGAACCACTTTAATTATTCATTATACAATTCAGCCATTTTTTGTTGCTGAATCAAATAAATTTCTGCCCTATTCTAGGATATTTGAGGAAGAACTGCATGTTTTTAAACAATCTATAGTGTTAAATGCAGATGGAATACTATGTTGCACTGATAAAACAGAGTCCAGGTTGGTACAACTTCCTGTTTAGGCTGACAGTAGGGAAATGTGGGAAATGAAGGGAAATGTGTCCATAAGCAATAACAATAACACACTAAGTAGGGGGGTTGAATGGTGGATTCAATTGTTGCTTTATTTCGTGTGTTGTGCCTTTCATAAAAGTGTTAACCTGTGTCACTTAAAATGAACCAGTCACCAGTGACATACTTACCTTGGATACTGCCCTAGGCCTGACCCAGGGCAGCACTTCTAGCTGCCCCCTTCCTCCCTGCAGAGCACCAGGAAATGACATCACATCCCAGCGCTCCATGACTTAAAGACCTCCAAGCCTCTATATGGAAATGGGCTCATTGGGGGAGATCAGCAGAGGCACACTGGGGGCACTGGTCACTCAAGAGGGCAACCCCCTCCCCTGTTTTTTAGCCTGGACCAGCCGCCCAAGGCCTGGGCCTAGTCGGCCTAGGCTGTAATACGCCACCCGCCCGTCACCTAGAGAGAATGTTAAGACATTTGTTAAAATTAGAGTATTTTAAATAAAAATAATCATCAAGAAAGGTGTTTGAGGATGTTGATATTTAATTGAGTTAGGGCTACCAGTTTGGTCATTCAAAACTGGATACTCAGCTATGTATTTAGGGAGGGTGTTAACTTAGGCTTAGCCCACTAAATAACCCCTCTGCATCCCCACATCTTACTATGAGTCCTTCCTCGCTATTCTGGCAGAGAAACAGCAGTGTGGGTTTTACTACCTTTTTTTTCAGTATACAGATATTAGTCTTTAGGGTTGTAAATTGACATCATTGAGGTAGCAAGTGATCTGCTGCAGCCTAAGACTGGTCACTTATATATATGAAATAGTGGACACTTATGATTTCAGCAAGCTGGTGGCCAGTGGAAGGAAAGAAGGCTTATATATTTATTTACATTTATTTAAATTTGCACCACGTAGTGACATTTTTATATACCTGTTGGTTTACTTATCAACTGAATTATCAAACTTTACCTTACGCTTAAAAATGACATTAAACTGCAGACTAATTTTAAGTTTTATTTTATTCAATTTAATGCTGAAAGGCAAAGACAAATAATGATGTGTAGTATATTTTAGCATCAAACTATCTGCTTTACTCAGGTCCCACGTAAATATGTAAGGGCAGTTTCAAGCAACTCATTCACTTTTATTTTACTTTATTTTATTCACTATACCTTCTCTGTTCTGTAATGTCAGCTATAAAGTTCCATATAGTTTACATCTGTTACATCTATAAGATGGAAAATAAATAAACAAATTTGCAAAAAAACAATCACAACAAATAAGCCGCATCTGTTGTGCACCTGCCGAGGAACATGTAATAAAAAAGTCTGAGTAATTATGATGTTACAGATCCCTCCTCCCCCTACTTAAAACAGCCTTAGGCTAGGTTTCCACTTGGGTTTTTTTTTGCTAAAAACGGCCATAATAACGCCAATTCAGCCACACGGCTTTTTTTTGTGAAAAAAACGCTGCGGCCAGATGTTAGCTGTTCTGTTTTTCTGCTTTTTTGGGCTCTGTGGCAGTTTTTCAGAATCGCAGCATGTTGACACTCTGGTGTTTTTTGCAAGGAAATCTTGGCGTTTTTCTCCAATAGAAGTCTATGGGAGAGAAAAAACGCCATGAAAAAGCCATGTGGGTTTATTGCCTTGGCCTTTTTATGGCGTTTTCTTCCACAGTTACAATAAAGAGGATGGACCCAGTATCTGTGTGTCCTACGAGAAATAGGCTGGAAACAAACAGTTTCACACAAAACAAAGTTCATATTGAATTTTACACCATTTGGAACAAACATGCCATTACAAACAAACATACGCGACGCATCAACTGGATCCTGCGTGCCAAAAGCAACAGCAAACAATTTGCACCATCATTTGGGGCCAATCTTCCTAGAGGAGCAGACATTCGGAATAAAGCGTGCCTTACAAACCACAGAAAAGAGACAAAAGGGTCCGCCGGGGCGTTTAAGTAGAACTCTACCAAGGAAATGACATCAGGAGGGGGCAGATACTTGCCATTTATCCTAATCCCTTTTAGCTGGGTGAAAATTCTAACGTGTAAAGGCTGGAAAAACTTCCTAAGGTCAAAAAAGCAATTTCCACAGAAAGGCTAAAACGCCAGAAAAAACTCCAGAAAAAAACGCCAAAACGCAGGTAAATGCAGTGGCAGTTTGCTTGGCGTTTTTCCTGGCGTTTTTCATCAAGAAAATAACGCAGGACAAAAGCCCAAGTGGAAACCTAGCCTTATCCTGTTTTTTTCATTTACTTAATTATGTGGTATCATGGGAAGCATGGTTTTCCTTAAACTAGGTATTTTGTACTGACAAAGGTGTTGGCTTCTATAGGTAAAGTGTGAACTCATCACTGACCACTACGCAGGCTCACATTGATGCCCAACTAATAATCACTCCCTAGTGGCGACTCAAATTGATCTTGCAAACACAGAGAGGCTCAGCAATTCCCCTACAGCTAGCAAAAGGTCCAAAATATTTTACAATTGGTAAGGACTACTTTAGTATGCGTTCTTCCAAAACAAAACCACAAAAAATGTAGAGCATGAGCCTCTTAATCACAGGGTTGTCTAGCTTATCACACAGAAACTGTATGTATATTACCACCAACCAAAATAACATGATAGTTCCAAAAGGCGGTTATAATAAGATATAAAGAGATTTTGTTTCCAAAAAGGCAATCGTCATACAGGTTTCCAGGTGACCAAAGCAGATTCTACGCTAATTTGTCACCTTTAAAGTCAGCCTGTTTTTTCTGACGTACCAAACAGGAAAAGAAGGGACATGGAGTGAACTTCCACAAAATCCAAGGTAAGTGCAATAACAATGAGCTTCCATTTGTGAATATGTTGGGAAGAATAGTATTGGATATCTGGCTATGACAACTAATGCTGTGTAGCCCGGCTAGCTCAGTCGGTAGAGCATGAGACTCTTAATCTCAGGGTCGTGGGTTCGAGCCCCACGTTGGGCGCATGGCTATTTTTATGTCCAGCTTTGAAAATGATTATGCAAAAACCACATACATATTGTTTCCAACACAAATAAGATACAAATTAATATTAGTAACATACATAAGGAAGAACACAGAAGCCAAAGTAGATTCTGTCAAACCATCATAAGCAAAGCAGATTTTCACAACCACTGAAAGTGTGAGTTTGCTGAAGAATTGTGGTTTCAAATCTTTCGTTTATATTACAATGTCCAACCATAACCAGCTTCTGCTGTAGGAAGAGCTAAGGTAGCCCTCTATGTTGTATAGTTAAATCAGTGACATTTTCCATTCTCCTAACCCATCAAATTATGCATTATACAGGGACATCCGAGCCCTTATTGCTGGAGAAACTCGCCAGTGCTCAATATAATGAATAGTGAAAGAGGGAATTTAAGACATAATTTGCCTGTGAATTATCCCTTTAACGAATAACCTCAAACAGATAAATCAATGCTTGTATTGTGAACATTGATAACCATGATTGAAAGGTTGCTCTATAAAATCTCTCTAATTAAACGATGACACATTAAAGGGTTTTGGGGTAATTAAATTTACAAACAACGTCACCAAACATAAATGTGCAGAATTTCCAGTTCTCGTTTTACATAAATATAACTTACAGCAATTCACACTAACAATATGGCAGACTGAGACTTATATCGTATTGCATTCTTCTTGTGGTGGTTTTTGGCCACTAAAAGGAAAGCTGCCGTATGTTCTCTTCCATTTCAACAGCTTTATTGCGCAAGGATGTGTTCTGTAAAATATACAGTTCTGCCACATTTAACTGTCTGCAGTATGCTTTAGATAATCGTATACTGTACCATACCCCCAACATTTCAGGTGTCCAAATCAGGGCACCTGTGTTGGGAAGTGCGGCTAGAGGTGTGGGAATACAAAGTCAGATGTGGGAATGGGCAGAGCCAGTGGTGGGATGGGTCAGAGGAGTGACCACCCACCCTCCATACCTGAAGAGACATCTTATGGTGGCCAACAACACAAACCTCCATTGATCTTACAGTTCCCTGGCTAGTTGAGAGAGATCTGGTGATCACCCCATCTGGCCAATGATCCCCACTGCCCACAAAAAATGGGCCAGTGGGCCAGCTATGTGGTACAGTTCCTGAATGAGGACTGAAATGAGGGCGCTTTTAGGATCAAAAGACCTCAACATAGGCCTGTGTATTGTCACACACCTATCCATCTTTCCAAAGGTCTACCTCTGAGATGGGTATAAATATGTAGGAGTGTTTCTTCTACTAGCCTATGTTAAAATGAATTAAAAATGCTGACATATGACGGATGAATATGAGCAGCTGTGAATAGAGAATGGAGCTGGCACAAACAGAAGCTGCTCTTTGTGGCCAGGTCATGCTACAGGTTACAGCTGCAGCCGGTTTCTCTTGACAGGGATCAGGGAAGGTCTTGATAAGAACAGAATAGCCACTCTATTTATTTTTACATTCCAAAAACCACCTAAATTCAAAGCATTGGAATTTTGCTCTGGGGAGTAAACTGTGTGAGGAAGTGTGGATACACAAAATAGACAATGCATCTTGTCAAAGGACAACTAGTTTCAGGAATGCTGACATGGCATTCAATCCATTTTCTTATTGTGATATATGCAGCATTGTTGTTCAGTGTAAGCTTGTCTGGCCAACAGGAAATTCAGATAAATTGTACAATCAATGGAATAGGGTTATAATTGGAAACTGCAAGCAGGACCTGATCTAGAACCAGAACTGCCCTCCTGTTGAATATTAATGTTTAGCACTGGTTTTAATTGTCTAATTTATTCTTGCACCCTTAATAAACTATACTTTCCTGAGAGCAGACATTTAACTTGTCGAGCTGGCTTTGTGAGAGGCAGGTTGTAGAATAACAATGCTTCTAGACATATTTGCGTGAAGCCTACCAAAATGACTAACAGAAATGTTCATCTGTAACACAAGCAGGCTTTTAATTCACACCTTCTGCTTTTGCTGTCTTTAATCTAAAGATGCCTGGCGTATACACCAGAATATCACTCTTACGGACCTTTAACTTCTAACACAGAAGCCATTGGTCTACCCAGGCCAAGTTGCTCCGAGTTGTACCTTGGCCTGCTTTTTGTCGGGGGATTTAAATCCCTGTTCCTCAGACTCAGACAACCGCTCTGAGCAACTTGGCTTGGGAGGGCATTATGCTTAAGAAACGATTGCTGATCGCTTCCTAAGCTCTATTGTTGATCGGTTCGGCGGTGGCCATTTTTTTGAGGGGGGCTTTCATCCCAATATCCACGGCTAGCCTCACTTGTGAGGCTTCCGTGGATGCTACACAGCTGCCAAACGTGGCGAAAACGTGCTTTGTCGTGAACGGGTTAAAGGCACTTATTGTTTACTTAACAGGCATAAATCTGATTTGTTTTCCTGTCCATTTTTCACAAAGAATTCTGGAAAAGGTGTCCATGGTTAAAATCCGTATACACAATTCTCAGTTAATGATCATGAAATCCTCATCAATAACCACTTAACCCTAACTAAAACTACGTCACAGAGATGCATGCTATATGTATATATTGCCACCACTTCTCTGCAGTGTTGCGACCTGGCCCACTCCTTGCCCACTCCCACTCCAGTCACACCTATTTCCTCTGTATGGGGCTAGCCATCCACACAACGTCAGTGGGACCACCAACCCCCATCCCGAAAATGGAATGCTTTGGATAGCTGGAGGCTGGATGTTCTCAGGTATGACAAAGTCACAAATGTATGAAACACATTAACGATGCAATCACTCCCCTGGATTTAAGGCAAACTAGCTGCAGGAAGCACTTCCTGCTCACTTTCCAGCTAAGCAGTAGATGGTGCTGTTCAATAGAATCATCCACTTTCCCTTTGGCTCTATTCACACCTGACATGTTGGGATCAGGTAGGGCACTGGAAGAAGGGGCAGCCGTGTGCGGTGTGTGTATACTGTAGAAATATTGCAGACATTTGAATCCAGGGGCAGTTGTTTGTTTTGGCAACAAAACTATAGTTTAGATTTTACAGTGAAAAGCGGGTTAACCCCTTTTCTTGATGGAAGGAATTTGAATAATGTTTTAGGCAAACAAAAATAAATAAATAAACAACAACCCACAGCGCCATTCTAAGCGGAGTCCATACAAGCATTCAACAGGGTCTTTCCCAAGGCTATCGTGACAACTTAAAGGGACCCTGTCATGGAAAGATTGGGTTTATGCTAGTCTTACCCGTCACTCTATCTTTCTATCTATCCATCTATCTATGTCTGTTTATCTATGAATCATTACAACTTCCCTTTTCAAAAACTCAGTACCTGTTACTACCTGTTAATGTAACTACTTATTGCACGTCTATAAAGAAGAAGCTAGATAATGTTTTCACTAACTGACCCTAAATACAGTTGCTTATTTTTTTAACATTCATATAACCAAATCTATGTGTTTTACTTGTAAGCAGCTGCACGTTAAAGAAACAGTAACGCATTTTTTCACTGATTACCCTGGGCGCTCCCAATACCCATTACCTCACTGTAGAGTTATCCCCCTCCTTCCTTAATTGCCACTGAAGCCACATGCACAGAGCTCAATTCTTGGCTGCTCCAGCTGTTGCAATTCAGGCAGACAGCCTTCATCGTGGCACCATGTCACTGCGGCCCTGATCTTCTGGTTTCTATAAACAGAGGGTCATAGATTTTTTTGTTTTTATTACGTTTTATTTTTGGGCTGCACTGGGCAGTACTGTGTCTCTTAAGCAAAGGGCGTCTGCAACCCAAACACAGGAAAATGATCCTGCAATGAGGTAATACCAACTGGGAGTGCCCGAGATAATCATTTTCTGAAGAGTAAAAACGACAAAATTGTGCTATTTATGGTCCTTGAATTTTATGGATGGTCACAAAACAGAGCAGGAGCAAAGTAACGTGCATGTTGCTTAATCAGTCATAACATTGTCATTACTGGGCGCAACTTAATGAAAACATGCTCGATGCTTACCTTAAAGGCACACCAACACTTCCATATATATTAACCTTTAAAGTAGAAGATGCAGCATCTATGTTCTAACTTACAACTTTGAAAAAGTTCAATTTTTTTCTTTCAGACACTTAAGTCCAGCGTTTCAGGCTCAAGTCTGTTTATAATTCTTCTTGTACGCTACTACATGAACATCAGGAACCAGGGGCGTACCTAGAGTAACTGGCACCCAAAACAGAACCTATACCCCAACTTTAAAATGTAAACACACTCTCATTCACTCTTACTTATACTGGCTCAAACTCTCACTCACTCTTACTCATGATGTCTCATACTCTGATGTTCTCTTCCAGTCTTACTCACGCTTCTGTTGTCTCTCATTTAACTCATTTTTATGCCCTCTTACACTCTCTCCCAATGTCTTCCTACCTTCTCCCGAAGTACTTTCGCAAAATGACACACACCCTCCCCCCGAATGAAGGAACAAGGAAAGGCTGTCCACTTGGTATGCGCTGTGGCTCTGCCATTTTTGCGGAAGTACTCTGGGAGGTCTGGTCCATGGAGCTGATACTGTGGAGAAGCATACAAAGAAAGAATACAGAAGCAAGACAAGAAGCAGAGCTGCAGGAAAGGAGACAGGGACACAGAAGAGGTCTGCAGATAAGGTGGGGAAACATTGAGAGGGAATTTCTTGGACACTTGGGACCTCTGTGTACCAGTGTGGCACCCCACTGATGAGTGGCACCCGGAAGGGGCCTCTCCCCTCCTAAGCACCTTTGGGAACTGGGCCACAAGGCCTGGAGAGCACAAGATTTGAAGTTCAAGCATCTGTTCAGACATGTTTTGCAAGTTTTTTAATTCCTAAGTAGTATACTTAATATATTGTATCAATACTTCTCAAGAACAGTATAATAGGAATTCAGCCTTGTGTTTGCGGTAGATAAGAGACTGAGCAGGAATTGTGACATTTGTGGAATGTGTGAAAGGGGAAAGTGATTCTGTACTTCTGTACAAACCTTTGTTTTACATATTTCCGTAGAACCATTCTACTTCACAGATTTATCTGGTTATTTGTATTTTTGTGGGAAGAAAAACTTTATGAAAACAGCAATTACAACAGAAGATGATAGCAGTGGAGTAACACCAAACACTGGCCCCCTTCAGTTATGATGGGAAGCTCCTGCTCCATGTATGTTTCTGGTTGTGGATTTTAATAGATGTGTCTCGGGACACGTCCTTGCACTTACTCGTGCTTACTTATGTGTAGTTTTATTAAGCAAATAAAGGACAGGTGCAAGTTTTGCACAACGCAATGCAGAACCACTATGACAACCACCTTACGTGTGTCTGGACATAAAAAAAGCAGGAAAGTAATTAGCGAAGATGTCATTATTGCTAATCTGAAAAGACTTTGATAAGACATAGACATAGACCATGGCTGCAGGAGCCTATGTTATGAAACTGAAGAGCAGACTGGGAACATTTTAGAAAAAATAGATATATTTTCCCAGATTCATTAACTTAGATAAAATGTATCAAATTTTAGATTGCTATCCAATTACTTGTGATAGATTTTTCTCCGCCATTGAATCCAATCCATACATATGAAGGAGTTAATCACAGTATGATGAAGTTGAGTGTATGCACCAGGGAAGCTATGAGTGATGTGGTAATTAGTAGTATGGAAAAAAAGCCTATTTCTATCCAAACAGTGATCACACTATGGAATTTCCTTGCAAAGGAAGTGGTGACGGGCAAATTCAGAAAGGGAATGTAAGGTGTAATTGGAGAAGCGTCTTGAGGAAAGGAGAGTTATAGGAATCTGTAACAAAAATACATTACCCTGCATTAGGGCATGGTGATCCATTACACCATCACATTACCATTACTACACTTTATGCTTTCATTACCCACTGCTGGTTGTTAATTCTCTGGGGTATGATGGAATTTACTGCCATACTACATTTGCTTTCTAAAAATTTTTTCTGATTTTTCTGTATTATTTTGGTAAAGTACACAACACTATAGTTTACTAAATGTAACAAGTCGTTAGCAGAGCTAATAAAAGTGTGATCCAAATTGTAAGGAGTACAGGTTGGAAGGCACATAATGAGGAAAGCAGCTGGTAACAGGACTAAAACGGCCATACTATGATTGGCAACTGTTCTGATTGCCAAGACGGAACCAACAATGTAGCTTGTACAAAAGAACATCTAAAAGGCTTGGAGGAATTATTTAAAGGGAATTAGGTTTTAGACAGATAGCAGATTATTATCTTTTATTTATATAGTGCCAACAATTTACGCAGTGCCTAGATGAGGTGTTATAGTCGAATATTATCTTTAAATTAATACATTAACCTACAAAATTGTGTAGGATTAGCACATTATTCTGTTTCTCATTTGTGTCTAAACTGGACCCATCAGAGTACAGAGAACGTTTTATTCTTTTGTTTCAAGTGCAGAATTTATTAGCATGGGCTGAATGTCTAAGACAGTCATATATATAACTAACAGTTTGGGGGTTTCAGAAACATGGTAAAATGTAGCGTAACATGATGCCTGCTGGGCTTCTTCTCACTGGATAGCATTAGGTTACTTGTGATTAACACCAAGTTCTATATGCAAACTAGTGATTTATCACACAGTCCACTAAATGCATAAATCTCAGTTATAATTCAAGCAGTATAGAGGAAACATGGGTATTAATTTCAGACCAATACTTTTTTCAGACTTTTACAAGAGTAGCAGCTTCTTACAGAGCTTTACTGCACAGCTATGGACTAAAGCAAGGTAAATAACAGATGGTGTTAAGAAATCGCAGCCGCAAGGTGGCAGATGCTCAAACCACCATCCAGTTGCACGGGGGAGCAGCCATGTATTAGGTGTTCTGAAATCCATCTGTTTGACCAATAATGTAGGATAATGTAAGACCCTGTCTGAGTCATTCTAAAAAGCCTGGTGGAGTTTGGCATTGAGGTGCTGCTTCTATTTAAATTGAGAATTTCTAGAACATAGATAACGGTTTGTTTATGTCACTTGTAGCCTGATAATAATCTCAATATGTTTAGTTGCCAAGTGTACTATTAGATAGCCAAGGTTGTGTTGCATTAAAAAAAAAACAACAAACGGAAATGTCCTTTACGATATACCTAACTGCTCAATAGTAAACTTGGCAACTACTAGTAACTTTCCAATTTAAAAAAGTCTGTAATGGAATTTTTCTTGCCTATAAAATGTAGGCACCTCTCACAGGGAAATGTTTACAAAAGATCAGACAGCATATTCATGGGGGGTAGACATAAGATTATGTCTTTATCTCGTGTTTTCATATTTCTTTCTCACATTTAATTCATCAACAGGTCGTAACTCCTCCACTGAAAAAGGACGTTTGTACAGCCCAACTATTTTCACCTAGGAAGCAGCAAAAACCATAATTTACTCGCTTATCATCTCCTGTCTTGACCACTGAAACATTATTCTTGTTCACCTTCCTCTCACTGACTGTCTCAGCTTTAATCTATTGAAAATACTGCTGCCAGGCTTAACTACACCATTCATCAATTGCTGCTTCACTTTGCACGATTCTCCAGTGGCTTGCCCTTACTGCAAGACTGACATTTACATCCTTAAAGCCCTACATGACCTGACTCTCCTCAAATCCTTACGTTCTTATTCTTGTCCCTAGATGATTACATGGCTCCATCAGGGCAAAGTCACTACCCCTGTGTACCATCTTTTTCTAGAAAGGGTCTGTGTAAAAAGCTCACATCAAATCAGGGAGGTAAAGCAGTCCGTAAGTTGCTGTTGACACTATGTGGCTATTTCAGGAACTACAAGGTAAAAAATTGGTTGGCTGAATTATTGAAATCTAAAATGTCCAGGGGTTGACAACTTTCCCATTCTCAGTCTTCTTCTGTCCTTTTTCTTCCATTAAGACCTTATGAGCCTGCTCAAGTTTCATCTAAACCTCCTCTCCTTTTCAGTTTTCAATAATTAAATTCTTCCTCCAACTTATTCTTTATCAGCACAAGTATGCTTATGGCCCCCATCACCAGTGTGACTGATCCTTTTGCGCCTTGTGTTTCTGTTTCCCATATTCCTGTTGTTGGCGTGTGAGGAGTCTCCTGTTTGTCTCTCTCGTGTTCAACTCTGTCTGTCATGATCGGTTTTGTATTCACCCCCAAATACTGTTTTTAGTATAATAATCACATTCCATTTATTTGTTACCTCACTATAGATTTTCAAGTATGGCATCCGTGACATGAGAGATCCTAAATTATACCTAAATACAATCATTCAAAAACATAACACTTATTTATGTAACTGGCTTCAATCATCACAATTAGCAAGAATAGTAACAGAGCTGATATTGAAAAGCTGCTGTAGCAAGTTGGGTGTCAGAATGCATGCACACCACTTTGTAAGCCTGCTTTCAAGATCACATTGCATACCCTTTAGACGTCCTATACATTGTGAAATAAGCACAATGCGTAATACGCCATTTATGCACGTTAAAGTTATAAATTGTCATTTTTAGCAATGCCAGACAAAAACTGGAGGTTGAGAAAAATATTCAGCTTCATTTTTAATGCTCAGCTTATTTTTCAAGTTTCTACTCCCTCCTCTCTCCCTCCATTCCTATTTTTAAATTCCTCCTGCCTTTTCCAGGCCCTCAGAGACCTGCTCATGAATTTGAAGCATTCATTTTCACCAATGTTTGTTGCTATCCCGAAATACAGTTGCCATGGTGATCTGAATTCCACGCGTGCTGGACGCGCTCCCAGATCGTCTCCGTAATACCTCGAACGCCAAAGAAATAAAGAAGAGGAGGGGTATCAGGGGGGGGAATGTTTAAACATTATAAATACAAATTATTAATATGGTCTTGCTTAATATTATTGCTTTCTGTGGAGTGTTTTGGGGAAAACATTCTACAAATAAAAGCCCAGAATCCAATTTGTTGCCAGCATTCTTGCCGTTGGTATGTGCAAATACACAGTACATATGGGTCAAATTAAAATACCAACTCACGCTCTCTGCTTTAACCCATTGGAGTAGAATAGGGAGAATGTTGCAAACAAAAACCCAAGCATATTCTCATGCAAATGTATTAACTTTTTTTTAATCTATAGTCGGAAATGTGTTATTTTAGTATAAGATAATTTATTACATATATTGCCTGCAATTGTAAAGCTTAAGAAAAAATACCGTTTTAATAACTGCTTTCCAAGTCAACATCATAAAATAATTTGCTGTCACTTTATAGATATAAGTGTTCCTATGGCATGCATGGCATCTGAGCAGGATTAAGATTCAATATGGCCCTAGGCAGTGCACTGACTCAGGGTCCCTCAGTCTTGTATATTTTTACACAGCCTTACATCTTTGCCATTTAATTCATAATGGAAGATACCCCAAAACGGATATGCTCAGCTGCATCATGGTTGGGGGAACACAATCGTGCCCTCCACATTGACAGGGGCCACTGGGATGAGTTTCTGCTGTTGTGTAATTAATCCTGTTATAAATTACAGTGTATGGTGATGCCAAAATTATTACAGATCATGAAAGATTTGTGAGGCGGTAGACCTTGAATTAGCCAGTGCAATGTAGAATCATTGGATGTCATCATACATGTATGCATTTGGTATACTATGAGGACATCACATTGAGAACAACAATGGATACACAAGATGAGAATCAAGGTATCAGGATTTTTACTAAAAAAGGAGTTATTGTGACATTTGGGTTGACAAAATGTAAGAATTATGATACTGTTTATGTGTAAAAAGTACAAAAAGCCACGGTAGGATATTAAAAGTAGTAAACATTCAAAGAACCACGTATATTTGACAGATAAAAATGAACTAGACATGGTGGTGATATATGGTAGATATGGTGGTGTTTTTGAGTACATTTTACATTGTGGCAGATTAATGTTGATATCTAGGGAAGTTAGGAATTTTGAAATTAACAGGCAGTCCGGTTTTAAATTTACAGCGTTTTATTGTGAATGATATATAGAATGACAGCAGTGAGGATATGAAGGAGAAACACATGTAAGGAATGAGAGGGGGTCTTGTATGGGGTAGTGGATGTCTAAGAAGTGAGAGATATATGAAGGGCAGAACTTTCGGGTATAAAAGCCCTGCACATGCTCCAGAAAAGAAGGTGGATGGAAAGAGTAGGCCCCGCATTAGTAGGGACACTGGGGCGACGGAGTTGCCCGTTGGCCTCCAATACCATCTCTACCAAACCCCCTGGACTTACTGCTGGGCCGGCAGGCCACACTTCCATAGGCCCAACACACTCAGCACTAGGATATGATGTAATTTCCCAGTTCTCAGACATAGACATATATGCGAACACAATGTAAAATCATAACAATCTACATTTACAGATAAACATACATACATTCACTCTCTCTGATAACCCATGCAGCTCACACAGGTCCCCCTCCCTCAGCCTACCTCTTACATTTTTAGCTCTAAATTTTGTTTAGGAGAGCTACAAGGTTTTTTCTCTGTTTTAAGTAACTTTGTTTTCAGTAATTTATTTGAATAAATTTACTTTTAATTTCATACTTGCATTATACAAACTATACAGGAGCTCTCTCAGTTGGTCCCAGGGATTGCAATACCATTTTCTCTTGCAGTAAACAGGTAGCACGCCTAATCTTTAATCTCACTTACTCTAATCCTCTTCTGCTTTTTCACCCCTACTCCTCAACCACATTTCATCTCCCTTTCCTCTCAACAACCCCCCACAGTCCACATTTCTCCTTCCCTTCTGCCATCACCACAACTCACAAGCCCTTTTCTATTTCCTTCAAACCTTCACCATCACTAACCAATCTCGAGTGAAGGCATCCCATCTCCACAAATCTAAATCACATTTGTTATCAGTCTGCGTCTTCTTTTGTGCTCTGGGAACATTGACTGTAACCCTGGACCCACAATTCCAACATGCCTCTGCCCCTGCATATTCCACAAAAACCCAACCAATCCTTCCAATCTCAAACCAGTCCACTGTAATCCCAGCACTCCTTACTCCTGCATCCTCTGGAACACACACTCGGTCTGCAAGAAACTGCCCCTCCTGACCTTCTCATCTCAAACCACATCAGCCTCCCTGGACTCAAAGAAGCATGGTTAACACTTCTGACACTATCTCTCATGCTGCGCTCTCTTATGGTGGTCTACACTTTACCACACACACCTAGACATGTAGACAGACACGGGGAGGTTGTAATTCTCACCCCGAGAGGACCTTTCAATGTTTGCCACCAATTCCCTACCTCCCCTCGTCTTTTTAAGTACATTCTCTCCGCCTCTTCTCAATTGCCATGTGTGTTATTGTAATCTATCAGCTTCCGGGCCGTACTTCCAAATTCACTTTGCCACATGGCTCTCTCACTTTCTTTCCTCCATCATCCCTAAACTAATCTTGGGGGACTTCAATATACTGAATAATGACACATCCTCACCTTGTGCTTCTAAATTGCTATTACTCTCCTCCTCTCTTGGTCTCTTACGATGGACAACCTCCTCCATGCATCATGACAGCCCCCAACTAGTGTTTTCCCACCCTTGCTCAATATCTAATTTCTCCAACTCTCCCATCTAGCTGTCTGACCATAGGCTGTTAACATGTAACCTTGCCACACCTCCCCCACCTCCTCTAACTAAAAAAATCACCGCAAACCTACTGTAACCTCTGTGACCTAAACACTCTACAGCTTACTAACACACCACTGCCACTTCTGTTAAGTATCTCTACCTCCCTCTGTCCTGATGTTGCCCCAGCTCAGTATAACCATACAATAGCCTCAGTCCTACATATGGTCCCTCTAATAATTGTGCACCATCCCTAAAGATGATGTGTTGATTATAAGGAAAGGCACAAAAAAATTACTTGACTTTTATTCTACATGAACCAGAATAGTTGGGGAAATGTATACTTAATGTTGCCCCAATAGTGTCCATTTCCAGGATTTAGAAATATACTGTATTTGCTTGATTATAAGATGACCATTATTATAAGATGACCTCCCAAAATGTAAATATTAATTTAGGAAAAAAAGAAAAAGCCTGAATATAAGACTACCCTATGGGGAAAAAAGTTTTACTAGTAAACTATTTTTTCATATTTAATACAAACTATGATTGAGCAAAATGCATTTCTTGTTTTTATTCCTTTTTATTTGCCAACCTGCCCCCCCAGTTATGCACATCTGTCCCCAGATTTGCCACTCTTCCCCCCAGATATGCCTTATACCCCCTATATGCCTCTCTGCCCCCCAAGATATGCCATTAAAAGAAGCCCCACAGGAAGTTGTTTGTGTGCATCGTGCAGACGTCCACCGGCTGCCAGAGAGGAGGATCCAGGTCTTCTGCAGTGCTGCCGGGGAGCTGGATCTTAGTGTTGTAGTTAGACCTCTATTTGACGTCCTTGAATATAAGACGAGGGGTATTTTTTTTAGAGCATTTAACTTTTTTAAATGGGCCGAGACACCAATATAAAGATAAAAAACAAACAGTAAATTAAAACAATTAAAATGTATCATTTTACCGTGGGACAAATTCCTAACTAAAATCACATAATATGCACTATGGATGATGCAATAATAGTCACTTCCTTTTGCATCCTTAGCAGATTACTGGAAAACAGCTGGTTTTGAAAACAAACACTGAACAATATCTAAATCTGCGACAATCAATATTAATGGGAAATATTTTTTTAAAGAAAATATCTATATGAGACATAACATCTACAATGATTGAAAAAATGTATATTAGTGTCCCTTTTAAGACTCAACACAGAAAGGACTATGAGCTGCTAAGCAAAACTGAGAGTTTTAAATCCAAATCGAATGCTAAGTTTGCATTCTATAGAAAAAAAGCCTTTTCAAACATGCTTTAAATTAAACATACAACTAGCAATAAAATAAAAATGCAAAAATCTGATTTCATCTTTTTTCTAATGTCGAAGAGCATTGCGCAATAATATAAGAAAACAGACTATGTACATACCAACTAAAATTCCCCACATATCTCCAGTTTTTCTACATATTTTTTACATATTATTTCTAAATTTTTTTGAGGCTCCTAGAAATTTCAAGGTAACTTAACTTTAAAGTATTGGAGGCATTTTTAATAAGATTTTTCATAAAAAGTACATATTTTGGCTGTAACCTGGCCCAATAAGAAATTTTTAAAAAGTTGATTAAAAAAAACACCACCTACATAAGTATTAGTGGGGAAATATGAGGAAGATAAAAATATTTAACCTATTACACTGGAGTTGAAGAGAAAAGTATAGAAATTGCTGTATGTGTTTACTTATGCAGTACACTTCTAACACAATTTCCTTAATTGAATGCTCTCGCCACCAGCAGGGTTTATAGGAAATTAAGTCATAGAAAATATAAAATAAGTCAGAAAGGGTTAGAGTTACAAAGTACATAAACAAAGAGTTTTGAAATATTAAAACTATGTACACAGGATAGATTTCTCAGTTGTAATGCCACACAATACTATTAAGGCTCTGAGTTTGTTAAACATGAAACACATTCCATTTTTGTGTGATCTTCCATTTTTAGTCAAGGTTCTCAACATTGTTAAACTGTTAAATGCTGTCATTGTGCTTGGAATAAACTGTTTTTTTTTCACATCTGTTAGCCTCAAATTCCTTGTTCTTTATGGAGGGTGTCTTAGAGAGACTCAGCGTAAGAGCTAAACTGGAAACCTGCCAGGTCAGGATAAATTATTAATATGAAGTAGAGGGGATAGATTTAAGCAATGACACATTTTACCCACATTCTATAGTAAAACGTGGCAGAACAATTAGTTTAGCACAAATAAAATAAAATACAGGCTACAAATAGAGCAACCACAATTAGGAAAATGTATGCATACCAGCTATATAAGGAACGAATATCTGGTATTGAATTAGAACCTTCTGTTTGTCCTGCATATTATTGTAAAATGTATACGCTGTTCGGACAGTTGCTTCATTTGGCAAAGTAAAGTGCAGACTATACATAACAAATATGTCAATGAAAATAGACTTGGGACGTATAGGGGATGAGGTCTACTTAGATTTTGTTAAAATGTTTGATACAGAGCCACAAGAAAAATAATAAAATACAAATAATCAGAAAATTCTCAAACTGGACACACGTTGTAAGTCCCTCCGTGTTCTGGATAGGCTTCTCTTTCATTTGATTATGAAATGTCTTGCAAGGGGCCTTGAAATCTTTGTCTCCATTGTAGCAGATTACACTATGTGCATGGTCAATCAGTGGGTTTAGAGACCAATGTGGTTAGCTTTGTTGAGTGCAAAAGTATAGATAAGAATATATGGTATGTGGATGAAGGTGCATCTACATATTAATCATTTGGTCAGAAAATGTTATCTGTGTACTCTGTTTACACAATAATAACAGAGCAAGAATGCAGTGAAAAGTAAATGGTTACACAGGGTTCCATTCATTTGGAATTTTGACTTCTTGAAGTGTTGGTGGAGTATATCCGAGTTTTAAAGGGTTTTTCTTGTCTGGTGTGTACTTCAAAACTCCAAATCACAATGATTGCTTGCTTGTTATCTTATAATGGTAGACTCGTGGTCAGCTGTCCCTGGTCTAAAATAATATTCCAGGGATGAGCAGTATATATATAACCGATGTAGCGTTCAATAAGGCATTTGACACTGTCTCTCATAGGAAGCTAATAAATAAAGTGTTTGGGTATTCAAGTCGTTGAATGGATAAAGCTATGGTGGACTGACAGGAGACAGAAGGATTTATTTAATGGTGTATATTCAGAGGAAGGCCTTCTACAAGTGGAGTACCATACTTTTTTCTATTTTATTAGCGATAGAACAACAGGGTAGATATTTCTGTGGAAATATGCCAAATGGCTACTGATTTAAGTAATTCAGAGATATGGTTGAGAATGTAGAAGAGGCAGTTGCTTGTATAGCGAGAGGAATCAGTAGCAGAAAGAGCTAAGTGGTTCCACTTTACAGATCTCTGGTCAGTCCTCACTTAGAGTATTGTCTATAGTTCTGCAGACCTCATTTCAATATATGGACATTCTAGAGAAAGTTCAGAGCTAAAATGAGGGTTTAAAAAAATATCAAGAAAGAGTAAGAGATTTTGATAAGTATAGCTTGTAGAAGAGACATGCAACAGAGGATGTAACACAAGCATAAAAATACATAAATGAATTTAACAAAGTGCTGGCTGAGTATATTTCAAATGAGAAATGTGAATGCAATTGGTCATAATCTGAAACTAGTGGGACAGATTCCTAGATAATGTAAAGAAGGTTTACTTTAAAGAGAGGGTGGTGGATAAGTGGAACAGCCTCCCAGCAAAAGTGTTAGAGGTTAGTACAATAAGAGAATGTAAACATGCATGAGATAGAATTTAGCTATGTTTAAAATTGAAGCGGATTTGTGATGCTGTTGAGGACAAAGAAACATTACTGGCAGTGTGTTATTAATTTGCCTTTTGGAAAACTCTCCCCTGGGAGTCATCCACATTTCATTTGGGGAAACTAATATTACAGAACTGTTTTCTATATCTTTAAGCATAAATACTGTAGTTGTTCGATTATAAGACGACACCCACAAAATTTGAATATTAATTTAGGAAAAAAAGAAAAAGCTTGAATATAGGACTACCCTAAAGGAAAAATGTTTTATTAGTAAATATTTATTCACATGTAAACTATTTTTCAATATTTAATAAAAACTATGATTGAGAAAAATGCATTTTTTGTTTATTTCTATTTGCCAGCCTGCCCCCCAGATATGCATTATAGCCCCCTATATGCAAATCTGCCCCCTGATATGCCTTATACCCCCTATATGCTACTCTGCCCCCCTGATATGCCTTATACCCCTATATGCCACTCTGCCCCGACATGCCACTCTACTCCACTTGATATGCCTTATTCCCCCTATATGCCACTCTGCCTCCAGATATGCCACTTTGCCCCCCCACATTTGCCTTATACCCCTTATTTACCACTCTGCCCCCAGATATGCCTTATACCCCCTATTTCCCCCCCCGGCTTACCGATGTATCCATAAACTTGTCCCTCGTGCTACAGACACCCTGGGATCAAGTGGGGGCAGCCAGTGGGGACTTCCATGACTGAGCACCAGAAGGTCACATCATGCCGTTGCTCCTTCATAGAAGCCCTGGCGGAAGTGTCGGGTAGCAGCGGAGGTTGTCTGCAGACATCGCGCAGACGTTCACCCGCTGCAAGATAGGAGGATCCAGGTCTCCTTCTGCGCTGTGAGAGATCCTCCTCTCTGGCAGCCGGTGAACGTCTGCGCGCTGCAGCTGGCCGGTACTTCCACTGGGGCTTCTATGGTGGAGCACTGGAAGGTCACGAAACCCCCAGAGGAAGAGCCAGCAGCAGCAGGGGCTGCCAGAGAAGAGGTTCCAGGTCCCCTGCAGCTATTTGAGGTCTGATTATAAGACGACCTCTAATATAAGACAAAGGCTTTTTTCCCAGAGCATTTTCGAGCAAATGTGGTATATATATATATATATATATACATATATATATATATATATATATACCGTATTTGCTCGATTATAAGACGAGGTTTTTTTCAGAGCAAATGCTCTGAAAAATACCCCTCGTCTTCTAATCGGGGTCGTCTTCTAATCAGACCTCAAATAGAGGTCTGATTAGGAGACTAAGATCCAGATCCCCCGCACCGCTGCAGGGGACCTGGATCCTCCTGTCTCCCCCCCACACACACACACACACTTACCGGTGCTTCCTGCTGTATTGCCGGGGCAGCGGGTTGACGTCTACGCGATCCGCGTAGACAACGTCCGCTGCAGCCGGAAGGAGGTGTGGCTAGCAGCGGGGGTTGTCTGCGTCCGTCGCGTAGACCTTCCCCGACTGTCAGAGATCAGTGCCACACCGGTGCAGGGAACTCTGATCTCTGACAGCCGGGGAAGGTATCCGCGACGGACGCAGAAAAACCCCCGCTGCCAACTCCACCTCCTTCCGGCTGCAGCGGAAGGCGACGTCAACCCGCTGACCCGGCTGGAAGCACCGGTAAGAGAGGGCTGAGGGGAGAGAGGGGGGAGAGAGTGTGTGTGTGTGTGTGTGTTAGTTAAATGGGGGTATAGGGTGTGTGTGTGTGTGTGTTAAATGGGGGCATAGGGCATTTCTGGAGTGGCGTTAAGGGGGCATTTAATAGAGCACTCTGCCTCCTGAAATGCCTTATACCTCCCTATATGCCACTCTGCCCCATAATATGCCTTTTAACCCCCTAAATGCCAGAGTGGCATATAGGGGTATAAGGCATTTCTGGAGGCAGAGTGCTCTATACAATGCCTTTTAACTCCCTTAATGCCACTCTGCCTCCTGAAATGCCTTATACCTCCCTATATGCCACTCTGCCCCATAATATGCATTTTAACCCCCTAAATGCCAGAATGGGATATAGGGGTATAAGGCATTTCTGGAGGCAGAGTGGCACATAGGGGGTCAAAAGGCATACCATGGGGCACAGTGGCATATAGAGGGTTAAAAGGCATATCATGGGCCACAGTGCCATATTGGTGTGGCAAGCCTGGGGGCAGATGTGCGTAACTGGGGGACAGGTTGGAAAATACAAGAAATAAAAACAAAAAAAATATTTT